>JAJJWW010012233.1:0-305516 GCA_023531295.1 Papaver armeniacum
TTGATATATGATGCGTGTCGTAGGTGCAATCAAATTAATTCAATGTTTCCACTCAATTAAAAATAATATAATGGAAGTCAAGTTCGTTCCCACGAGGAGCAAGAGATCTTAGTTGTAAGAGTTGTCACGAAAAGGGGGTGTAAAAAACAAAAGAAAATAAACAAAGCAATTAAAATCGAAAGTTAAAAGATGAAAGCAATAAGAGACAAGATCAAGGAATCCTTCTTCGTTGCAAAACAATGATTAAAGTTATGTTCTTTTCTACTTGTTATTAGTCACAGATTATCACCAACCGTAGGATAGCAGTCCGCTTAGCTAGCCCCAAAATCCCTAATTTCACCGAGTAACATGTGTCCGCTTTAGTTATCGATTCTATTCAAAAGAACCACCTTGAGGTTCGCTTACAAGATGTAATTCCTGTAATGCATTAAGATTTATGAATTTAGGTTTAGTACTAGTAGTTAAACTCGGTTCGCTTGGTTCACTTTCTAGCGTTGTTTCTACACACAATTGCTCCACGGAATCCCTCCGCAAGGTCTTGTGTTTTCTACTTGTGTAAAGTGTCGAGAACGATTACGTATTCCCTAACTTATACTAGATATAGATCAATTAACAAATCAATTTAGCGTGCACTCCAAACAATCTATCAATCAATCATGAATGTCTTTAAGATCATTCCTATTAGTAAAAACAAACGATAATCATGTGAAAAACTTCAAGATAGAATTTGAAAACAAAAACTTAAATCATATGTTAAGAACTAGGAATTCATCCTCAATCAATAAGAAAATTAGCTACTCATGTTTTTGAAGTTCACACAAATAACTAAAAAGAAGAATCTTAGAAAAGCAAGCAAAAACACGAGTGATGTGTGTGTAGAGAGGTGTGTAGAAGTTGTAGAAAACTTCTATTTATAGGCTTCAATATTCTCCAAATCTTCCAAGGAATAGAATCCTTTTCTTTTTGCAATTCAATTTCCAAATCCAAGCTTTTCTCAACTCTTCCACCTTCTCTTTCCAAATTTGAGTCCATTCTCCATCCAATTCCTAGCCCAAGTCTTCACACCCATGAGAGAAGTCCATAGAAAATTTGGAATTTTTGCTCACGGAAATCGGGATTGTGGCCTAATCCCGGCCGGGTTATCGCCGCCGGCCACTGAAAATTTCTCGTCGGGAGAATATTCGACGGAATATTCCGTCAGTCCACGGAGTAGGACTAACGGTCAAAGTGGTCAACCGTCGGTCAAAGTGTTAGTCAGCAGGTCAAGGAGAGGTGGAGTCGCCCATCGAGTTAGGCCGGTCCACTTGGCCTTAGCTCTACCGGAATATCGAGTTGGTGTAACGAGTCACCGAGTTGACTCATTCAATAAAATTCCAAGTACCCGAGTTCGTCGTTTTCCAGTGTTTCCCGTGCCAATTCAAGCCGTTCTTTTCTTCACTGTAACATGCCTAACACATTCATCTAATTCTCAGGTGCCTTGTAACCGCATTTAACTTCATGCTCTTCCCGCAGCCTCCAAAACACACCACAACATAATTCTTTTGTCAATCCCGCAATCATCATACTTCCATCTCCCGCAATATCTTGCACAGCATCACCGGCTCTTCCTTCCCCTCGCTTCATCCATTTCTCTATCCAAAGAACAAACTCATCATTCCCATCTCATATTCATCTAAGCAAAGCTTCAGCTTCTTCCTGTGCCATGTTTCACCTCCAGTGTCTATTGCCATGTCTTGAAAACCACAAGACCCGTCAATCTCATTCAAGCCTCGTTGTCCGTGTCTCAAATTCTCAAGAAGACTCTTTCAGCTCCATCGAATCATCTTTGACACAGCCTTCTCTATCCACAAACCATTACCACCTAACACAACATACAGCTGCCATCGCCACCGCAAACCACCGTGTTCGGACCAACACTAGCTTAGCCCCCGCTATCCCATTGCACCAATTCAACTTCCATTTGCAATCCCATTTCAGCTTCTAGGCATCAACAAGACAATCAGCTTTCACCACGCTTCTTCAAATCTCGCACATCGGCTTGCACCACCAAGCATAACATCCATAGACCACCTAATTCATTCTTTACTGCATCTGAAACTCAACAGAATTACTTCAATGAGTTCATCCTCATTCCCCTCTTTCACTCAAACCCATGGCTATCAACACCACAACAGAACCCCAACCCTTCAATTTCTGCTGTAATTTGATTCTCAAGCCAAAACCCATCTATTCTCGCATCTCCATCTCTCGCCATAATAACAGAAGAACTTCTCCATCACAGAAACCCATTACTCCGATTCGACAGCCACATGACTCGGTTCTCAACCACAGACCTTAAGCCGCTTTTATTTCAATCGCTACGATCTCATTTTCACAGATCGAGCAGTAACCCATCTCATACCACCATCGATCGAACCCCGTTGCTTCATCTATCTAGTTCACTCGATTCTATGGATATCTTGATTTATCCTTTCTGAGCTCAAAAACCTTGATTCCATCTCGCTTCTTTCCGATCTCTATCATCTCGCGCCGTCCGTCATACAACCAACAACAGCGACAACCATCATCGTTCTAATCTCAATCCCATCTTACCGAGCTTCATCATCTTCGAATTCTACTCGATTTCATCTCGGTCTTAACAATGTAAGCCATTGATCCTCTCGATTAACAAAGAAAACCTAATTCGAACTCGATAATGCAGCCCATCAATTCCCATGAATTTCTCTCGATTTAGTTCTCTCGATCCGACAAGAAATAAGTTTCCAAGTGAGATGAATAAATGAAAATGATTGAAGAGAAAGAAACCCTTTTCGATTTAGGTGAAGGTAAAGTAGGGTAGGATATTAGTACCCCAGTTCTTCGATAAGGGGTAACCAGGTTATAGCCCCCTTAACCTTGGATGGATCTACTATTACTTCTCCCAAAAGAGTTACCCTTACATTAACCGAGCTCCATATATCGGTTGTCTGTAAAATGACCTTTTTGCCCTTTTGGCTCAAATTGGGTGATTTCTTCTTCTTTTTCCCCCCGTGCATCTCTGAGTACCTAATAACTCAAAAACACACGTAAAATACATAATTTACAAGAAAAATAGCAAAGAAAGCATAAACTACTAGATAGTAAATACGGTGCTACACCTATCAATATATGTCTCCATTTTATTTTCGGTATCTGCACCGACAGCTCGTCAACAAGTTTCTTGTACTTTTGCAAAGATAATTCATTTGTAGTATATTCCTCTTTTATTTGGCGAATAGCCAATTGTGAATCACTCGGTAATCCTCACATTTTCCAATTTCATTTCTATTGCGAATCGCAAAGCATGTATTATAGCTTCATATTCTGTTTCATTATTGGTTGACGCAAACTCTAACCCGAAAGAAAAAGCCATTTTATTGCCTTCTCGGCGATATCACAACAATTCCAATCCCATTACCTTCTCCATTTGATGACCCATCTACTAATATTTCCCATCTATTTGGCTCGATTAACAAATCTTTTGGATCTCCATGTTCTTTTTCTACGTCCATCATTTCTTCTCTGGTTCATCCTCTTCCAAAGGAAATTTCGCTAGAAAGTCTGCGACCACTTGTGATTTTGGTGAAGATAATATTTCGTATTTGAGTTTGCAATGACTTATTTGGGCATTCCATCTTTCAACTCTTCCCGATCTTTTTGAATTTTTCATTACTGATTCGATTGGTATTTTTGTTACTACCTTAACAATGTGTGCTTGAAAGTATATGCGAAGTTTAAATGTTGCGTAAACTAATGCCAAGATTAGTTTTTCAATTTTTGAGTAATTCCTTTCTGCGGCAATGAAAGTTTTGCTGATGTAATAGATTGGTTTCTCTACCCCTGCGTCCACTCGCAGCAATACTGCACTTAATTCATGCGAGGTCGTCGCAAGATAGATCAATAATTCTTCTCCTGGTTCTGCTTTTTGTAAAATTGATATATCCATTAAATGTTCCTTTATTCCTTGTAAAGCTTTTTCACACTCATCTGTCCATCTAAACTTTGATCCCTTTTTAAGAATGGCGAAAAAGTGCTTGCATTTATCAGATGATCGCGAGATAAATCTTCCTAGCGAAGCTAGTAACCCATTTAACTTCTGAACATCTTTTACTGTCGCAGGTGTTGGCATATCGCGAACTGCTTGTACTTTCTCTGGGTCGACTTGGATTCCCTCTTTTGATACGATGTAACCTAAAAAATTTCCCGATGCAACTCCAAAGTGCATTTTTCTGGATTTACTTTGATGTTGAAATGTCTCATTTGTTCAAAAATTTCTTTCAGATCTTGTATGTGGTCTTTTGCTTTCTTACTTTTTATTAACATATCATCTACATACACCTCTAATGTTTTGTGTATCCATCTCGCGAACACCTTTTCCATCATTCTTTGGTATGTTGCTCCGGCATTTCGCAAACCAAACGACATTTTTGTATAACAGAGATAATCCTCTTGGAGCAAAGAAAGCGTTATGTTCTTGATCTTCTTCGTACGAGAGGAATTTGATTGTAACCTTTATATCCATCAAGAGATGATATCCTTTCGTTTCCTGCCGCAGCTTCAACCAATTGTGGAATATCTGGTAACGGGAAACTATCTTTAGGACAAGATTTGTTTAGATCGGTAATATCTATACAAATTCTTATTCCTTTTTTCTTCTTTGGGACTATAACCATATTTGCTATCCATTCGGGATATTTTGCTTGTCTAATGATTCCTGCATTTAGCATTTTCTGCAATTCTTCTTCTATTTTAGGATGATATGTTGTTGCGATCTTTCTAATTCTTTGTTTGAATGGTCTTACATTTCCGTCAATTTCCAATTTATGACAAGCCACAGATGGATCTATACCAGGCATTTCGTCCATATCCCACGCGAAAATATCTTTATAATCTCGCAAACAAATCAATAGTTCTTCTTTCTTCATCTACTTCCATTTTAGTCCCAATTTTTAACATCTTGGGTTCTTCTTCGGTCCAACATTCACTTCTTTTGTTTGTTCCGCCGCGATATAACTAGCTTTCTGTTCTCCCATAGGGGTTGGTCCTTTCATTTCCTTATCCTGCGAGATTTCGCCAGGTATCCCTTTTCCTTCTTTTGCTCTTACCATGTAAATTTTAAACTCTTCTTCTTTCTTAGCTGCTTTTACCATCTTCTTACGATCTCTTCATTTCTTCACTTGTTCTTCATAATACTTCACTTCGATTTGATGATATATTCTTCCTTTATCAATATCCCCTTTGATTTCACCAATTCCAGTCGGCATAGGAAATTTAATACACTGATGAAACGTTGATGCTACTGACTTTTATTGCATGTACCATGGTCTCCTAACAACACATTATACGGCGATTCCATATCTACTATACTCAATGTCACCGTGTTTCAATTTCTCCAAGCTGCACTCGTAATTTTATCTCCCCTTTAGGTTTTGTTATGGATTTACCAAAACCATGGATATAATACGTCGGGGAAATCATTTCTTCATCTTTATATCCTAATTTTTTATAAGTATGATAAAACATGATACTCACCAAACTCCCTGTATCCACCAAGGTTCTATTTACTGCCCATTCTTCCGCTGCTTTTGCCGATTCTTTTCCATTTTTGCATGCATTTATTGTGATCACTAATGGAGATGTATGACTCAAACCCTCTTTAGGTACCTCTGCTTCTTTGTGAATGTTATTTTCGCTTTTCCCACTCTTTCAAAGACGATGTCTTCTCTCCATCTATAATCTTCTTTCCTTCAAATCTCGTTTATGTATTCTTCCTCTAATGTTTTCATGAAATTCATTAATCATTGCTTTTGTAATTGTATTGTACTCCGTATTTTCATCATATTCTTTGTTTTTAACTTCTTTACTTCATCTAATTTAACATTTTTCTCTCTCATTTTCTTGATTCAGATAATTTTAGTTGCAATCTTTTATCTTCAATCCTGTTTCAGTCCCTGTTTCTAGCGCATATGTAGTTCAGCAGATTTCCTACACTACACCCCTCATTAGATTCAACACAATTAATCCATTTGAAGATGAATAACTATGAATTTGATTGATTATTTTCTTGAAATGTTTACAAAGAAAGATAGAACAGAATTAAGGAAATTACAATCACTCTAAAGTTTCTCTCTCTTAATGTCTTGCTTAACAATTCAAAAAGACCTCCCCACAACAGATTTACTCAACCCTTTATATAGGGTATTACATAGTGGATGACAGCTAAGCTGTCCTTTATTTTCGGGAATTACTCGCGAAGTATCGCAGTGTATAAGTGTTCATCTTCGCGACACTCCGAATCTCGCCAAATCTTCACACTTTTCTCATGTTCTGGCTGTCGTCATCCATTGCGTCATTTATATTATTTCCCTGCGACACCTTCGCAATGCTGTCGTTTATTGATCTCGCAAGATATTGATGTCGCGATATTCTGATCCTACAGGGTCAATACTAATGGATAATAATACTTGATAGGTGCCTAAATTATATCTTTTGAGTATCAATTTCATATGATTTTCTTAGCTATTTCTCTTGTATTTTTGGATATTATGCTTGTTTTACATTTTGTAGGTATTTTGGAGTCATGTGATAAGAAAAAAGAGAAACAGGATCCCAATTTGCAATTTGAGAACCTTAGGCATTGGCGCAGTCGAAGCAGAGAAGCACAGGCATTTCTACTATGGAAAAGAGAAAGTAACTGGAGTACCAGCTTCGTTATACTCAAGGAATCCATTGTAGATTGAATAAGAAATGATAAACAAGCCTCCATTTCTGCTCGGGGGCCACCTATATCTCTTTGGTTACATAAACTACATAACCAGGTCAAGTTCTTTTCCAAATTTCAGTCCCGTCCCTAGCTCATCCATGCCAAACCATCTTTGCACCAAGTCCTTCACGATGGCAAGCTCAGTCAGATGGGTTGTGCACGCTGGGTTTTAGAATTAAAATCAAGAGTACATAACACAGTTTGGTTAAGTTTGCATGTGTTAGTGGTAGTCCAGATTTGTCCTCACAAATATAAATCTATGGCTGTAGTTCTTCAGACCACACCCTACTACTCGCACGTGTGGCTATCTGTTTATGGGTGAAAACAGTTTCTGCTGATTTTGGTAATTTCGGGTGTGTGGATGAGAAACGAATCTAAATCCTAAACAATGCACTGTACGGGAGTGCTTTTGATTCGAGAGATCAATCTGTACAATCCTGGCCTAAACCAAGAAATAGTGGTTCCAGGCTTGCTTCGGTCACAAACTGAAGGAGAAGGGTTGGTCTTAGGGAGGGAAGCGAAGAGAGTGTTGAGACCAGAATCTTTGATTCTAATGGTGTGGTTGTTTATGACTTGGATCTGAAAGTAGAACTGGCTAGCAGGATGGAAAGCTACCAGGTGATTTCTAGATACTGTGTTGTTGCCGACCAAAACTTGTTGTTTTGTGGTAAATATGTGGAACCTATTTATACAAGTCATATTGAAAACGTACCATGGTCTCGTAGGAAATGGAAACGATTGAGTGGTGGAAGAATAGAGTAACATGTAACCGTCAGGCATTATGCTTCCATGATGAAGGAAGTGAATTAGTTTACACCGTTACTTTCATCACCACTAATTGTCCCACTTCATGACACTTTCTTATAACATGCGTATTTACGCCGCACACGTTGTAAACCGCTAGACCAATACCCTGATGAGTATCCCCCAGTTTGTGACATGTTTGATGTCTCGAGTGTTTTCGTGGAAAACGTGTAGCAGGTTGCTATGTGTGGCAAGTCAAAGTCAAGAGACTTGCCATAGGAAAATAGCATGTGATGCTATTAGGCTTGCCTTGGCAGGCCTCCTAAAACTTGCCACAAGTCCGTCAGTTTGGTGGCGAACTCGAATGGCTGAGATTGCATCTCATGAAGAAGGGTAGCCGTTGATTATGGCCACATCTTTGTTGTGTAGCAAAGTGGCGCCATTAGCATAGTGGCGCCTGGCGTAGCCGTGGCAGCTGTTTTGGCATATTTGTGTTAGACCCAAATATGGTTCTGGCAACATTGGCCATGTTGCCACATCGATTCCAACGCTCTGGGAAACGTTATTTGGCTTGGTTGGCGTAGCAATTTTACCCAAATTAGGGTTTGGAATGTCGAAACCCTAATTAGTGCGTGTGGCATGGCTGCGGCAGAGTGGCATGTTGTTGTTGTGGCAGGGCGCATTTGGCTTGCCAGTTAGTATGGTGGCGCGGCAGGGTGCATTTGGCCTTTAATGTATGGTGGTGAGTTTAGAGCGACTTGATTGGTCAAGAAAAGGGGTCGGCCAAACATGAGGCGCGACCGCACCTCTAGTGCTCGTGGTGCATTTAAAGTGACCTAATTGGTCGGTACGAATGAGAAGGGCCGGCCAAGCATGGGCGTGGCTACACTTCTGGTGTGAGTGTGGCGGCTTTAGAGCGACCTGATTGGTCGATGGAAAAAGCGGCCGACAAGTGTGGGCCAGCCACAACTTATGTGCGCGTGGCGAGTTTAAGGCGACCTTATTGGTCGAGGGAAATAGGGCCGGTTTAGGATGGGGCGTGGCCAATGGCAAATGGCGCCGGCTGGCCTAGGCCACGCCTCCCTTTCTGCCGCTCCTATCCTGCGGCTCCCTGTTTTCTGATTCTGGGCAAGATTTTGCGTCTACTAATCCATGGCGGATTAATTACCTAGTTTTCCTAGGATTAAATTTCGACGAGCAAGGTCTAATATACTGCGCAAGGTGCAAAACCCTAACTTTTGCAAGTTAGCCAGGGTAATCGATTGAATTCTATGTGTTGGCACAGAGTTCTTTTAAGTTCATTGCCAGAGAGCATCATGCTTTATGATTGAATACCTTATGCAAAGTCCTTATCCTTGATATTTGGAAATTCGTGCTACTCTGCTGCGAGTGAACACAAATTGTCATGTCATACCAACCTTAATGGTTCAGCCGGGGAACATAGCATAGAAAGTATTCAAAGAAACTTATATTAAGTGAATATGGGCAAGGCGCCGAAATTTAAAGAACATCTGGGATGGTTGCTACATGCGCCAGTCTGGATAAATTTCATGTAAATATATTTAATGGCTCAATAAATATGCCAGTGGAGAGGTTAACACTCACGGTTTCGTTTCCTCGCAGAGTGACGTCACATCAGATGCAAGGTTTTACAATTTTAACCTAAGCTAAAACCACCATCAACATTAAGTCCCCCGCTAGCACGTAATAGTGGCGTTGTTGCGGGGTAAGCATGAGATGGTGACAGATAGGAGTAAAATCGAAAGGGCAAGACGTGAAGAGATTGTTAGGAAGATTTGTCTAACCTTTGTCTGGAGGCATGAGGAATCTGTGATCCTTGCATCAGCGGCTTGGTACAAATTTGGCTTGGCCATGGGGTGTTGGCGTAGAGCTTTGCTTCCCTGAAAGTTGGTGCCAACTTGGTCCATGGGGTTGATGCTGCCGCGGAGTGGTGATGATGGCGTTGCTACCTTGGAATAGTGGATGGCGCGGCTACCTTGGAATGGTGGTGTGGCTACCTTGGAATGGTGGATGGCGCGGAGCTACCTTGGAATGGTGGATGGTGAGCGTTTGGCATGGTGCTTTGGCCACGGTGCTGATGGCGCGAGACATTGGCGCTGGTTCAGCTGGGCCGCAAAGGTTGGCGCTTGAAGTGTTGGCGTTCGGAGCATTGTGGCACCACGGTCCAAGTTTCCTTCTTCTGCTAATGGCCCAAAAAGGAAACCTTCTTCTACTCGAACTCCAATACGCTATATATAAAAGACGCTCCCATCTTTTTTTTTTTTTTGTATTTGTTAGCTTTGGTTTCGTTTCCGCAACTTCTAGTAGTAAAGGTGTATCGATTGAGAACCCACCAGCACGAGTGATAGCAACAAAGATAAGAGCTCGGGTGTAACCTGTATGTAGTTCAACGTCTCTTCTTTTTTCTTTGGAACTTGCTTATTATTCCGTGTCGGCATGAAACCCTAGCCAGCTTGTTTCCTTCGACTTGCAAAACTTACCACACGCTAGCAAGTGACATCAACAAGGACATTAATGATAATGGTTTAGCGTTTCTAGTAAGGCGGGAGAATCTATGTATGAATGACCATTGTTTGCTCTTCCTTCCGTAAAACTTAGCCTTGGGTTTTGGCCACAAACACAATTTCCGCGGCATCACATGTGTTTGTTGGAGCAGGCATTAGTGCCATTATTTTTGGCTGCGAGCATGATATGTGGCCAAAGAATATCGTAGAAAATTTGTTGTGTTAATCATTGTACCCATTTTCGACAAAATCTTCATGTATGGTTTCCCCAAAGTAGTCCCGCTTCGTTGTAGTTATCAAAAGCATAAGGAATCTTGTTAAGATGTCACCTGAAAGTACAACTCCAAAGTTCTAACAACTCCAAGCCGAACACGGATGATGAGTTCTTTACGAAGTCTGCTACGGTTACAAGGACTCATCCCAAATTCGTGGCAACTCTTCTGACTGATTCAGAGAATGATGGAGAAGTCCAATCAGTCTGCCCAGGGCGTATAATGAGGTTTTGTCTTCAGAAGAAAGAGTACTCAGCTTCTCCAATTGACTTCAAAATCTGTCATAGTCCATTGCGCTCTTATGATAAGTGGATGAAATTTATGATGAGCCGCGACCATGTAAAGGCCAACTTAATTGAGGCGCAAATCATGCATGATATCATGGCGTCTGCGGCACTTCAAATTAGAAAAGATGTTGCGGGCTTGATCACTTTCATCTCCAGATGGTGTCCGGAAACTCACACGACTATATGTAGATGGGGTGAGATGACTATTTCTTTGGAAAGCGTAGCCGTTCTGTTGAATCTTCCAATAATTAGGAAACTTGATGTTGTCCTGTCTGAGGAAGAAGAAGAAATACACGCCACTTTGGTCACAAAAGCAGAGGGATATGTTTGAAAGAATTATGAGGAAAAGTGCTTCTATAACTTGTGGGTGTCTGAGTGGTTTCTTGATGAGCCGTAGTTGGATCAAGTGTTGGATGATACACTTCATGTTGCTGCATTCTTAGTTCCGTGTTTATCCAGACATTTTTGATGATGGTTCCGGCAAGAAAGAGATAAGGCAGAAGCTCATCAAATTTTCTATCAAACTAGCGAAAGGCGTTGCCCTTCCCATCGGCAGTTTGTTTCTTGGCTCTTTGTACACCCATCTGGATTATTTAGTGGCGAACATGTACGTCTCCAATGGGAACATGAAAGTAGACTCATACATCCATGTTGCTTTTCTCCAAGCATGGTTATGGGATAATTTCAAGCATTACGCTCCTAACCCGAAAACCTCATTTCCTGATACATATGGTGGCCTAGGATACTCCATTGGTTGGATAGGCGTCCAAGGCCTGGCTCAAAGATCATTGATTTTCTTGACAACGCACATGCAGTTAACTTTCTTCCCTGGCTCCGGTCCACTCCTCTATAGTTCAACCAGACATTTTTGCTTCCGCGCCGAAGGTGATATTGCATTCTGATGACGGGCTATAAGCATTGGAGAAATCGTGTTCTTTGAAGGGCTGCATACCTGGGTATGCGCCATATTTTTTCAGAGGATCTTGTGGAGTAGTCTCTTATAACATTGACAGGGCTGCTCGACATATGGGCTTTGATCAGGGAGTCCCATTCCGTCGCCCGCTGACATCTCCAGATGAATCGTTACCCGCTATTTTTGATTATAGCGTCTTTGCACTGGATAAAAGTTTTCCCTTCTTGCTCTCAGAACGAAAACCCGTGACAACTCCCAAATATAACATCTTCTGGAAAGATGAGTTCCTCGCCATTCATCAGTTCGTGCAAGATGTTGTGACAAAGCCACGTGTAAAACCTTCCTCTGCGGTTCTAGCAAAGCATAAATTTTTGAAACAACTTCCTTCGTGCAAGCGAAAATCCTCTAGCCCGGATGTAGACAAATCCGGAAAAAGGAGCAAAGGTCGAAAAACTGTGCAGGTGGCTTTCAATCTGATTCGACGACTCTTGTGACTTTCAGTTCTTTCAACACACAGGTGTGTATGGTTTCCTTACTGACTTGGCTGAATTACACAAATTTTCCATTTCGTCACTGACTCCTTTTTTTTTTTTTTTTTTTTTGGCCTCAGGGTCTTGAAAACTCGAATATCTTTGCCAAACTTGCCCACGGCCAAAAGACGACGCCTCTTGAGAAATGAGGCGACGAGACTGAGTCTCTTGAAGAAGAATCCGAAGAGGAAGAAAGCTCGAGAGCTGGTGACGAGAGGAGCACTTCTGAATATAACAGCGAGTCTTCTTCCAGTGGGCCCACAAATGAGTCGGTGAGTTTTCCATACTTTTCTCTTGGATTATTTATTTTATACCGAATAAATGTTTAATTGGTGATATTTACAGAAGAGGTCTTCGAAAATAACTCGAGATGGAGATCCACGACAATGAAGGTGTAACAGTGTCTCCAGTCATGGAAACCGTACCCGCTGGTGATCTGGAGATGGAGGTTGATCATCATGAAGATGTTGTTTTATCTCCCATGGCGGAAAACGCTGTCGTGACGACGGGCGTAATTTCTCCCAAAGAGTCTTTGCTAGTCGCACATCCATCCGCATGTGTCGTTTTTGATCCTCCATTTTAGGCTCCTTTTGAAGGTCACGTGTTGATTGTAGGATTCAGTGTGCCAGTGAAGTATGCGGAGCTATATACCCAGATATGGAAAAGGAATGGGCATATCGCCACGACCAGGAAGGTTGATAGTCACTTTGCATTGGTTAAGCGAGTGGAGGAAGCCTTATCTTCAATCCATGACATGTGTGGCGTGACTGGACACACTGTTTCTGGAGATGTAGTCAAAAGCTGGGAATTCCATCGGGATATGTGTGTAAACTTTGAGTTTAACGCCTCCTGGTTCTGTGAGGGATTTTCCGAGATCCAAAGGCTGCAGGCTGAAGCGGTTGATGGCCCTTCCGCGGATTTGATTAATCAACATGAGGCAGAAGTCGAGAAGTTGTCCCAGGAGTTGAAGCTGAAACAGGCGGCTCTTCAAAGCATGAAGGACATTTTCTCCAAGAAGAACGAGCCGTTGTTAGGCAATTTTCCTTGAATGTTTTTATTTTCTGAACTTCCTTTTCTTAGGTTTTTTTTTTTTTTTTTTTTTTTGAAAGGCAAAAGAAACGCCTAGTTTATGTTTTGGTTTTCTGGTTTTTGGATTGATAGATGATTGTTTCTTATAAGAGTTTTGGATTATTTTGGAATAATGGCCCTTTGATCAATCAATATGTCAAAATCTGAATTGCGAATGTAGGTAGCAAAGTCATTCGAGAGAATTAAGAAACCGTGAATGTTGCATGAGAAAAGGAAATATATGAAATCTTGGGATGATTGGGTTATCGGCTTCAATTGCAAATGTGAAAACCCAAACAATAGATCGTGTAAACATTGTCTAACAAAACTTACTCACTTTAGAGATTTTCACCAAAACTGAATCTTCAGGGAGTAAATCCGAGTCTTTATGTGACGCCCTTCTTGCCGCGAAAAGTCCCCAGTCATTCTTTATTGTCTGTGAAACATCTTCATGTCGATCCGCGGTATGGCGGAGAATCTCTAGTCCCCAGACGTAATTCTCCTGAATCCATCTTTTCTTGGACGATGCGCTTCGAAACATTGCATTTACTGGTAGGATGATGGAATTGAGAGTTGAATTTGCAACCAAAAGATTAACCTCCAACTGTGGTCGCCATTGTTTATGGGTGAAAACCTTTTCTGCTGATTTTGGTAATTTTGGGTGTGTGGATGAAAAACGAATCTAAACCATAAACAATGCACTCGCACGGAGTCCTTTTGATTCGAGAGATCAACTGCGTACAACTGGCCTAAATCAAAAAATGGTCGTTTCCAGGCTTGCTTCGGTCACAAAGTGAAGGAGAAGGGTTGGTATTAGGGAGGGAAGTGAAGAGAGTGTTGAGACCGAGAATCGTTGATTCGATGGTGTGGTTGTTTATGACTTGTATCTGAAAGTAGAACTGGCTAGCAGGATGGAAAGCTACCAGGTGATTTCTAGATACGTGTTGTTGCCGCTCCAAAACTTATTGTTTTGTGGTAAATAGGTGGAACCTATTTATACAAGTCATATTGAAAATGTACCATGTCTCGTAGGAAATGGAAACGATTGAGTGGTGGAAGAATAGAGTAATGTGTAACCGTCAGGCATTATGCTTCCATGATGAAGGAAGTGAATTAGTTTACACCGGTACTTTCATCACCACTAATTGTCCCACTTCATGACACTTTCTTATAATGGGCGTATTGCACGCCGCACGCTGTAGACCGCCAGACCAATACCTTGATGAGTATCCCCGAGTTTGTGACATGTTTGATGTCTCGAGTGTTTTCGTGGAAAACGTGTAGCAGGTTGCTATGTGTGGCAAGTCAAAGTCAAGAGACTTGCCATAGGAAAATAGCATGTGATGATATTAGGTTTTCCATGGCCGGCCGCCTAAAACTTTCCACAAGTCCGTCAGTTTGGTGGCGAACTTGAATGGCTGAGATTGCATCTCATGAAGAAGGGTAGCCATTGATTATGGCCACATCTTTGTTGTGTAGCAAAGTGGCGCCATTAGCATAGTGGCATGCCGTGGCATATCGGCGTAGCGTAGCGTGGCAGGTACTGTTTTGGCATATTGGTGTTAGACCCAAATATGGTTCTGGCAACATTGGCCATGTTGCCACATCGATCCCAACGCTATGGGAAACGTTATTTGGCTTGGTTGGCGTAGCAATTTTGCCCAAATTAGGGTTTGGCATGTCGAAACCCTAATTAGTGCGTGTGGCATGGCTGCGGCAGAGTGGCATGTTGTTGTGGAAGGGCGCGTTTGGCTTGCCAGTTAGTATGGTGGCGCGGAAGGGTGCGTTTGGCCTTTGATGTATGGTGGCGAGTTTTGAGCGACTTGATTGGTCAAGAAAAGGGGCCGGCCAAACATGAGGCGCGGCCGCACCTCTAGTGCTCGTGGTGCATTTAAAGTGACCTAATTGTTCGGTAGGAATGAGAGGGGCCGGCCAAGCATGGGCGTGGCTATACTTCTGGAGTGAGTGTGGCAGCTTAAGAGCGACCTGATTGTTCGATGGAAAATGGGGCCGGCAAGTGTGGGCCCAGCCACAACTTATGTGCGCATGGCGAGTTTAAGGCGATTCGATTGGTCGAGGGAAATAGGGTCGGTTTAGGATGGGGAGTGGCCAATGGAAAATGGCGCGGCTGGCCTAAGGGATGGCCACACCTCCCTTTCGCCGCTCCTATCCCGCGGCTCCCCTCGTTTTTCGATTCCGGGGCAAGATTTTGCGTCTACTAATCCATGGCGGATTAATTACGTAGTTTGCCTAAGCTTAAATTTCAACAAGCAAGGTCTTATATACTGCGCAAGGCGCAAAACCCTAACTTTTTCAAGTTAGCCAGGGTAATCGATTGAATTCTATGTGTTGACACAGAGTTCTTTTAAGTTCATTGCCAGAGAGCAGCATGCTTTGTGATTGAATACCTTATGCAAAGACCTTATCCTTGATATTTGGAAATTCGTGTTACTCTGCTGCGAGTGAACACAAATTGTCATGCCATACCAATCTTAAGGGTTCAGCCGGGGAACATGGCATAGAAAGTATTCAAAGAAACTTATATTAAGTGAATATGGGCAAGGCGCCGAAATTTACAGAACATCTGGGATGGTTGCTACATGCGCCAGTCTGGATAAATTTCATGTAAATATATTGAATGGCTCAATAAATACTCCAGTGGAGAGGTTAACACTCACGACTCCGTTTCCTCGCAGAGTGACGTAACATCAGATGTAGGTTTTACAATTTTAAACCTAAGCTAAAAACCACCATCAACACTAACTGAGCCTATTTAAGTAACAGTCTAGATTTACTCATCCAATAGATAAACCTACGGTCTAAGACCCCCTGCGTTAAATTTGCAAACGGAAAAGCTAAAAGGTAGTCGAGTCGTTTCTTTCTCTCAAAATTTTCTTTCTCTTCGTTTTCTCCCATGGTTCTCATTTTCCCCAGCTCGGATCGGATGTGATATGATCACTAAAATGCTGTCGAAACACTATTAAAAGAATTGAAGCCCACCTACACAAACACACATTGCTTTTTTCCCAATCGGTTGGACGAGTAGCTCCCATGGATGATCAATGTACTTGGAGTCGCAGAATCATCATCAAGATGTGGTGGGTTTCGTGTGAGCAACAGAGTTAAAAGCTTCATCGGATTGCTTTTCTAAGTGTAAAAGGAAAATTAATCGTTTGCTTGATATTTCTTCTTTTAGGTTAACGGTAAAGGTTGAGTACATATTTTATTGTTATCATCATATTAACTAAGAAATTTTTCTTCTTCATGAATGCTAAATAAAATAGCTTTAAATTGTTTTTTTTTTGAAGCATGAAATTTATTAAACTACTAAAGGGCTATTACATGGAGGTATATAATACCCCAAGATTCATCAAATACAATTAGATTGGTATGCCATGAATCCACGATAAGATGATATTGGAGCAGAATAACAATCTTCGATTCAAAAGTTGCACCGGGGGAATATTGGTTTCGAAGGTCGAAAGGCCTTCGTTCAATGCTTTCCACAAGAAAAGTTGTATTTTTGATGGGCACTGCAGTGTCCATAGGAACTTAGATGGAAGTAGAGGTGTCCTATGCAGTTGATCGAGGTTGCTAATCATGCCTTTGTATCTTGATGCTGCGAAGAGCTGCCCGAGTGATATCCGTTTGCTCCTCTGTTGTTCGGCTTGATCCATAACTTCAAATTAATACTTTAGCTTTGAATTAGAATCTAATCTCTTCCCTTGAGGATTTAGTTCTAAAAGCTAAAAGTGCTATTACAAAGTTACTTTAACTTAAAAATGAAATATAAAGTTACTTTAACTAAAAACTACTAAACTGACAAGCAACACAAATAAATTACAGATTCAAATAATACTAAAACTTTGCTGAAATTGGTAAAGAACAATAACTAGCAGAATATATCAGGTAGAGGTGACGGATTCACCGGCCATTCGCGAATCAAATAGGTTTTGCACTTGCTGTTGAGAGACAAAGAAACTATGAAACTGCGACACAATCCTGAATTTCACCTTGGAGACGCATATTATGCTAGAGTGACAAAATTTACCTTGGTCAAAATTCACAGAAGACCAAGGTGATGGAGTCACTGATCTTGGCTTCTTATATAAATCCATGATGTTATTTTCTTTGTTTGCCTAGGTTAAAGCTCTCAACATTGTTATCCCAGAGACTAAAATAGATAAACCCAATTGAAATTTAATTTCCAAAAAGACCTAAACCAAATTAGAAAACCAACAACAAGGAAGGCTACAAGTCCTTGGTAAAAAAACTTATATACTTAGGGGATTCATTAAACCTTAGCAAACAAACTAGAATTTCAGATATACATTGAACAAAACATCTTCAAGCAAAAAATACAAGGCAGTGAGGAGAGAAACAAAATGAGAGGACACCACCAACACAACTAAACTAATAGTTAAAACTAAAACTAATCTGGTGGTTAGAGCTACCTGCCTTACAACATTCAAAACACAATGAATTGAAAAACATTCAGCAAACAACCGAGGGCTTCATTAGCCGAAGAAAATTATGAATCAAACACAAAAGCTAGACTGATTAATTTCAGCACAACAGGGTATTGAAAATCAAGATTTAATAAACTAATTAGAAGACTATTGGTATAATCTGAGAAATAGGTACGACAATCAAAGGGTTAGAGAAATCGAAAATTAAAAACAGTAGTCTCCGGGACAATGAGATAAAGTTGAAGCTAAGTGAATGGATCTAACATCGGGTATGAAATAGAAGGTAATTGGATAGAAGCCAAAGATCGATTTTTACTTTTCCGATGAAGAGATTGAGGAAGTTCGATGCGAAAAATACCTCTTCGGGAGAGATGGACCGATGTAGCATATCGAACCAAGGCTGGATAAATTGATAGAAATCAGAGACGATTGAACTTCAATGAAAACCCAACTCCCATCAAGAATAAATCTTCAGGGAAGCATAAATCTTCAGAAATTAAGGGATTATCACACCAGCAGGCAAGCAAACGACCTAGATGAACTGGAAGGCCGGTGAATCGGGGATTTAGCCGATTAGGTTAGCTAAATCCATGGCGGATGATTAGGGTTTGATGGTGAATATTGAGATAGGGGTTAGGATTAGGATTTTCTTTTCTGATTTCTTCTTTACACAAAGAAAACTAAACTAGTAAAGGAAGAATAAAACTGGTACTGCTCAGATCTACAATGATCTGAGTAGTTAAAGCTTGTCGGAAAAAAACTTCCCTCTGCTGGAAATTGCTTTTAGAGAGGAAAGAGAAAAAAGCTTTAAATTGTTTGTGGAAAGGTTCTGTTGATGGTGGATTTTCATTTAAGGTTAAAATTGTAAAAACCTAAAATTATGCGCTAACATCTTTTAAAAGATAAAGCCATTAATAAGTGATTGAATACTTCATCACTTTACTAATTCACCTAGAATGGAGCATGTGGCAACAATCCCATTCGGTGAATTAAATACACGGGTTGGAGCATGTAGCAACAATCCCATATACCCTGTGAATTTATAGCATTATTAATTAATGCGTGAGCAGCCTTGTATTTCCTGTACTCATTATCAGTGCGGCATGACGACCGAGTATTGCTCTCAGTAGAGCAACACTAACCTCCAAGCATTATAATGAAAGTATGTATGAAATACCCGTATAGGCTGCAACTCTCGGTGTGTTATACTAGCCCGATTGAGAACTCTCGGTGTGTTATACTAGCCCGATTGAGCATCCGGACTGTCCGTATCGGCCTGCGGATATGATCTCGATCATCCAACCTCACCAAAGATGATTGAATGGCCCGGATCAATTCCATAACCCCCAAGCAGGTATGGAATATTCATACCGAACCAACGCGGACCCCGCATGGTCGGCCTCCCCAAAAGATTGGCATAGATTGCCAAAACGTCCAAAGCAGAGAGCAAGTATGGATGGAAAACCCTAAATTAGGGTTTGCGGCACATTACATGTGTCGCAAAACAGTCTCAACCATACATCTTCGCAGGTATAGATGGAGGGTGTAGATGTAGATTCAAAGGGCCCAGAGCATGTCAACACAATCACCGTGGGCCCGAATACATACCTGACCAATCGGTCAGGACCAACCATGGTTGGTCATCCCAATTCGTGCGCCCAAACAGAGCATGGTTACACGGCCGTGAAAGCCAAAATTAGGGTTTCGAGCATCACGAGCGTCCATCTTCTCCGGCACGAATGGAGGGTCCCAGATTAGACTAAGCAGGTCCGGTCATACCAGCATGACCACCGTGGGCCCGTCTCTCCCCTCACCGATCGGCCAAGGCATATCATGCCTGGCTATCCCAAAACGCGCGTCCAAACTAGCGTGGTCACACTTCCCAAATCGCGAACCGATCTCGACCACTCAACTTCACCGGACGATTTGAGTGGCTTAGATCACGTTTTTTCATGGGACAATCGAGTTTAGGCGTGAACACCAGCCTACCACATACACTCCAGACCGATCGACCAAGACCGACCAAGAATTGGTTGTCTTGGAACGCGCGCCTGAAGATGGCATGATGTGCGGCTCTTGCGGCACTATTTTTCTGTCACAAATTGATCTTGACCACTCAACTTCACCGGAGGAATTGAGTGGCCCAGATCATACTTTCGTGAGGTAATGGGGTATAGGCGCCTACACCGTCATGCCGTCTACACGCATGTACGATCGGCCTGGCCAAAATCGTATCCCAAGCTTGGATTCGACCAGGCTGAAGAGGGATGCTTGCACACCTCCTCTAAAACCCTAATTTCATCAACGGTCGCAGATGAGTGTCTCAAAGATCATCTCGTCCGTCCAACTTCACCGACTTGGTTATACAACCTGGTCGGGAGTTAATTGGTCGAGAAAGGCGTCTTGGTGATCACCACCCGTCACTTTACCACACCATGATGCAAACACCGCATAAAATACACACGATACTTCACAAGTATCGACCTCCCGAATAACGGCGGTTATTCAATTTAGCATTACATGCTACTTTTCGTGGGTTCCACGATCAACACACTCGAGACATCAATCATGTCACAAACTGGGGGATACATACCGGGGTATTGGTCTGGCGGTTTTAGCGTGCGGCGCGCAATGCGCCATCATAAGAACGTGTCAGGAAGTCATGGACGGTTAGTGATGATGGGAGAAGTGGGCAAGACTGGTCATGTGACACTAACACACGACTCCACTACTCCATCACTCCACTTTCTCCACTTCCCACGAGATACGAAGGTTAGGCTAAAAGACTTGTATAAATAGGTTCTCCTCCCTATTTTCCAAAAACAGGAGAAACAAGACAAGTCCATACAACAGAGGCAAGTGTTGATACAATCGTATTCAAACACCGGAACTGATAGATTACACCCTGCAAGCCAGTTCAGCTTTCTGATACAAGTCATTCATAGCCAACACCTTTACATTCTCAACACCTTCTTCGCTTCCCTCCCTAAGATCAACCCCATCTCCTTCACTTTGTGACCGATATCCCATGTTGGTAGGCTTTATCAAAGGATCATGAGGGGTTCTGATAGAAACAATATGTGAAAAAGTCACAATATGTTGAATCGGTTTTGGTTTAGCATAAAAGCATATGTGTTTCGACGGTTTTCAACTTTTGCTTGCAATTGTTAAAACCGATTTTCAACCTTTCTCGGTAAAGGTTGGTTGTTTTATTCTTTTGTTTTTGGCATAAGGATGACAACATGATGATATTTCGATATCAATTCTCCCCGGAAGAAGATGCAATCATATTGGAGAAGTGGATGCGAAATTTGAGGTAACAATCTTGTTAGTTAATTGTTTTCATGTTTAAGAAAAGCCTGAGTTTATTTCATATATATTTATTGCTTTTGCTTAACAAAATTTTGGTTCAATTGATGTTTATTCCATTATGTGTGTATGGATGTATGTGTGATTCAATTGGATCCGGTTAAGAAAAACTATTGTTATCTTGCTTTATTGTGTGGTATCAATTGTTTAGGCTTACAAAATTTCGGTGCAATTGCGGTGCTTTTAATGTCTATGTTGTTTCAATTGCTTCCAGTTGAGGTGAATAATTATGCAAGTTGATTTATTTGGTTTGTAAGAATTATTTATGGCTTAACGAAATAAAAGGTGTACGGGATGAGTTGTTTAGTCCAATTCGATTCCGGATAAGAGAAACTAAGTCAATTCTGATCTTAGTTAGACTTATCGAAGTGAGGTTTCGGTTATTCAAGTCTAATCTAATGCCTTAACAAGAAATGCTAGTTAACTAACCTAGTATTTGTCTTGTTTAAAATTGAAAGGTGTAAGTGTGTGGATAATTAAAACCTGATGAGAAAAATAAAGTTATCTTTATTTTTGTCTTATCGAATTAAGCGATTGTTTTTGTACAATCGGTTTAGCAAAGGGACTAAGGTGCTTAGTTGATTTTTGGTTTTCTAAAATAAAATTGAAAAATTGTTTCGGACAATTGTTTCCTTGGTAACATATCAAAATAGAACTACTTGTAGTTTCGGGTTTGATATTGGTTATTAGAACATGATGTGTGGAACCCTCGTGCCTAACTCTATAGGTTTCAAGTCTATTGAGATTTGTAAGATTCTTTTCGTGTTGTCCTTTATTTTTTTGTTTCTTTGTCATTTTGTGACAAAAAGGGGGAGAAATATATGGAGTAAACAAGTGATACTGGCATTGATTTTATATTGATTGGTATCACTAAGGAAAAAAATATTGGTGTTGAAACGTTTTATCTAAATGAAAGAGTGAAAGCACAGACTAAGGGGGAGTAACATATCATATGAATTGGTATAACAAAGACGTGCGGATTGAATATATACCTATCTTCCTTAGGGGGAGTATTTTCTTTGTTATTATAATGTCAACAACAACATTTTCAAGGATTGAATGTAAGCAGTTTACTGTGCTGTTGAATCGGGAACCAAGAGTATGTGTAATGAATTTTTGTAATTTGTTTATCCATATGATGTAAGAGTTTTGTCACTAAAATTGAACAAGGGGGAGATTGTTAGAGCATAGCTCGGTTGAACCCACCAAGCGTTGGTATGTCAAGTTTGGTTGTCATATTTTAGTGAATTAAAACTCATGTTAAGAGTCGCTTGATTATGTACTAGAGTCAACTTCGAATAGGTTAGCTTGAAAGTATTAGGATATGAGACTTTACAAGTATTGCGAAGACTTGAAGATGTGAAGAAGCAAGGAGCTACAACGACAACAATCATCCTTCCACTTGAGGTTAGTGATATTTAACTTGAACTGTTTCATTCCCTAACGTATCTTTCAAGTCGTGCATATTGAAAACAAAACTGCGAAGCATATTTGAACTCTAGATAGACATAGTATTAAGGAATACAATACGAGGTTATTAAATTTTGTAGATAAGACATCGCCATAATCATTTGAATGCTATTGTGATTATGTATGGGTATGAGGTGAGGATTTCATCCTAAGGAACAATGTTTTACATGTGTTCTAAGGAAGTAAGTTCATAAACTTGTTTGTGAATCGAAAAGGAAATCGCCAGGTGTTATTGGTTTTGTTATTCATTGCATATCTTATGAACAACCAATATGTGTGATTGAGTATAACCGTTCACGACTTGTTGTGTTCTTGGTAGAACTATTCACAAAGGCCTGACTTATGTATTGGTATGACTTTTATTAGTGAAACCGATCTTAAGTAATCACCTTAGATGGTATGATCGGGTTTGTGATTTTCTGTCTGACCAAATATGGGAAAGGGGAACCGATCATAGTAAGAGGTGCAGTACATCACAAAGGGGATCCGATCCTTGTATGAGGTGCATCAAGGTTTATAGCAGAAAGAGGCACCGATCCTATGAACATGTGCAACACGTTTTTAGGCAAAGGGCAACCGATCCTATGGACATGTGCAACACATATAAGTTAGATACCATATATATGTGGGGAACCGATCCTAGTACCTAGTCAACCGAATTTTGGAAAGCTAGTGTGACTATGCACAATACTCACATGGAAGGTAGAACCGAAACTTGTTTTGGTAGAACCGATTAAACCCATGATTGTGATTGAATGTTATTTGATCAATCACATAGTTCTTGAAAGTCGATGAACCAATTCTAAACTTGTTTGGAAGTGTGGCAAATCGGTTTCAAGGTTGTAAGTGTGAAAGAGAACTTACAAAGTTAAGATGTCGACATACTTTGAACACGTGCCATGAATGTTTATTTTTTTAATTGTTCAAAGTTATTCCTTAATAGCTAAGGGAAGAGAATCCCGGGATCGAAACATAAATAAGTTAAGAATCTTTTAATTAAGGTATTTAACTTCATTTTGTAGGGGAAATAAGAATTAGTAATGTGCATTTACTAATTAGAGATTTTCGAGAGATTTCGATCATTATTGGACAGAGCATTTCCAGGAATTATGGAAACCGAATTTGTGTTTTAATGAATATCTTGAGAATATTTTCGGTTTTGGAAATTCCTTGGTGTCCAAACTTCCTTGTCTATAAATACTTGAAGTTTGCGTTTCTAGCAAACTAATCCTTCGTAACAACAGACTTCCTCTTTGTTGTGTTGTTCTTGGTGTAGCCGCCTATTCGGAGAGGAGAGTAACCTAATTAGGCGAAATCTCTTACGGCCGCTCAGTTAAAGTCTTCTTTGGGATTGAGAAGCTCTACGAGTACCGTTGGTGGGAAACTAGATAATTGCGGTTTATCTTTTTTTTTTCGATTGATTTGATTGACTAACGGTGGTTGAAATTTGATTGCACCTAGTTGTTTATGCTTGAGAATCTTCTCTTCTGATATAAGATTCACTCAAACTAGTTCAGAGTTTCGACGGGGATCTTTAGACTGTTGTTAGTTCTAAAGACGATCTTGTGATAATCCATTGTTAACAGCACTCCGTTACGTGCGTGATTGATCACAAGAGATTCAAGTGATTGTGTCTTTGGTGTTTATTGAATATCTAAGAAGATTTGAAGACAAAGAAGATATTGAAGATTTTTGATTTGTGGGTTCATAATCTTTGGTGTGCACAATACTTGTTTCGGTAAAAGAGGAACCAATTAATAATCGGTTTATCTTTGTGATAGATTGGATTGATTAATTGAGTAGATTTAAATTAATACAATTCTTTGGATTAATAGTGTTGTTGGTTTAATCTTAAACGATTACTTAGGTAATTGAATATAAGATAGATCTAAGGACCTGACGAAGGAGTTTATGTTAAGATAAACGGAAGATCCTTTGTCCAACTCATATCACTTGGTTGAATAGAGTTGATACCAAACAGATTTGTTGTTCCTTTACTTTGGAATACGAACCAAAGGAATTGTTCCAAGTACGTGACTAAGGTCGGAGTTGTGGGAATACAGACGGAACTAGGTAAACTATAGGTTTAGTTGCTTGGTTTCAACTATACGAAGTTAGGTGTAATTTTGTGTAGCGGCTTAATCCTGAGAGTATTCAATTATGGACAAGGTCCCAGGGTTTTTCAACATTTGCGGTTTCCTCGTTAACAAAATCTTGCTGTGACATTTACTTTATATTTCCGCATTATAATTGTTTTATTATAATTAAAGTAAATTACACAAACATTAATTCCTATTTACTTGATAAGTGAATCCTATTGTGTTTGGTTAATTCCGAACCTTTTTATCAAGTAACATATTTCGTTGTTGTATTGTCTCGATCTCGTATCCATAGATGATCACACGAAGTGTGAACCGATTAGTTGTATTGTCTCGACTCATTCCATAGACAATCACTTTCGGAGAAAGGACTTATAGGTAGGAAAAGTTTTAGCTTGAGGTATATTTGGGTACCCTCGCCTTTTCACCTTTCTTTGCCTTTGGCTTTTGGATATGATTCCTACAATTCTTTATAAGATTGCATTTTATATGCCAAGTGCAAAGCAAATTTTGTGCCTTGGGAAAAAATATCCTCACGTCGTTCATTAATGCTTGCTCATTGTCGGTCTCTACAACCCCAAGAGTCTCATCTTCTTGGTAGAGAAGCTTCAAAGTTTTCAATGCCCAAATATAGCTATCATCCTTCTCTCGATCCATAAAACACCATGCCACTGTGAACGATTGCTTATCTGAGGTTTGTCCTACAATGTTCAACAAAGGCATGATGTGCCTATTCGCCTTATAAGTACAATCCATGAACAAAACTTGGTAAAAGCACCGAGATAATTGAATCATTGATAGGATTCTGGGAACCCTATATATAAATAAACGCAATCGCATGGTGTCTAGCTAGTAGACAGAGGCAAGTACGGGTCATCCCACAGGGAGCGGTGGAAATACTGTAATCAATATCTCTAAAAAGATTAACCAACAATAATGTTTTTGGATTTTTGGAATAAAAGAAACAAAGAAAATAAATAAAAAGAATTAACAAAATGAAATAAGAGAGTGTTGGGTAACCATGGTCTACGGATTCCATTACTATTTCTAATTGAGTACCGAAAAGAATTCGAATTCCAAATATGAGTTTATTTCTTTGTTCAATTGCAACACCTATTATTAGTATAACTTTCGATAATAAACCCGCATCTCCTAAGTATAACCCATCAAAGTCACCCAAGCATGGCCTATCAAATTATAATGTCAAGCAAGTTATCGAAGATATGTATTTATATGTTTGCGATTATTATTTGCATTGTCTAAGTATAACCCATCAAATGATTTAACCTAAGCATGGATTATCAAATACTATTACAAATAAAATTGCAAAACTCGATAAATCTATGCACTTAAGCTTTTGAACCGTACAAAGTCGGTGAGGCAACAACACGTATTCTTTATAAAATCAATAAATCATAATTATTGGATTTCGAAATTCAATTCACATAGCCTAATACCAGATTATTCAAAATCGATTCAAATGGTCTTAATGCTAGAAGTAGTTTTCTCCATAAAACCCTAGCTACAAAAGGATTAGAACATATCAAAGGGTTTCTTAAAACCCATCAAAAATAAATTGATAAGAGAAAGAAAAAGCAAACGCTATCACCGTCGTCACCCGGTGCTAAGTCGTCTTCCTCTTCTCTTGTATTCTCCTCCTCCAATAATAGCAGTTGTGGCTGTCTTGGTTTCCAGCCAAAGAACTCTCAAAACCGGCCTCCCCTTTCTGTTTCTGTTCCTCTTTCTTTTTATATGGCGTTGCAAAGGTATCCAGTTATGACCTAACGAAAATGGTGAGGCCCAGTCCATTCGGGTGCATTACCAGCTCCGATTTCCAAATCCAAACTCATCATCAGCAAGGCATTCAGTCCCTGACCAATTCAGCTCCTTCCGAACTAGCTAACCTATGCAACATGTCGTCCTTTGTTGATGTTGTTGTTGAGAGCTCCACAAATCTCGTCTATATTCTCTCGACGGAAGTCCAAAACTCAACAGTCTTATATCGATGGCGCATCTCATCACCTTCATCTCAGGTCACTATCCAACTCCGATCAACTCCAACTTCTCCTTCCGTTATCCCATCGATTGCACAGCTCACCCCACAACAAACCAAAGACCGGCTTCTTCCAATTTTGTTTCACCGATTGCAAAATCTTATGTCGATCACCATTAGCATCATCCATGACCGCACTAATTTCCATTTCCCGACTCCATAGGTACAACTCCATCTCTCAACTAAACCCTTGCCTCGATCCGTAACAAAGACCCACAACCAGATTCAACGCATGGAACTTTATTCTCTGCCGATTCTCCTTCATTTCAAGACTTTATAATACAACTTCATAAACAACTCACATCTTCTGCTCCCTGCACAACTAAAATTCTTCCTCGAGTGTCTTTGAAATCCCTCTAACAATCACGGTAACCATGTCAGCAGCATCTCGTTTAAACCTAACTAGTTTTACTGCTAGAACAAGTTCTCGCAGCACACTTCCCAAACTGCAAGTTCAAACCTAACCCAACACCAAACAAGAGCACCACCACCAATGATACAGCTCCACCAGTTAGAATCCATTCATCACCAAATCTCAGCTCCTTCCACTGCCACCAACTTCACCTGTTTGGTTTCATTGCGACATTCTCTCAAGCATCTTTCCGGTCCAACTGAGCATCACTTCTCCACCAAGTCGACAGCTTCACAACCAGCACCGGCTGTTATTTCAGCCATAACGAACCATATAATGAATCGCAGAGCAATTCCATCTTCATTACAATCGACAAATCCCTTTTCTGCAGCTGAGTTTCGTCTTGAAACTGTAACAACTCCTCGTGATTCAATCTTCCACAATCGACTCCAGAAACCGTGGCTTGTCGCTGCGGAACTAAGAACCAAAAATTCAATCTGCTGTTGTGTGAAATCCTTAATTTACCCATCTCATTTCCGTCGTAGGCAATCAATGGACCATCTCTAACTAAGATGAGTGAAATGAGCTACTGTGCACAGCTGCTTGATTTCTCTTTATGCTGATAAGAAACAAGAAACAAAATGTGGCGATGAGAAGGCCACGTGCCACTTATTCCTTTCTCAACTCTTTATCCACCAGTGGGCCGGGCTTGAGTATTGAGAGGTGAAAAAACATGGCCAGCCACATTCAAGGTTCTCAGGCAGCAGCAACATTGGTTCTTGTAATCGCAAATGCCATTTAGCTTCCATTTTAGCCGTTCATTGTAACAGTGATCGTATTTACTTGTACTTTCTATAAAAGCAATAAAATATAGTCATTAGATAAAATAACGAGTCCTAACTAATATAAAAATGAGTATAAAATGTAGCACAAACGTGCTTATCAACACCCCTACACTTATATTTTGCTAGTCCCGAGCAAAACAGAAAATATATCCGTTCCACAACGGATAGATAAGTGATATCCGCTAAATAGCTAGATAAATATCCGCTAAACAGCTAGATATGGAGAGATGTCTGCTAAACAACGAGACAGATCGTCTGCTAAACAGCTAGACGTACCCACTAAACAGCGGGAGAAAATTGTCTGCTAAACAGCGAGACGAACCACTAAACAGTGGTTTAGAGAAGTCTGCTAAACAGCGAGACGGAAAGACCCGCTAAACAGCTGATTTTTTTTTTTAGACCCGCTCCACAGCTGGTCATAAGAAAATGAAAAGAAAAGAATAGACCTGCTCAATGTAATTTTTATTAACTGGTCATAATATATATATATATATATATATATTTTTTAAACCCTAACAAAAATGCCACTCCCCCACACTTAAACATTACATTGTCCTCAATGTAATTGAGTCATCCAACGTAGAAATTAAGATGGGAAATTCAAGCAAACAAATAAAAGATAAAGGAAAGAAAACAAATCTGATGGGTTGACTCCCATAAAGCATAATCTTCGTATTCCAGCTTGCAGGCAAAGAATCTCAAACATGGTGATAATACACCAAAGTACCTTGCAAAGCATATATATAAAGTTTGAAAAGTTGGGGATCAATCCAACAAATCAGTGTAGTTGCAGGAAATCCCACACTACACCCCTCACTATATTTTGTAGATCTAAATCTATTTCATAATCAAAATAAAGATTAAAGTGCTAAAATTGTAAAATGGACACAAGGATTTTTTACGTGGTTCGATCAATGTGATCTACATCCACGATTCTTCACTATGATTGTTGAAGTTACATTGGTATTACATTTACAATCTCCATTAATGGATATTTTGTAGAGCTCTAGATCTAATTGTTTGGGGAAGAAGATGATAAAGAAAATAAAATCTTTCTCTCTCTAAAAAATATCTCTCTCCAAAATATCTCTCTCTCTCCTACTAAAATTATCCTCTCCTTTCTCTCTCCTGCTCTCTTCTTTATATAGGATATTACATAGTGGGTGACAGCTCATATTCTCGCGAGCTCTTTGATAATTTCGCTGGCTCTTGCTACCTTCTCGCGAACTCTTCATACCTTTTCTCGTATTTCGCTAGTGTAAATGCATTACGTTATTTTTGATGTTAGTCTGCGACGGTTTCGCAATGTTGCTAATGACAATATCGCGAGTACGTTGTTGTTGCGATATTCTGATCCTACATCTTAATGACAATATCGCGAGTACGTTGTTGTTGCGATATTCTGATCCTACATCTTGCCTCTTTTTCCTTGAATATTGCTTGAAGAGCGATCTTTAAGGAAAAATCTGTTGTTGTAGTAATCTTTGATCTTTGTTGATGAAGGAACGAGCAAAAGAATACTGGACTTGAAAAGTACGTACTTGCCTCTATTCTTTTGCGAAGTTCCGAAGCTTTGCGAAATAAATAAGAAGTATTAATTCTCGAAGTATGTGAAGTATGAAGTATCCTTGAAGAAGTATAAGAAGTACTTGATCCTCTAAATATAAGAAGTATTGCGAATCCATTATGCGAAACTCTCGCTCCATGTTCTTTGCCTCATGCTATGCTCTATTCTTTCGCGAAGTTCCGAAACTTTGCGAAGTGAATAAGAAGTATTAATCTTTGAAGTATAAGAAGTATTGCCTCTGTTCATGCGAAGTTATTATTCCATTTTTGGTGAGGATTCTTGTTGTTCATTGGTGAATATCTTCTTTGGAAGTGATTCTTGCCGAGAAGATGAAGAACATAAAATGTTTTCTTGGTTATCCATAGTTGCCTCTGTTCTTTATCTATGAGGGTAGAATCCTTGAGAAAGTGTTGATTGAGCAAATTTGTTTTTTGCATTCTTATTTTTTCCTCTGTCTCATGCTTTGTGCTCATGCGATAGTATAATCTCTTCAAGTTGCTTATCTTATCTTGTGAAATAATTGCATTCGTGCAAAATTCTTAATAATTCTCGCAAAATTCTGAATATCTCTGCGAAGTTTTGAATAATTAAACTCACGAATAATATTTTGAGAGATTCTAAATAATATTGTTGAGAGATTTTAAATAACACTCTTGAGAGATTATGAATATCACTGCTGCGAGATTCTGAAATATCTTTCTTTAGACATAATGCTTGTGTAATGATTATGTTATGAAATGTGTATGCGATGTTTATGCCATGAAATGCTTATGCGATGCTTTTCATGATGCAAGTATGATGCTTGTATGATGAGAATGCTTATCTACTGCAATGTATAGCTAATGTTTGTGTTACTTAGCTCATTTCGCCGTTCTAAAATTGATGTAGCTTTAAATCACTTCCATTCTTCATTTCTCTGATTTTGTCTTTAGTATATCCTTCTTCGCGTATTTGTTGTTCCTCGCGAGTTATTTTGCTTGTGCTTCATTTTTTCTTATTCCTGCATTTCAAAATGTTTATGTTGAATATTGTCATTGCGACAAGATCGCAGGACGTCTTTACATTTTCATGTAATGACCCATTGGTCTTGCCTTATCTTTTTTCTTGTGTGGTCTTATTTTTCCTTCCTAGTTAAAGGTCTTATTTTGCCACCCCTCGTTTTTGCGACAATATGACAGGCCTAAATATTCTTGCGAACATAAAGCCCCATGACATTGCCGTCTTGCGACAAAATCGCAGGACGTCGTTACACTTTCATGTAATGACCCATTGATCTTGTCTTATCATTTCTTAGTATTATTGCCTCTGCAGGATGTTTTAGTTGCGACAATATGACAGGCCTAAATATCCTTGCGAACATAAAGCCCCATGACATTGCCGTCTTGCGACGAAATCGCAGGATGTCTTTACACTTTCATGTAAGGACCCATTGATCTCGCCTTACCCTCGCGTTAGTATTATTGCCTCTGCAGGATCATTGCACAAATATGACAAGCCTAAGTTTCCTTGCGAAAACAGAGCCTCATGACATTTGCGTCTGTTTTGACACTCTCCCTAATGGAGGGTGTCGCCCTTATCATCTCCCTGGTTGCCCCTTCAAGGAGGCGTACATCGGCCATACAAGGATAGCTCCTCCCATCCGGTCTTAACAACAACCAGTTGTTTTCGCAGCCTCTTATCCCTTATACCTATAGGGTTTATGGTTACAAGGCTGCACCCTAAGTGGAGTTTTCTTCGGGCCGAAAAGCATGTGCCAAGACTTGTCAAGAGTGGTAAGGAAGTTCCATGCTCCGCACTCTTGACTCAACCGTGTACCTCGGCGCCTTGATCATACGCCGACTCCTTGAAAGAGACCCTCGGTCGCCCAACCAGGGTATAACCTACATATATAGTTGGGAATCCAAGGTACCTCTTAGGATAGGCTTTCATGGGCCCCAAATCTCCATAACCCAGGTTCCAGGAGCGGTGTAACCTTTTCCCTGAGCCATGTCAAGAGATACCCCCTTATATGACGCACTTTAGGTCTTACATTTGCCTCTTACGAAATATCATTCGCGAACTAGGGTGTACGCCATAAAGGTTCGTCCCATTCACTTACTTATTCATTTTTGTCAATTCATTCAATCATTCATTTTTGATTATCTCTTCTCATTATCTTTGCGAAATTATCGCATGTCTTCATTCTTTCTGTCACTTCCTTCACTGATTCTTTCATTTCTGTCATTTCTTTCATTCATTCTCATAATATCATATCATTTGCGATTTCTGCTGTTGTTGTCTCTTGCGAAGTATATGATTTGCTTGAAAGCTATCATCCTTGAAATGTATGAACGTCGCATAAAATATAAATATCTCGCAGCAAAAAGAATTGTGAGAAATGAGATTTGAACCCTTGACCTGCCTCTTGCATATTCTCGCACCATACCAACTGTTCTAACCCTCATTTGTGAGACTAAGTTGCGAGATAATCATCAATTTTCTTCTTTGCGAGATAAGCAAAGTCTGTGCGAAATTTCGCATAACAAAAATAAATGTGCGAAAGACAAGAATTGATCCTGCGACCTCCGCTTGCATTCATGCCTCCTGACCAACTGTGCTAGCCCTGCCTCTGCGAAGTGTTTCTGCGAAATAATCACTTACTTTCTTCTTGCGAGATACTGTTGCGAAAAATCCATGTGAAAAATACGCGTTCGTTGAAGTATGCGAAATAAATAAGAAGTATCATCTCTTGAAGTATGTGAAGTATGAAGTATCTTTGAAGAAGTATAAGAAGTACTTAATCCTCGAAATATATAAGAAATATGAAGTATCCTTTGAGAAGTATAAGAAGTACTTAATCCTCTAAATATAAGAAGTATTGCGAATCCATCATGCGAAACTCCCGCTCCATGTTCTTTGCCTCATGCTTTATCTTTGTAATGCAAATAAAAATTTAGATTAGTATTCCACATTTCTTTTATCAAAGATATCTATTTAATTTCAAGTTCAAATCATTTTTCTTTGTTTTGATTTCCTTTGTATAACTCATTTCATTTCATCCGATAAAACATCCTTCATGGAAATGATCCTAATAGGTACCCCCTTATATGACGCACTTTAGGTACATTGCCTCTTGCGAATCATAGGGTAAATTCGCGAACTAGGGTGTACGCCATAAAGGTTTGCCCGCTACTACTCTCCATGTTGGATATCATTCTCATTTGAAACAAAGCAAGTATTTAAGGGAAATATATAAATTGATCTTTGCGAGATTTTTCTCGGTTTCTCTTGTAATATCTGCGAGATTTTTCTCGAATTATTGTAATCGTGAAATCTTTGTAATTCTGCGATTATCTCGCCTTTTGTAAATTACTAGATCTTAACCCGTGCCGTAACGGCACGGGATGTTTTGTCTCTAATACGATATTGTTCACATTTTTCTTGCTTCATTTTATTCGTGAGTAATTATTTTGATATTCAAATAGGTTTTGGGAAACAAAATGGGGTTACCGATCTTTTTATTTTTTTACTTAAGCATGTTATTCCAATTTATTATCGGACGGAGTAATAATGTTGTGCCAACATGAAAATAAAATAAAAAATACATAAATAAAATTTTTCCCTATTTATTGTTCTATCATACCATAATTTCAAACTTCAAAAAGAATATTTCATCTAACAAAGTACATATACCTAAACTGCCAATCCAACTCCATGATGTTTATGAATACTTTTGTTAGAAATTATTGATAACTAAGGCTCTAAGGAGTGAAGCAAAAACCCATAATATTTTCCCTACTATAGATAAACACTATTTATTTATTTTTTGCAAAATGTGAGAGTTATAAAAATGAAGAACCCTTGGCTATTGGAAGGTGAGATATACACATGTGAGTTGAAAAAATAAACTTATAATAGTAAATCAAAACATGTGTAAGATTCTTTCTCAATCATATTGATAACATAATATTGAAGAAATTCGTGGATAAAAAGATTTCACACCAACTATGCTAAGTAGTGCATGAATGACGTTCTCACATCTAGTGTTACTCAAGTAATTTGGAGTTTTAAAGAGCATAGTCATATTGATATTTGTATCTACATAAATTCAACTAACCTTAGAAGAAAAATTATTAGTTTCAAGGTAGAGCCGACACCTCGCCTTCAATGTATACAACACACATTGGGTTTAATCGGCCTTGAGATTAAACAAATACCCCAATATTAGTCAAATAATGTCTACAAATACGGGATCAAAACAATGTGATAACGGGAAAAATGAGAGACTAACATCAGTTCTACAAAGAAAATACCCTATATGTATCAAAGTTTGTTAACCAAACATGTATTCAAATTAAAAAGTCATCAACTTAACACAAAAATATAAAAGAACCCAAGTTAAATCAATACTTGCATAAACAAAACTTATAAGAGAATTTTATAATTATTAAATACCTTTAAAATCACTATTAGAGATTTAATTGCATGCCCCATAGCGGTAGGAGAAATCACCAGATTAATTTGTAGAAATTTCACTTTGGATATGTAGCAATTCAGAGAAGTTTACACTGGTGGTGATGCGTTCCATCTAAGTGTTTTTCGATTGATTATTTTTTTAGAAGGTTTCGGTTTTCATTGGACAAACCGAGAGGGAGCGTTTCATTATATTCATTATCATTCAGAAATCCAAGACCAACTCGCCCTATGCTTACGGGATCTCAATACAACCTTAGATTTATCTATTGGGCGGAGAAACCTTGATACTAAATATGTAGTTTTTAGTGTTATTTATTATATAACGTGACATCCAAATGTTTTTTTCTTCTTCTTAATTTTCATGTATTTTAACCGAGTTTATATTAGCATTAAGACGATTAACCACATTTCTAATTTATAGTGTTATCCTTTTGTAGCAGCACATAATTAACATAGTCAATTACTACTCATCAAACCCGCCAGTACCACAAACCACCGGATATTACTTCTTTCTCCACCACCACCATTTTCCATCCCTCGTAGAATATTGGGCGCACTTATAACTTTTAATCCCACACGTCATGTATAAAGTTTAGATTTAACAAACTTAGGTCGTCAATTAATTTATTCAACTATATGTTTTTTTTGTTATCTTGAAAATCATAAATTTAACGGTTACCAAAGATAGCGGTGGCACCAAAAACAACCATTTTGTCTTATATGATTTGGTATCATCCCAAAAGTATTTTTTATCCGCTTTTTTGATCGTGTCAAAAACAACCAACTATACTTTTCACAATACAATGTTACCCATCATGTAAAATTTTTTATTATTTTTGATTCAAAAAGAAAAAACTAATACCATAGCCATTAAAACCATCCAGCGCCACTATTTCTTCCACCAAAACTAATGTTACCGCCTCCACCACTTTGTAACACATTCCACCGCTTCCACCACTTACTTCTTCCTCTACTACCACCACCACCACTAATATCTATTGAAATAATTTTTGTCAAAATTATTACTTATTTATGGAGATATGTATTAATATTAATTAAGGGATATTTATGATGTAAAATTAATAAATCATTTATCATGAGAAATTAATGTTTCTAAATTAATAAAACACTTATACTAATTAATATTTAAGTTGAACAAACCATAACCATAGATTTATCTTCTCTCTAGACAAATCACTTATACTAATTAATAAAATACTTATACTAATTAATATTTAAGTTGAACAAACAACCTTTGTTGATTTATCTTTTTATCAATTCCAACCAAGGTGGAACAATGGTTAGAGGCCACTCTTATGACACAATAGGTCATGAGTTCGAACCTCCATGTTATAATTTTTAAAATTCAATATCTTGACTTGAGTATTCATTTTTAATTCATAATATTGGAATGAACACCACGTGTGCGACTTGTAGGGTGTGGCACGGAGGATCACAGCCTTTGATTTATCTTTGCCAAGGATAAATCCTGACCACCACTCATATAGGCAAAGTTATGGGTGTGGTCTGCACAACCACGACCGTAGATTTATCTTTGCCCAGAATAAATCCTGGCCACCACTCAGAAACAAACTGTGCTTTATATTGTAGAAATCAAAAATCTTTTATTTTTTGTAAGTAAAATGTTTAAGGAAAGTGGTACTTAGCTTTTGTGGTTTGTTGTTGTTGATCTCGCGCAGCAAAAAGAAATGTGAGAAGTGAGACTTGAACCCTTGCTTTTGCCTCTTGCATATTCTCGCACCATACCAACTTTTTTAACCCTCTCTCGCGAAATTCATTCGCGAGATAATCATCAACTTTCTTCTTTGCGAGATAAGCAAAGTGTATGCGAAAATTTCGCATAACAAAAATAAGTGTGCGAGAGCAAGAATTGATCATGCGACCTTCGCTCGCATTCATGCCTCTGACCAACTCGTGCTAGCTATGCCTCTGCGAAGTGATCACCTACTTTCTTCTTGCGAGATCTTTGTTTGAAAAATCCATGCAAAAAATGGACGTTCAATGGGACTTGAACTCGCGACCATGAACTCATTAATTTCTGTGAGGTGACCAATGTCTTTTGCCTCTTGTTTGCGAAAGAATGAAACAACCTTGCGAGATTATCCATTTTTCCCTCTTTGCGAAGCAAAAAATTCTTTGCGAGGAGTGAGATTCGAACCGCGACCTACGGTTTGCATACTTCTTCTCGACCATCCGGGCTATTTCTTTGCTTTTGCGAAATAATGAAACAATATTGCGAATATACTCATTTTCTCCTCTCTAGGCTGTAGAAAAAATGTGAAAAAATATGGTGTGGCGAGATTTGATCTTGCGACATCAAGCTTCTTCGCTCCAACTCAAACCATCTCGTGCGAGCTTCTTTTTGTGATAAAATTCACGAGCGTTTTGTTCTTATCCTTTTCTTCATTCTTCCTTTATTTCCTTCAACAATTTTCCTTTTGATTTTTCTCCTGAACACGGAATTCTTTCATTCAAACTTTAATTTTCTTCCTTGAATTTCACCACAGCAATTAATTTTTTCTCTTCTTCTTTTCATGTCTTTAAATTATTTGATCTTTGTTTACTCCCGAAAGTGTGATTTCTTCCATGAAATTTCCATTTTTGAACCTAAACTTTGTAGATCTAGAAAAATATGAACAATAACTAATTTTCATGGAAATTTCTTGATCCAACAAGTTACAGGAAGGATAAAATCCATTATTCTCTCCCTGTTTCTAGCGCATATGTAGTTGCAGGAAATCCCACACTACACCCCTCACTATATTTTGTAGATCTAAATCTATTTCATAATCAAAATAAAGATTAAAGTGCTAAAATTGTAAAATGGACACAAGGATTTTTTACGTGGTTCGATCAATGTGATCTACATCCACGATTCTTCACTATGATTGTTGAAGTTACATTGGTATTACATTTACAATCTCCATTAATGGATATTTTGTAGAGCTCTAGATCTAATTGTTTGGGGAAGAAGATGATAAAGAAAATAAAATCTTTCTCTCTCTAAAAAATATCTCTCTCCAAAATATCTCTCTCTCCTACTAAAATTATCCTCTCCCTTTCTCTCTCCTGCTCTCTTCTTTATATAGGATATTACATAGTGGGTGACAGCTCATATTCTCGCGAGCTCTTTGATAATTTCGCTGGCTCTTGCTACCTTCTCGCGAACTCTTCATACCTTTTCTCGTATTTACGCTAGTGTAAATGCATTACGTTATTTTTGATGTTAGTCTGCGACGGTTTCGCAATGTTGCTAATGACAATATCGCGAGTACGTTGTTGTTGCGATATTCTGATCCTACATCTTAATGACAATATCGCGAGTACGTTGTTGTTGCGATATTCTGATCCTACAATCAGGTCAGCTGCAAATGTGAACCTGCAAACACTATAAACCACAAAACCAACGTGTAGATCCATTCTCAATAGAAAGCAATCCTTAGTCAAGATAAGCATATCACTCTCATAGAAAACAAACATATTAGTTTCTATTTGGAAACACGCTCTAAATCGGGTTTTAAATCCCGGGTGAAATATCGTTCGGTCGACACATTATCTTCACTAGAAATCATAGGAATCAATGCATTGACAACGTAAAAAGGCACAAAATCATCTAACTCGGCATAATGGTTTAAACATGCATCTAGTGATTCAAGTTTGCCAAAATTAGTAACTCTTAAGTCTGGTTCTAAGTCCGCGGAATTAACTTAGTTGGTGAGTGACCTTGATTAACTATTGGAAGGCGCAATGCATTGACAATATCAATAAGCATCGGGTCATCCGAATCGACAAAGTGTGCTAAACAAACAGGATAAAGGCTCAAAATCATCGGTACAAGTTATCGACCAATATTGAAGTTGCAAAGAAATCCCACACTACACCCCTCACTAGAATCTACTCAATTAATCCATTTGAAGATGAATAACTATAGATTTTATTGATTATTTTCTTGAAATGTTTACGAGAGGAAGGAAGAACGGAGCAAAAAGAAATTACAATCACTCTTAATTTTCTCTCTCCTAATGACTTGCTTAACAATTCAAAAGAACTCTCTCTACTGACAGACTTACTCACCCCTTTATATAGGGTTGTACATAGTGGATGACGACTAAAGTTTGTCCTTTATTTTCGGGAATAACTCGCGAAGTGTCGCAAGTGTATAAGTGTTCATCCTCGCGACACTCTTAACCTTCGCCAGGTCTTAACATTCTTCCTCGTGTTTTGGTTGTCGTCATTCATTGCGTCATTTATTTTACTTGCCTGCGACTCCCTCGCAATGTCGTTATTTATTAATCTCGCGAAATATTGATGTCGCGATATTCTGATCCTACATCTTTCCTCTTCTCATGTCTTCTCTGCGAAGGAGAGAATGTCATGAGAACCAATATTTTGAAATGCCGCAATGACTTATCTTTTATCTGTTTCACTCCGTACTTTTATACGGAATTTATTCTGAGATGTTTCTTCTTCCACTCTTTTCTTGACACGTCTCTTTCAACCGTTTATTCTTGACCATTCACGTCCCATCTCGCATTAAATGTATTTGTTTTCTCGAGGATTCTTCTCTCTATATATAGTTTTCTCACCCTTCTCTTCTTCTCTTTTATTTTCCCTCTGCAACTTTCCTTCAACCTTCTTCCTCTCGCAATTTGCGCTTGCCACTTTTGTAAACCTTCTCTTTTTTCTTTCTCTCGATCTTCAATTCTCTATTCATTCCCATACTCTAATAATGGCTTCACTTGGTCGTACATATAAACCCCTTTTTAATGAAGCTCAAAAGAATTTAAAAGAAAAGGGCTTTACTCTATCAACCATTCCTGATCAAGAATCTTCATCTATACTTTCTGCAAAATTATTTTCTGATCATCAATGTGATGATCAGAAAATCATAGTCTCGCTAGGTCAAATCCTCGCAGGCCTTCCCATTCCTCTATACAATCCTGAGATGCCATTATTCTATGAAATTCTTAATGAGCTATTTATCAATTGAGCTTCGCATCCGTCTAATGCTTGAATTCGCCAACCGTGGCGCTGGTAAAGAGATCTTTATATCTGATGATGTCAAAGATCCTAGATTCGCAAATTTACAAATAGTCATTTGAAAAGTATACCGTAGAAAATTTCTTTGCGAATTATCACGGTAATAAATATGAGAAATGACAAATCTCATTTGGGTGCTTGATTGAAGAGAAAGGATAACATTGATCTTGATAAGCTGCTCATGCAAGACATTGGTGGCACTCGGGCAAAAATAATGTTCCTCGGCACTCCAAAGATGAGAAGTGGTGGGTTGTTCCTTTGTTTCGAGTGGACCCTATATCGCGGGTTCACATGTACTCCCTGCGAATCTCGCGGACTACCATCCTTGGGAATTTAAGTGGCCCGAGAAGGCAAAGAGGTATACTTCCTATTTCAGATTTGCTTTTGCGATATTTCTTTCCTTTTATATTTACTAGATTTGCAAAATCTTCAGATTACCAAATTGAAAAAGAGTTATAGTAGACGTCCAAAGCCGAGTACTCCGGCGATACTCCGATCGATCACGGATGAAGTAAAAATACTTTCTTTTGTTATTTTTAACAATATTGTTGCCTCTGTTTCTTATCTTCATTCGTGTGCGAAGGTTGTTGAAGAAATAGACATTCCGAAGCTGCGAAGGTTAAGGGCAAGAATAAAATCACTCTTCGCAAGGATAAATCTTCTGATCCATCTTCTAAAAAACGGAAAACCCATCCCTCTTCTCATTCTAGTTCCCAAACCATCGAGAGCTCTGATGAGGATGAAAATGAGATTGGTACTTCCTCTGCGAAGGAGAATCACTCGGTCGCTTCTGCTATGGCGCAATTGTCCAGTGTCTTCTCCGATTCTATGCAAGGATTGGGAGATGATCATTTATCGCTACTTGCGAAGCTCTCGCTAAAATTTGCGATGCCCATTTGTTAGAGGATAATGAATCTTTTCGCGGAGTTTCCGAACATTGACCTCCCAGTTTCTTAAATGCTCTCAATGCTTTGGTATGTTCATATTCCTTTGCTTCTCTGTGACTTCGATTATAAGCTTTATCTTAACAATTTCTTTACTTTCCTTTATAGTCCGGGAGAGCTTCCTTTGTTGTTGCCTCAGATCTCGAGAAAAGACGCGACAACCTTGAAAAGAAAAATCTCCAACTCGAAAGAGAAGATCCAAGAACTAGAAAGCTGAAGTTGCGACGTCTCGCAAGAAAGATGAAAAAAAATTCAACGGTTGGAAGTTGAGTCTACTTCTCGGAAGGATAAAATATCTACTCTTCAAAGTGCAAATCAACAACTTTATGGTAAAAAAATTTTACTCTTCAAGTCGTCTTTATTTTGTCATCTCGCTTTTCTTTGCACGATTTATTATTTTCGCGAGACATATATAATCTCTCTCGAAGAAGCCATTCTTCTCCATTCATTTCAGGAGCCTATGGATAATGATGTTCTTCTCACTCATCTCAACGAATCTTTAAGTAGTTCGTCAAACAAAGTTGATTCCTTTCCATTAAATGAACTTCAAGCCAAATATCGTCTCTTAGAGATTGAGCATAGATCTAGTTTAGGTTTAGCCAACCGATTTAAACAAATGTATCTTGATTCCCATAAGAAAACCAAAACTTTAAGGAAGAAAATTAGTGGCCTTATAGATGACAAAGACTGCATTGCCAATAAAGGTGGACAAGCATTAGCAAAATTTCAAAAATCTCTTCTCGAAGTACAAATTGAACGAGATGAATCTCTTCGTCAGAATGCCATACTTAATGAGCGAGAAAATCAAATTCGTTCGCTTCTCGTTATAAATAATGATGATGAATTCGTTTGGGCTGCGAAGGTTCTAGATAATGCCAGGAATAACTTAGGTGTTGATGTTAGCCTTCATGCCGAGCATCTTTGCCTTGGTTAAAGATATGATATCGGCGAGAGAAGGTTGTTTATTATTCCTTTTTACTTTATTACTCCTTTTTTCCGTAGTATTGCTATTAACTTATTGTCACTTGTTTGCGAAGTTTAGAAGAGATTTCGGACAAGGATTGAAGAACTTGAATCGAAAAAGAACAACTCGCAAAGGACCTCTCTATTCGCGACATCAAGTATTCCAAGTTGAAGAAACAACGCAAGCTACGATAGCGAATTTTAATAACGATGATGTTCGTTTTTCGCAATCAAACTATTGAAACAGGTTTTGCAATGATCACCGCATTCCTCTTAGTTCATATCCTTGTCTTCTTGATGATATTCCGAGGATATGCCTTTCTCGGATGTCTCGATAGTGAAGCTAGCGAAGAAGAAGAAGCGAAAAGGATGATGGAATTGAAGAATCGACAAAGAAGAAGAATCTTCAAAGAAATAACTTCTTTTTCTTCTTTCGCTTCTTGTAATATCTCGTATATATACCCTTTTAATCTTCCATTTCTATAACCCCTCATTGTAAATTTCTTGGATTACTAAATATGAATTCAATCTTTGTTTTCTTTACTTGCGCATATTAATCAAGCAATTCTTCTTTGTAATACAACCGACCAAAGATTATGAATACATAAATCTATCATGTGGAAATGAATAACAAGATTTTATCCTATCCATTCCCATACTTGCCTCTGTTATTTATTTTCAAATGAGAGATTTTATCAATTATCTACGAGTAATGAAATCTCCGAATTTTGCCCTTATTGTTGGTAACTTTATGAAGAAATATAATCGTTTTCGCAAGCTTATTTGCTTCCCAATTTTTTGTATGGCTATATCTTTATTTATGTTGAAGTTTATCATTGCGACAAGATCGCAGGACATCTTCACAAATGAAGAAATCTATTGATCTTGCCTTATCATTTCTTGTGTGGTCTTATTTTGCCTTCCTAATTAAAGGTCTTATTTTGCCACCTCTCGTTGCGACAAAGTCGCAGGACGTCTTTACATTTTCATGTAATGACCCATTGACCTTGTCTTATCATTTCTTAAGTATTTTTGCCTCTGCAGATATTTTATTTGCGACAATATGACAGGCTTAAATACTCTTGCGAATGTAAAATCCCATGACATTGCCGTCTTCGCGACGAAATCGCGGGGACGTCTTTACATTTTCATGCAAAAACACATTGGTCTCGTCTTATCCTTGCGTTAGTATTATTGCCTCTACAGATCATCGCACAAATATGACAAGCCTAAATTTCCTTGCGAAAATAAAGCCTCATGACATTTGCGTCTTTTGACACTTATCGGCTCCCTAATGGAGGGTGCGCCCTTATCTTCTCCCCGATTGCCCCTTCAAGGAGGCGTACATCGGCCATACAAGACTAGCTCCTCCCATCCGGTCTTAATAACAACCAGTTGTTTTATGCAGCCTCTTATCCCTTATACCTATAGGGTTTATGGTTATGAGACCGCACCCTAAGTGGAGTTTTCTTCGGGCCGAGTGCAACATATGCCAAGACTTGCCAAGAATGGCCGAGACACTTCAAATGCCCCCAGGCACTCTTGGCTCAACCGTGTACCCGGCGCCTTGAGCATACGACTCCTTGGAAGAGACCCTCGGGCGTCCAACCAGGGTATAACCTTATGTATCTCTCCCGGATAGGCTTTCATGGGCCCCAAATCTCCATGACCCAGGTTCCAGGAGTGGTGTAAACTTTTCACTGAGCCATGTCAAGAGATACCCCCTTATATGACGCACTTTAGGTCTTACATTTGCCTCTTGCAAAATATCATTCGCGGACTAGGGTGTACGCCATAAAGGTTCGTCCCATTCACTCACTCTTTCATTTTTGTTAATCCATTCAATCATTCATTTTGTTTGCGAAGCTATCGCACAATCTTACATTGTTTATGCATTTTTGTTTTTGAATTCTTCAATCAAATTGTCATACACTCTTGATGGAGAGATTCTCGTGTATTTCTTCTTCAATTATTGTTTATTCATTTCTTACATTTTTTGCTCCTGCTGCTCTCTGCCTCTGCACCATTCAAATCTCTTAATGATTCCTTTCCATCATAATTTTCAACTGTTTTCATGCACTTGTTTCGCAATGTATCTTCTCCTCTTACATCTATGGTATCCACCATCAACCTTTCTCTTCTTTGTTCATCTTTTGTATGTTGCTTCCAACCCTTTCTTTTTGCAGCTCTCTCCTCGCAACTCTCCACGTCAATCTCATAGCATTTTTGTCCTTCCGTCCAATCTCCCTTTATAATTCCGACACCGCTAGGATGAGGAAACTTTATGCACTGATGATAAGTCGACTCTACGCCCAGAATTTCGTGCAACCATGGCCTTCCGATCAATGCATTATAAGGGGACTCCACATCGACTACACAGAACAAAATTTCCGTTGATAATCCTTGCAAGGGTATTCTCATATGAACTTCTCCTTTAGGCTTATTCGTTGTGCCATTGAAACCATATATTTTATACGTCGAAGGTATCAGTTCTTCATCCTTCCCACCCATAGTCTTGTAAGTATGGTAGAAAAGAATGTTTACCGAGCTCCCGTATCAATTAAAATTCTATTGATCGCCCAACAATTCTCTCGCTTCATCGTCTTCGCCATCTACAGGTTTTGGATTAATTTCCAATTTTACAACCAATGGGCTATCATGCGTCTCTCTTCCTTCAGGAATCTCTTCTGCGGTGAAAGAAATAATCTGCATTTGCCATTCTTTTAACTGCGATATCTTCGCAATGTTCATCACTTCTTTATTATCAGCATCCCTCGCGAAAACCATACTGAGAACATTATCATGAAAATCTTCAATTGTTCGGTATGAGTGTACAATGGAGTTGCAAAACAAATTTTTAGCTTTCGATCCAACTTCTATTACGGATGTTTCTTTCCCCTTTGCTGAATTTGTTCTGTGCATTTCTGGCGGTGGTGGTAATGGCTGAACCTTCTCTTCACTTTTTAGAAAATGACTTAGCTTTCCTTGGTCAATCATTCTGAGGATGATTCTTTTTATATTTCTGCAGTCATTTGTTAAGTGTCCATGAAAGAGGTGGTAAGAACAGAACTCGTGACTTCTATAACTTGGTGGTGGCTCATTCCCCATGTTCCATGGCGCAGGTATGTTTTCCATCAAGAGTATAGCTTCCCATATTTTTTCAACACTAGTATTTAATGGTGGCATTTTGATTTCCTCCCACACTATTATGTGACTTCGCTGCCCTCCATGATAATTCTGCCTTCGACTTCCATAAGTTTCTTGTGGATGATCAAGTCTTTGAATTTTGTTATTGCCGCCACGATTGTAGTAGTTCCTTTCTCTTTCAAACTCTTCCTGATCACGGCTTCCCATAGCTACTATCTTTGGCTGTCCATCATCTATTATCTTTTCTTGTTGCCCTTGAAGTGCTCGCCACCTGTGTTTATCAACTTGGGTAATAAGCTTGCATTCGCAAGCGTTTGAATTTGTATTCGCAATCGGGTATGATTCCATCTCGTTTTGCCTTTCCTCTAAAGCAATATATTCCTCCGAAGTTCTCGCAACTCGAGTCATTGTAATTGTATTCTTAACTCTAAAGATTTGAATATATAACAAATTGGTTGCGAACATAGCGTTTATGAATGATAAAATGAGATATCTTTCATCCACTCGTCCAACCATCTCGCTACACATCGTCTTCCATCTCACAGTTAAGTGTCTTAAACTTTCGCCAACTCTTTGTTTCAGCCCAAATACATCTTCAATTCCCGGTCGCGAGGAGTTGTTACTTATATATGCCCCTAATAATATAGCTTGTAAATGGTTGAATGACGTGATTGTGTTTCTTGGTAAACCCTCAAACCATTTAGTGCTTCTCTGTTAAACTTGATGCGAAATATTTGCACAATATGGCGTCATGATTTTCCCACTTTGTAGCATACATCTCACATACGCTTTAATGTGTTGTATTGCGCAAGTTGTTCCATCAAAAATGCTGGTTAGTGCGGGTAAATTGCACTTTGGGGGGTATTCCTCCTAACTGCACCTCTAGCGTAACTGGGGTTTTCGCAGCTTCTTCGATGGCCTCATCCAATTGTCTTCTTCCTCCTCCTCTTCTATTGTTCAACATTCCTCTCATCTCTGCCAACTCTCTTAAGATTTGTTCATTTACATCGTGGTTCGAATTTATTGGTCTTTTTAGCTCTGCCTCTCTCCTTCTGCGTTCATGTCTATCTTGATTTTCTTGTTCAGCATTTTCTTCTCTTCTTTCTCTGCGACTTTCTCCTCCATGTCGTTCACGAATTCGCACACCATTGTATCTATCATTTTCTCTTCTTGGTTGTCTATCAACTCTCCTTTGTATTCTTTCATATTCTTCATTGATATTTCCATTGTTGCGATTTTGCTCGCGCCTTCTTTCTCGATTGTCATGATTGTTCTGCCGAATTGCTTCCTCCAATTCCCGTTCTTCCATTTCTACTCTTAATCTTTCCCTTTCGCAAGCTAGACGCGCTTGTTCAATATAATGCTTTTCGATGTCATCTTCAATCTCCTTTTGTTTCCTCTGTGTTTCTCTCCCATGCAATATTCTTCTTCCTTCTTCCTGATTTTCTTCATCAATTGAACCATTCTGCTGCCTATTTCCTTGATTTCCGTTATTTTGGACATTCTGTAAAATCTCAGGACGTGGAATACACACAATTTCCCTTCTTTCGCAGCATCCTTCACCGAGATTTAGCTCTCTCTCTAGATTTTCTTCATTAACATTTTCTACGGGTAATATTCTCCTCATATCATCTCTAACCGATCCTGATCTTGATCTGGTATTACTTCTCGATCTCCTATTCTGCAACCTCATATTTTCCATTCTTAACTCATGGTTTTGCCTTGTTAAATTTGCGCGTTCTTCCGCTTCTAATCGCCTTTCTTCATATATTTTTTGCCTCAACGTTTCTAATGCTGCAATTTCTTCATTTCTATGAGCTGTTTCTCCCATCTCTTCTTGATTTCTCTCCTCTTGTCCATTATTTATCAATTGTTGCACTTCTTCTCTTTCTTCCATAGAATCTGATCTCCATGTATGCACACTCACCCTATCATAATCTATTACTCTATTCGGTGCTGGATGAATTGGTGGTTGAATTTGGCCTTCTTCTCTCTATCTCTTGCGTTTATTCTTGATGGTTCACCTACTTCATTTCTCCTTTCTCCGCCTAATCTCCCGCTTCTCCTTACAATTGTTGGTTGTTTCGATGCATTCCTTCTTCTAGCCATTTCTCAATTTTAGTAAATTGTTGAAAATTATTCGAAATTTCTTTCTTGTTACTCCCGATTCTTTCAATTCACAAGGTTGATCTTCTACTAGAAGTCCCTGTTTCTAGCGCATATGTAGTTGCAGGAAATCCCACACTACACCCCTCACTAGAATCTACTCAATTAATCCATTTGAAGATGAATAACTATAGATTTTATTGATTATTTTCTTGAAATGTTTACAGAGGAAGGAAGAACAGAGCAAAAGAAATTACAATCACTCTTAATTTTCTCTCCTAATAACTTGCTTAACAATTCAAAAGAACTCTCTACAATGTAGACTTACTCACCCCTTTATATAGGGTTGTACACAGTGGATGACAGCTAAGCTGTCCTTTATTTTCGGGAATAACTCGCGAAGTGTCGCAAGTGTATAAGTGTTCATCCTCGCGACACTCTTAACCTTCGCCAGGTCTTCACATTCTTCCTCGTGTTTTGGTTGTCGTCATTCATTGCGTCATTTATTTTACTTCCCTGCGACTCCCTCGCAATGTCGTTATTTATTAATCTCGCGAAATATTGATGTCGCGATATTCTGATCCTACAAATATCAATATGCTCAACATTCACATCAGCATTCATAAAATCACAAGATGGATCAGTGAAAGAGGAGCTCAATGGGACAACAATATCATGAATCGACTCATCATTATCTTCAACTAGAATCTCACTATTCGAATGACTAGAAGGTACCTCATTATGAACGTCATCATCTCTAAGTCGTTAGACTCAACAATAGTATCTTCGTATAAACATGTTCTTCTAAATCATCATTATTCGAATAAATGGCGTCTCTAACACAACTCTCGTCCTTTTGAATAGAAAAATAATCGTTAAATGATCATGAGTTGAGTAAGATACAATAGATTCAGATATTATATCAGTATCATAATTCCTAAAATCACTTCTAGTGTCAAGTTCATTTTCACCCTCATGGTATTGGGGTTGACACTTATCTGAATAACCACCCATAGCGAAATTACGTGGATTCCAAGTTCCATACCTGAGACGATTATAAGCAAGAACTTCTTTATGTCGTGACCCATACATGTATTCACCAAGCGTCATATGAGATGAAGTCTCCTGAGGATGTGAACTTCTACGCATATATTCTCCAAGTGTCATCTTAGATGACGTCTCCTGAGAAGCGCTCGGCATCCTCAAAAAGGTGCCTGAAATAAAATTCTAACACACAGATAGAGTCAAAAAGAAAAAGAAATCATAAAAATAAAAATAGAAAAACTATACAAAAGAATGAAAATAAATGAAACAAAAACCTAACTATTTACAAAATCAGCAATACTAATCACAATATTCCACAACCGCTCCCCGGCAGCGGCGCCAAAAATTGATAGGATTCTGGGAACCCTATATATAAATAACCGCAATCGCACGGTGTCTAGCTAGTAGACAGAGGCAAGTACGGGTCGATCCCACAGGGAGCGGTGGAAATACTGTAATCAATATCTCTAAAAAGATTAACCAACAATAATGTTTTTGGATTTTTGGAATAAAAGAAACAAAGAAAATAAAGAAAAAGAATTAACAAAATGCAATAAGAGAGTGTCGGGTAACCAGGGTCTACGGATTCCACTACTATTTCTAATTGAGTACCGAAAAGAATTCGAATTCCAAATATGAGTTTATTTCTTTGTTCAATTGCAACACCTATTATTAGTATAAGTTTCGATAATAAACCCGCATCTCCAAAGTATAACCCATCAAAGTCACCCAAGCATGGCATATCAAATTATAATGGCAAGCAAGTTATCGAAGATATGTATTTATATGTTTGCGATTATTATTTGCATTGTCTAAGTATAACCCATCAAATGATTTAACCTAAGCATGGATTATCAAACACTATTACAAATAAAATTGCAAAACTCGATAAATCTATGCACTTAAGCTTTTGAACCGTACAAAGCCGGTGAGGCAACAACACGTATTCTTTATAAAATCAATAAATCATAATTATTGGATTTCGAAATTCAATTCACATAGAATAATACCAGATTATTCAAAATTGATTCAAATGGTCTTAATGCTAGAAGTAGTTTTCTCCATAAAACCCTAGCTACAAAAGGATTAGAACATATCAAAGGGTTTCTTAAAACCCATCAAAAATAAATTGATAAGAGAAAGAAAAAAGGGTTTCTTAAAACCCATCAAAAATAAATTGATAAGAGAAAGAAAAAGCAAACGCTATCACCGTCGTCACCCGGTGCTAAGTCGTCTTCCTCTTCTCTTGTATTCTCCTCCTCCAATAATAGCAGTTGCGGCTGTCTTGGTTTCCAGCCAAAGAACTCTCAAAACCGGCCTCCCCTTTCTGTTTCTGTTCCTCTTTCTTTTTATATGGCGTTGCAAAGGTATCCAGTTATGACCTAACGAAAATGGTGAGGCCCAGTCCATTCGGGTCCATTACCAGCTCCGATTGCCAAATCCAAACTCGTCATCAGCAAGGCATTCAGTCCCTGACCAATTCAGCTCCTTCCGAACTAGCTAACCCATGCAACATGTCGTCCTTTGTTGATGTTGTTGTTGAGAGCTCCACAAATCTCGTCTATATTCTCTCGACGGAAGTCCAAACGACTCAACAGTCTTATATCGATGGCGCAGCTCATCACCTTCATCTCAGGTCACTATCCAACTCCGATCAACTCCAACTTCTCCTTCCGTTATCCCATCGATTGCACAGCTCACCCCACAACAAACCAGCACCGGCTTCTTCCAATTTTGTTTCGCCGATTGCAAAATCTTATGTCGATCACCATTAGCATCATCCATGACTGCACTAATTTCCATTTCCTGACTCCATAGGCACAACTCCATCTCTCAACTAAACCCTTGCCTCGATCCGTAACAAAGACCCACAACCAGATTCAACGCATGGAACTTTGTTCTCTGCCGGTTCTCCTTCATTTCAAGACTTTATAATACAGCTTCATAAACAACTCACGTCTTCTGCTCCCTGCACAACTAAAATTCTTCCTCGAGTGTCTTTGAAATTCCTCTAACAATCACGGTAACCATGGCAGCAGTATCTCGTTTAAACCTAACTAGTTTTACTGCTAGAACAAGTTCCGCAACACACTGCCCAAACTGCAAGTTCGAACCAAACCCAACACCAAACAAGAGCAGCACCACCAGCGGTACAGCTCCACCAGTTAGAATCCATTCATCACCAAATCTCAGCTCCTTCCACTGCCACCAACTTCACCTGTTTGGTTTCAGTGCGACATTCTCTCAAGCATCTTTCCGGTCCAACTGAGCATCACTTCTCCACCAAGTCGACAGCTTCACAACCAGCACCGGCTGTTATTTCAGCCATAACGAACCATATAATGAATCGCAGAGCAATTACATCTTCATTACAATCGACAAATCTCTTTTCTGCAGCTGAGTTTCGTCTTGAAACTGTAACAACTCCTCGTGATTCAATCTTCCACAATCGACTCTAGAAACCGTGGCTTGTCGCTGCGGAACTAAGAACCCAAAACTCAATCTGCTGCTGTGTGAAATCCTCAATTTACCCATCTCATTTCCGTCGCAGGCAATCAATGGACCATCTCTAACTAAGCTGAGTGAAATGAGCTACTGTGCACAGCTGCTTGATTTCTCTTTATGCTGATAAGAAACAAGAAACAAAATGTGGCGATGAGAAGGCCACGTGCCACTTATTCCTTTCTCAACTCTTTATCCACCAGTGGGCCGGGCTTGAGTATTGAGAGGTGCAAAACATGGCCAGCCACATTCAAGGTTCTCAGGCAGCAACAACATTGGTTCTTGTAATCGCAAACGCCATTTAGCTTCCATTTTAGCCGTTCATTGTAACAGTGATCATATTTACTTGTACTTTCTATAAATGCAATAAAATATTGTCATTAGCTAAAATAACGAGTCCTAACTAATATAAATATGAGTATAAAATGTAGCACAAACGTGCTTATCAATCATATCGGGGTGCGCAAGAAAAATACGATCCAGCTTCCTCTCCGATGACTCATGGTGTCTCACCATGTAGTTGTATTTGTGTGTCAACCATTGTGATTCTTCCATTACCTTTCTTCCATCCCATTCAATTATTTTGATAGTAGCTTTGGCCGCATAAATTGTAGTCAATGAAGAAAGGTTATTCTTGTCATCCCTCTTGAACTTACTAAGGAGCTTGCTTGGTTTAATTCCCCAACTTGTTCTTACTTGTTCGAACTCGTGCGGTTTCAACTTGGCAACTTGGGAGTGCCCAACAAGACTTTAGGATCTTTATGGTTATTCCAACCAACATCAACTCTATTCATTCTCCACTATCAGTGTCTTTGTTCCTCAAAAAATAATCTTGAATGGGCATCCACACTTCTTTGACTTCGTCTTGTACACCCTAGTCGTCTTCTTATCATACACATAACCCTTTCTCTTGTGACTTGCGTCCGGCGACCCACTACACTCACATACCATTTCAAACCGCGAATCTTTTTGTTGGGTGTTTTTCACTAGAACGCACATCTTCTCTTTTGCTTTCTCAATAACCCACTTGACCGAGTCGTCTTTTTCGTTCAATTCAAAATCATTAGCATAATGTGCGGAAGTATCAGGACCCCTAACACTATGAGCTTGAGGCTGATCCGTCATCGGTACCAATGCAATCTACAAAACATCACAACTTAGTTGATATGTACTACAATAGTCGGCAAGGTCGATATATAAAACAACAACGACCAAAGCACAGCCGGCAATGTCGAAAAAATAAAACAGTGCCGACCAAACTATAGTCGGCAGGGTCGACGTATCCACAACAATGCCGGCTTAAGCATGTTTCAAATCAAGTCTCCTGAGGTGCAAAAATCTTAAATTCGGCAAGGTTCATATTTTCGACCTTGCCGACTACATTACTTCTCATGAAAATTCGATGCATTTGGTAATAAAAACCGTGCCGACGCCTTCAATCGGCAGGGTCGACGTATCCACAACAATACCGGATTAAGCATGTTTCAAATCACGTCTCCTGAGGTGCAAAAATCTTAAATTCGGCAAGGTTCATATTTTTGACCTTTCCGACTACATTACTGCTCATGAAAAGTCGATGCATTTGGTAATAAAAACCCTGCCGACGCCTTTCGGTCGGCGAGGTCGATAATCGTCGACCTTGCCGATACTGGGCAGCAAAAGTGAAGAAAAAAAATCGATCATTTGCATGGAAAAATCACAATCTTCACCACTTAAGTTGTCTACCTGATTACTTGCAGCTCCCTTTTATTCTTCTGGGTCATTAGATTATACGTTTGGCTCAAGGCATTCCTCACTTCCATATCCATCTTGAGTTTGAGGAAAACAAAAGTGAGGATCATGCATATAATCCATTTGATCATGATTTGGTAGATCATCATACAAGTACTCATTTGTAAATGGAAACGTAGAGCATTTAAAAGTTAATGCTCTACGTATTTTAAATGCGGACAAGGAATGAATCGAACTCATAACCTTACGAATTTTTATTTTTAAGAGTGTTGTAACCAATTGTTGATGGTGGATTTTCGTTTAAGGTTAGATTTTTAAAAAAAACCTGAAAAATCATGCGCTGACATCTTGTAAAAGATAAAGCTGTTTATAAGTGACGGATACTCCCTCACTTAATTCACCAAGAATGGAGCATGTAGCAACAATCCCCGTGCAGTGAATACATGAAATTCCTCCAGGTTGGAGCATGTAGCAACAATCCCTTCCCGTGAATTTCATATCAGCCTTGTATTTCGTACTCATTATCGGTGCGGCATGACGACCCCGAGTGTTACTCTTACAGAGTAACACGAACCTCAAGCACCATAATGAATCATTATCGGTGTGGCATGACGGCCGAGTGTTACTCTTCTGAGTAACACGAACCTCCAAACACTATAATGAAACCATGTACGAAATACCCGTACAGTGCCGATTCTCGGTGTGTTATACTAGCCCGAGCCCTCTCGGTGTGTTATACTAGCCCGATTGAGCCCTCTCGGTGTGTTATACTAGCCCGATTGAGCATCCCAAGACCGACCATATCAGTCGGATATGATCCGATCGCGATCATCCAACTCCACAAGCATGATTGGACGACCCAGGATCAATTCCATCACCCCCAAGCAGGTATGGAATACACACGGCCGACCCCGCATGGTCGACCATTGGCCTTTGCTTGCCAAGAAACCGTCCATACCAAGCATTATGGGCGGAAAACCCTAAATTAGGGTTTGCGGCACATGTAATATGCCGCAAACGCGGTCTCAACCATCCATCTTCGCAGGTATAGATGGAGGGTGTAGATGTAGACTCAAAGGGCCCGGAGCATGTCGACACAATTACCATGTGACCGCCTACACACTTGACCAATCGGTCAAAACCAACCATGGCTGGTTACAACACATTCGCCCGCCTGAAAGAGCATGGTCGCATGGCTTTGAAAGCCAAAATTAGGGTTCCAAGCCATCGCGCGCGTCCATCTTCTCCCGGCACGAATGGAGGGTCACGATTAGATTGAGCAAGGGTCGGTCACACCAGCATGACCACCGTGAGCCCATCTACCTCCTCATGCGATCGGCCAAGGCATATCATGCCCGGCCAATCCAAAACGCCCGCTCAAACATGCGTGGTTACACTTCCCAAATTGCAAATCGATCTCGACCACTCAACTTCACCTAGGACGAATTGGGTGGCTTAGATCACGTTTTCATGGGACGGTGAGACATGGGCGTGAACATCAGCCTACCATCTTCACGCCAAACCAACCGGCCAAGACCGACCAAGTCGGGTCATCTTGGAAAACACGCGGAAAAGGGTATGGTGCGCGACTCCTTGCGGCATCAAACTCCTATCGCAAATCGATCTCAACCACTCAACTTTACCGGTCAAATTGAGTGGCTTAGATCGCGCCTTCTTGGGAAAGTGAAGTATGGACGTGCACATCGGCGTGTTGTCTACACACATGCCCGGTCGGTCCTCTTCAAAACCCTTCCCATGCTTGGTTTCGACCAAGTCAAGAGTGATGCTTGCGCACCTCTTTTAAAACCCTAATTTCATCAACGGTCGCAGAGATGAGTGTCTCAAACATCATCTCATCCGTCCGACTTCACCTTGGTTATACAACCCTGGTCGGGAGTTATTTGGTTAGTGAGGAGTCATTACCCATCACTTTACCACACCGTAATGCAGTACACTCGCATAAAATACACACGATACTTCACAAGTATCGAATAACGCAGATTATTCAATTGAAAGATTACATGCTATCTTTCGTGGATCCACGATCCACATTCCAGGACATCAATCATGTCACAAACTGGGGATACATACTGGGGTATTGGTTCGGCGGTTTACAGCGGCAGGCGTGCAATGCGCCATCACAAGAACGTGTTAGGAAGTCATGGACGGTTAGAGATGAACAGGAAAAGTGGGCAAGACTGGTCGTGTGTTACCGACACACAACTCCACTACTCCATCATTCCACTACCTCAACTTCCCACGAGAAACGTGAATGAGGCTCAATGACTTGTATAAATAGGTTCTCCGCCCTATTTCCAACAACAAGGAAAAAAGGAGACAGAACAACACAAGTTCAGTCGACAGAAACCAAGTGTTAATACAAAAAACCGTATTCAAACACCAAGAGCCTGCTTGCATCAACCGTAAGCTTGCTCATCTTTCTGTCACAAGTTATAAGCAAGCCAACACCTTCACAATCTCAACACCTTCTTCGCTTCCTTCCCTAAGATCAACCCCATCTCCTTCACTTTGTGACCGAAACAAGTCCGGAACGGCCATTTCTTGGTTTAGGCGGGACTTGCAATGCGGATTGATCTCTCGAATCTACAAGCACTCACCGCGCAGATGCATTTGTTGAAGGTTTAGATTCATTCCTCATCCACACCCCAAATTACTAAATTCTGCAGAGTAGTTTTCACCCATCAACAATTGGCGACCACGGTGGGAGATTGATCTATCGGTTGCATAAAATTGAATCCTCAATTTCTCGGTTTCCATCTCGCAATGTATCCAAGAAACTACGGGCGGTTCGGATATCATGGGAAGCATAGCTGGAATGCTTGGAGGATGTCTTGGCAAATCAAGCCGGTATCACCGGGAGGCGGAGCGAGACATTTCGCCTTTTGAATGATATAGCGGCACAATTACAAGAAGGGTCGACGAGCATCTACTCGAGACAAAGACAAGAAATGTTGAATCATTAGCCAGGAGTCACACCTTTACCGGTGGAGAGGCAAAAGAGCGCGTAATCGCAGGAGACTCAGGAAAGATGAACAGCATGGTCCAGTCGACAATGAAGATCCGAGGCAACTCCACGGGAGAAAAGACTTGTCCGGAGTACTACAATGTCTGCCGGATAAAGAAAGGGAGCCTGCAGCCTATGGAGCCCTGCTAGAAGATTTGTATTTCAAAACTCTTATTGAAGCACGGAAGACTGTCCAATCCGCGTCGGCCTTCCAACCAACTGAAGGAACGCTTGAGGAAGGAGAAATCAATCGGGAAATGCTGAATACGGAGGATGGGAACGTTCAATCCGGTCACTCAGCAGTGACATTACGACACCTTCCACATCCCTCTACCTAGGCAAGCGATCCGCAGATATGATGGCACTCACAAATCTTCCAACTTCATCTCCTGTTCCACGTCAAAGCCGCGGAGAGACGTTACAACGCCCACTAACGCAGGAAAAGCCAGACTCAAGGTACTTACATTTCCCATTCCCAATGAAGAAGATTCTGGGCTACTGGGACATGGGTGCGAAATGAAGAGGTGGAGCTACCCCGTATGGCGTCCGCCTACCGATCAAGAAGTAATAGACCCGAGGTCTTCGTCATTACCACCGGTTCCTTCATCACCCCACCAGTGAATGCAACGCTTTGAAGCGCATTGTTCGGAGAAGCTCGGTTCGAGAAAGATAGCTTGCGGAGGATTTTCTTAGAGAGGCTACTCGGTTTGATATAGTGAGGCTTCAAAAGCAAGTAAGTTTTACTCAACAACTTTACAAGAGAGATAGTTTAGAATTCACTGGGGACTTAGCATCCCGCACGTGGAAAAAGAGGCTCAGTGATCAAACGCCATGTTTGTTTCCATTCGTACCTCCCTTTTACATAACATTTGCAATTTCATGCGCAATCATTCATGACCAAGATGCAAATTTCATTTAACATAATCCCTTTCAAAAAGGTTGTTCACAAAACTATCTCAAAATAAGCCAATTCAATTACCTATTCAAAACCGGAAGCCAAATTACGAAAGAAAATCCTCACTATATCACTCAAAAAGAAGAGACAAGTATATGGCAAAAATCAAGGAAAGTCCTTCAGAGAACAACTCGTCCTTCCGGGCGAGAGCGACCTTCATCCTTTGGAGCACGGCCGCTTCATCTTCAACTCCTCGGACAGACTTTTCGACCTCTTCTTCTTCGGCGAGCAACGCAGTCCGCAGAGGGGACTTCATCCTGTAATTTCGAAACTCCCGAATCTTGGAGAACCCTTCGAAGAACCAAGGAGCATTGAAACCGTATTGCGCAAACACGTCTCGATGGCACTTCCAGTCTTCGACCATCTCCTCAGAAACTGTTCGACCAGTCGTGACGCTCATCCCTTGGATAGTATAAAGCTTCTTGGACGCGGTTGACCAATGCAAGACGACTCTTGAGTTTCGTGGTGGTAGCAATATGACCGTGCTTCTCCCATATCGTTGTGTACAACTCTTTGAACCGGACCAAGACGCCGAATCCACCAACCAACACATGGCACGGATAAGGGATATCAAAAGGAGGATCGAACAAAGCCCCAGTCGCATCACCGATAATTCACCAACCGCGGGAACCTTGTCAGGTGCGGGGCTTTTAAGAAGGAGTCACCACAATGGCCATATTGACCGAGCCTGTTCGGGACGAATTTCGAGGGGAGCGCCCAACTACAGCAAAGTGCGCCTCTCTTTCACTCTGGGTGCTAATTTCCATCACAGCCCCGTCAACAAGATCACTAAGGGAAGCGCCTTGTTCCACCGATCTTTCATCATCTCTGTCGTAGTCAGAAAAAGGAGCGGTTTCTCCAGACTTCTCAGCATGAAGATCAGTACCGCCAGACTTCTCAGTATGAAAGTCGCACCGCCGGACTTCTCGCATGAAAGTCGGTCACCGCTGAGACTTCTCAACGCATGAAGATCGGTGCGCGGACTTCTCAGCATGAAGGTCCGTACCGCCAGACTTCTTAGCATGAAGACCAGTACCGCCAACCTTCTAGTTTTGGATGCGTGCCAACCTTGTGAAAGCATTATCTTTCGAAATTCCCTGATTTCAAGCAAGGATCGTTTTAAGAATTTACACTGGAGAAATGAAAGAACCGACGGGAAGAAATTTAAATACCTGCATATTGGAAGAATTGAGGATTACCGGACCACATGCTTGCCTCTTAGGTCTCTCTCCTACTTGGGGGACTGCAATCCTCGGCTCTGGTCCGTTTGGCTGGAAGCGGCTTCAACCGGAAATGCTTCGTCAAGACGTCAAAAGATGGTTCACCACGAGGATCTGTCACAACACTCTCCGACAATTTCTGGAAAACCAACAGTTGTCTACTCCAAAATTCCTTATACTTATCGGTTACCTTGGGTTTCTCCCAATAGGCCGAAGGGAAGGCTCACCCGGTCTAAGAACACATTAACGTTAAGAATACTTGGGAGAGATTCTTAGGAACCCTTGGTGAACGAATAATGGGGACGCCCTGATCAAACCCCATTTGGCGAGCAGCCCTGTCAATATTGTACGAAGTCACAGAAAATTCTCCGTTGAATAGAGACGGGACATATCCGGAATGCAAGTGCGCTTGGTAAATAAATTCTCCGGACTTCATAGTTTCGACATCGGTACCCAAACACAACATCGTAACTGTCGAAGTGGTAGCAAAAGTCTCTCGGCTGAACAATGGAATGGTGGTGCCCCCATGGACGAAAATCTACGGAAGACACATTGTCAAATACGTCCAAAAGTCTCACGCCGGCTCTGGGACGCTTCTTATTCCATCGAAGTATTCTAGAGCCACCGTACAAGTCATTGAGCGAATTTTCAGGAATAGGAGCGTAACTTTTGAAGTGTTCCCATAAGAGCGCCTGAAGAAAAGCGAAGTGAATGTGCGACTCCACCTTCTTGTACCCGTTAGAAACATGCATATCCATTGCTAAAGCGACCAAATGAGAATAAAGTGATCCGAGGAACAATGAGCCCCGGAGGAAGAACTTCACCCTTCGCCGTCTTATAGCAATCTTGACAAGGTCATTTCTAATAGTCTTCTTTCCGTAACCGTCATCAAATACATCTCTCGGATAGCCATAAAGACAGAACGCAATCACACCGAGCTCATCCGGCTCCGGGTCTGCAGGGACCACTCCAACACCCACCGGGCGTAAAGCATCTTGCATCTTTCTTCTCCTCCTTGCCCAGACTGTCGAATTCCTCCACCTTTCGAAGGATAGCGTTATAATTGCTTTGTTCCGCATCGAGAGAGCTCGTAAGAAAGACTTCGACAAATGAGCAGGTTCATTAATGCAGATACACTCTCCAGAGTAATAGTCATTTATCCCCACCTAGATATGGCTGTGTGAGTAGAAATACGCCACCGAGAAATGAAGGTAATCAAACCCCCGATGTCTTTTCTAATTTCGAGGGTAGCGGATGCCATGGCCGCATTGAGAATTTGCGCTTTGGTAAAATTTTCCTTAATGCCCTTATTACTCAACATACATCTCATCCATCCTTCGTAAGAACCCGGTGGAGTATGGCAAGTTTTGAAGTCAATAGGAGAAGGCGGATATTGGTTTCTCCGGAGACAAAATCTCATCACAAGTCTTTGAAGAAGAGAATGGATCGACTTCCGTATTTTCTGAACCGGAAAGCAAGACTATCTTATGGGAAGGATGTCTCCTAATGTTCGGAAAAGGCGAGGTGAACAACTCATCATTGATGTTCGGCATATCTTTGAAGCTATCAACACTTCCCGACTTGGAACCAGCATTATCTTCAGAAGACATACCGACAGAAGTTCTTTTCTACCGCAATGAAAACAAAAGACAGAAGTTAGAACTTGTATGAAAGCATATGAGAAGTGTAGTCACACACGGCAAGACACAACTCACACAGTGGCCGGTCCAAACATCATATAAGTTTCGGTCTGGTATTGATTTCAAGTTCTCCGGTATAACTTTCAAGTCAGTCTGGTATTGGTTTCAAGTCCGGTACAGATTCCAAGTTCGATACAAATTTCAGTCAATCATGTGTGAATAAGACCCACGTTCCGGCATACACGGCGGGCCCACATTCATCCGCATGCATCATAACACGATTTTCTTTATTCATGGGAATCGTGTCTACGGGATTCAAGCCAAATGGTGGAAAAAGCTAAGCATGCACATGTCTTACAAAAGGTGTTTACCTAAACAAACTAGGGTTTCACCTTTAAAAAAAAAAAAAAAAAAAAAAAGTGCGAAACTTACCTTGGACGGACGGCAGCTCCGGCAATGGACGGCGGTTTCCGGCAACGGCTCCTGGCAGCAACGATTGGTGGCGACTCCAGCGGCAACGTTTGGCGACGGCAACAGGATCACACGGGAACTTCTTTGAATAAAAAAAATTTCGTGAGAAAGGAAAAAGGGTTTTGTCTCTTTTATAGACAAAAATTAGAAGAATCCCAATAGAAGAAGGATTCCTCCCTTATTTGGTTTCCTCTTTTGATTCAAATACCCGAAAAAAGAAACCGGCCCCACCAAGGATTCCATACAAGCGTGACGGCGTGGGAAACTAGCGGTCGACCAACACTCTTAGGGTAAACTCCTTTTATCCTGTCTTTCTCACATATGTATGTCACCATCTCATGCCTACCACACAATAGTGTAACCATTATGTGCTAGGCGGGGACTTAATGTTGATGGTGGATTTTCGTTTAAGGTTAGATTTATAAAAACCACGAAAAATCATGCGCCGACATCTTGTAAAAGATAAAGTCGTTTATAAGTGACGGATACTCCTCACTTAATTCACCAAGAATGGAGCATGTAGCAACAATCCCATTCTCGTGAATACATGAAATTCCTCCAGGTTGGAGCATGTAGCAACAATCCCTTCTGTGAATTTCATATCGGCCTTGTATTTCTGTACTCATTATCGGTGCGGCATGACGACCGAGTGTTACTCTTACGGCAGTAACACGAACCTCCAAGCACCATAATGAATCATTATCGATTGTGGCATGACGACCGAGTGTTACTCTTACGGAGAATAACACGAACCTCCAAACACTATAATGAAACCATGTACGAAATACCCGTACAGCCGATTCTCGGTGTGTTATACTAGCCCGAGCCCTCTCGGTGTGTTATACTAGCCCGATTGAGCCCCTCTCGGTGTGTTATACTAGCCCGATTGAGCATCCCAGAGATCGACCATATCAGTCCAGGATATGATCTCGATCGATCATCCAACTCCACAAGCATGATTGGACGACCCCAGATCAATTCCATCACCCCCAAGTAGGTATGGAATACACACGGCCGACCCGCATGGTCGACCATTGGCCTTTGCTTGCCAAGAAACCGTCCATACCAAGCATTATGGGCGGAAAACCCTAAATTAGGGTTTGCGGCATATTACATGTGCCGCAAAACGGTCTCAACCATCCATCTTCGCAGGTATAGATGGAGGGTGTAGATGTAGACTCAAAGGGCCCGGAGCATGTCGACACAATCACCATGTGACCGCCTACACACTTGACCAATCGGTCAAAACCAACCATGGCTGGTTACAACACATTCGCCCGCCTGAAAGAGCATGGTCGCATGGCTTTGAAAGCCAAAATTAGGGTTCAAGCCATCGCGCGCGTCCATCTTCTCCGGCACGAATGGAGGGTCACAGATTAGATTGAGCAAGGGTCGGTCACACCCGACATGACCACCGTGAGACCATCTACCTCCTCATGCGATCGGCTAAGGCATATCATGCACGGCCAATCCAAAACGCCCGCTCAAACATGCGTGGTTACACTTCCCAAATTGCAATCGATCTCGACCACTCAACTTCACCGGACGAATTGGGTGGCTTAGATCACGTTTTCATGGGACGGTGAGACATGGGCGTGAACATCGGCCTACCATCTTCACGCCAAACCAACCGGCCAAGACCGACCAAGTCGGGTCATCTTGGAAAACACGTAGGAAAAGGGTATGGTACGCGACTCCTTGCGGCATCAAACTCCTATCGCAAATCGATCTCAACCACTCAACTTTACCGGTCAAATTGAGTGGCTTAGATCGCGCCTTCTTGGGAAAGTGAAGTATGGACGTGCACACGGCGTGTTGTCTCACACACATGCCCCGGTCGGTCCTCTTCAAAACCCTTCCCATGCTTGGTTTCGACCAAGTCGAAGAGTGATGCTTGCGCACCTCTTTTAAAACCCTAATTTCATCAACGGTCGCAGATGAGTGTCTCAAACATCATCTCATCCGTCCGACTTCACCGACTTTGGTTATACAACCCTCGGTCAGAGTTATTTGGTTAGTGAGGAGTCATTACCCATCACTTTACCACACCGTAATGCGCACTGCATAAAATACACACGATACTTCACAAGTATCGGAATAACGCATTATTCAATTCACATTACATGCTATCTTTCGTGGATCCACGATCCACATTCCGGACATCAATCATGTCACAAACTGGGGATACATATCGGGGGTATTGGTCTGGCGGTTTACGGCGTGCGGCGTGCAACGCGCCATCACAAGAATGTGTTAGGAAGTCATGGACGGTTAGAGATGAACGGGAAAAGTGGGCAAGACCGGTGGGTGTGTTACCGACACACAACTCCACTACTCCATCATTCCACTACCTCCACTTCCCACGAGAAACGTGAATGAGGCTCAATGACTTGTATAAATAGGTTCTCCGCCCTATTTCCAACAACAAGGAAAAAAGGAGACAGAACAACACAAGTTCAGTCGATAGAAACCAAGTGTTAATACAAAAAACCGTATTCAAACACCCAGAGCCTGCTTGCATCAACCGTAAGCTTGCTCATCTTTCTGTCACAAGTCATAAGCAAGCCAACACCTTCACAATCTCAACACCTTCTTCGCTTCCCTCCCTAAGATCAACCCCATCTCCTTCACTTTGTGACCGAAACAAGTCCGGAACAGCCATTTCTTGGTTTAGGCCTAGGACTTGCACAGATTGATCTCTCGAATCTACAAGCACTCACCGCGCAGTGCATTTGTTGAAGGTTTAGATTCATTCCTCATCCACACCCCAAATTACCAAATTCTGCAGGAGTAGTTTTCACCCATCAACACCAATTGGTCCACGCTGCTTGTTGCTCAAAATGTCAATGTATCTATATACCCATATTAAAACCAGGCTAAATTGGGGCCTATAAGGATTAATTGGGGCCTATGGCTACATGACAAAAAAGGGTCACCATGAAGTAAAATGAAAAACGCCTTATCCAACTATTTTACATAATGGCTAATTTACCCCTGATTAATTAGTGCTAATCGGGTAATTAATTGGTGTTTAATCATGTTAACCTAGAAATCAACTAATCTTTCATCATCATCAAAATATGTAAAAAATTTGATTTTTTTTTTTTGAAAAATTTCAACCCATAATCGGTATACGCTCATGCCCTCATGAACCGATTCTGGGTTGGTATTCACGAAGCACACCAAGAATCGTTTAACATACGTATATATAAAATCCGATTATTACAATCGGTTTTTGATTAGTCTTACAATTAAAAAAAATTCTTTCGCCCAGAATCGGTCTATATGGACATGAACATCAACCGATTATATGTTGAAAAACATCAAACAAAATCATTTTCAAATCGAGTATGAGTCATACTCTATTTGAGAATCATACTCATTCTCAGAACGAGTATAAACCAGCATACTCATTCTCAGAACGAGTATAAGCTATACTCATTTTCAGGTTGGGTAAAATTTTTTTATAAATTTATACTCATTTTCAGTTCGAGTACATCACTTGAATTAATTTTTTTTTTATAAATTTATACTCATTTTGAGTTCGAGTACATCACTTGGATTTCAGAATGAATATGAGATAATACTCATTCTATGATCGAGTAAGTCATAAGACTGTTAACAATCGGAGGATGTTATATAACCACATGGACCGATTCTTGCAGTTAAGAAATCAAATTCTATACAATCGGTTTATGTGAACATTCACAGAATCCGATTCTAGCAAAAAAAAAAAAACATACAACAAACTTGATATTTCACATAATCGGTTTATATGTGAGGCACATAAAGACCGATTCTTGATTCCTCTACAAATCCAAACTTGGACTCAGAATCGGTTTATGTATGCATTAGCATAAACCGATTGTGGTTGATGTTCATCACATCAACCCAGAATCGGTTTATATATGTGTACACCAAAAACCGATTCCTAGTAACATCAACTACAATCGGTTTATTCTAAGGCACACATAAACCGATTCTGGGTTGATTTTTCAGAAAGTTAGATGAAGAAATTTCATAGATTCATGGTTAAATCATTGTTGAGTTTCTCTAAAGGAACGGATTAAAGGGAGTTAACTCAATCACTCAAATTTGTTTGTCGCCGATTTTTTTTTCAAAAACCAAAAAATAGAGAATTGAATTGTTGTTTGTGATTAGGTTTTAGTTTTTTATTTTGATGAATTGGGTTTTAATTTTAGATTGAGGATTGTTAATAGAAATGATTAAGATTTTAGAATTTGTTTTAGGAATTATTAAGAATGTATAAGGGTAATCTAGTATTTTAATACACTTTAGACACCCCTTATCATTCTCTATTGGGTGGATGAATAAATCCATAGGCCCCAATTTAGCCAGGTATTAAAAAGACAAATACTAATAACAAAAATATTTAAAGCAACAATCGACGTCTTGGTATGCAAAATTAGGCAATATTTGACTAACCATAATAATAAATATGTATACTAATGATGCATGCTTACGATAAATAAATCATTGACATAAACATAATTTTTTCTAACATTTATTTAGTCAATCAAAGAAAATAAACAAATAAATAGTTCAAGGAAAGATCTAACTACAAAATAATTTTGTTTTAGAAAGATTTTATTTGGCGCATATCATATATATATATATATATATATTTGTAGATGGTGGATTTTCGACAAAGGCTAAAATCGTAAAACCATAATTATACATGCTCTTGATCCAGCAATCAGATGAGTATTGAGGCTCATGTCTCTCATTCTATGATCGAGTACATCACTTGGATTTCAGAATGAATATGAGATAATACTCATTCTATGATCGAGTAAGTCATAAGACTGTTAACAATCGGAGGATGTTATATAACCACATGGACCGATTCTTACAGTTAAGAAATCAAATTCTATACAATCGGTTTATGTGAACATTCACAGAATCCGATTCTAGCAAAAAAAAAAAACATACAACAAACTTGATATTTCACATAATCGGTTTATATGTGAGCCACATAAAGACCGATTCTTGATTCCTCTACAAATTCAAACTTGGACTCAGAATCGGTTTATGTGTGCATTAGCATAAACCGATTGTGGTTGATGTTCATCACATCAACCCAGAATCGGTTTATATATGTGTCCACCAAAACCCGATTCCTGGTAACATCAACTACAATCGGTTTATTCTAAGGCACACATAAACCGATTCTGGGTTGATTTTTCAGAAAGTTAGATGAAGAAATTGCAGAGATTCATGGTTAAATCATTGTTGAGTTTCTCTAAAGGAACGGATTAAAGGGAGTTAACTCAATCACTCAAATTTGTTTGTCGCCGATTTTTTTTTCAAAAACCAAAAAATAGAGAATTGAATTGTTGTTTGATATTAGGTTTTAGTTTTTTATTTTGATGAATTGGGTTTTAATTTTAGATTGAGGATTGTTAATAGAAATGATTAAGATTTTAGAATTTGTTTTAGGAATTATTAAGAATGTATAAGGGTAATCTAGTATTTTAATACACTTTAGACACCCCTTATCATTCTCTATTGGGTGGATGAATAAATCCATAGGCCCCAATTAATCACCATAGGCCCCAATTTAGCCAGGTATTAAAAAGACAAATACTAATAACAAAAATATTTAAAGCAACAATCGACGTCTTGGTATGCAAAATTAGGCAATATTTGACTAACCATAATAATAAATATGTATACTAATGATGCATGCTTACGATAAATAAATCACTGACATAAACATAATTTTTTCTAACATTTATTTAGTCAATCAAAGAAAAGAAACAAGTAAATAGTTCAAGGAAAGATCTAACTACAAAATAATTTTGTTTTGGAAAGATTTTATTTGGCGCATATCATATATATATATTTGTAGATGGTGGATTTTCGACAAAGTCTAAAATCGTAAAACCATAATTATACATGCTCCTGATCCAGCAATCAGATGAGTATTGAGGCTCATGTCTCTCATTGAAGCATGAAAGCTCATGCCACAAGAATCTCTAACTGAGTATATTGTCTCTCAGAGCAACTTGAATATGCAGTCTCTCAACTGAGGCAACGGAATATCTCATGAATACTGAGCAATTTCAGTAATTACTTTTATATAGAATCGAACGATTGGACGGCTCCTAGACAACTTGCCTGCTAGTATAGAGCAATAACGTCTTCGGGATGTAACAATGTTTTCCCTGACTATATAAAAGACATGTGTATATAATCATTATGATTGGACGGCTCCTAGATAGCTTGCCTGCTAGTATAGAGCGATAACGTCTTCAGGATGCAACAACGTGTTTTCCCTGACTATACTATACATAATAAATATGACGCTTCAACTAGCTTATATCACCCAATCCTCTAATAATTAATGCTCCTAGACGGCATGCCTGCTAGTATAGAGCCATCAATTAATTATTTCTAATCCTTAAATTCATTAACTGAATATTCGGAAATATTCTACGTTCTTCATAATATTTCATCACTTCAATTCATGGTTCTTCCCAGCAGAATTCCATGGGTTAGTGATAAGTATTCAGCATACGGGCATCTGAGCCGCTATCGAGTAAGCCCCGACCAAAATGATGCAAGTGTATTCAACAATAATGCACTAACGAGCACCTGAATGCACGAACGAGCATTCCAAAAACCGAAGGAACGATGAACCTATGCAAAATAGGAAGAAAATAATAATAATAAAATATTAGCTAAGGCGCTAGGAGACTGGGCCCACCGGCCGGCCAGTCACGCCGTGGCCAGTCCCACGCCTAATTCTTTATTTTATCATGTTTATTATTTTTCCTTGATCTCATGAAAATCCCTTCATTTGAACAAATATCCTTCATTTTAAGGAAACTCCTCAGTCTCATGGTGTTTCCTCCGTATCAAGGAAATAATAAAAATTAGGAAAGGTGTCGCGGGACCGAGCTCTTTAGCCGGCCGGTCATGCCCTAGTTGTGGCCGGTCTCACACCTTGCATTCCTTATTATTTTATTTTTATTATTATTATTTCCTTCATCCCATGAAATTCCTTGATTTCATGATATTTCCTTCACATCAAGGAAAAGATATAAAATTAGGGAAGACTCACGGGACCCGGCCCTAGCCGGCCGACCATTCCCTAGTCGTGGCCGGTCCCACATGCCCCTTATTTTATTATTATTAATGTTTCCTTCATCTCATGGAAACTCCTTCAAGGAAACTCCTTGATTTCATGATATTTCCTTAAAATCATGAAAATAATATAAAATTAGGGAAGACTCACGGGACCGGGCCCTAGCCGGCTGACCATGCCCTAGTCGTGGCCGGTCCCACACACTCCTTATTTTATTATTATTAATATTATTGTTTCCTTCATCTCATGGAAACTCCTTCACTTCAAGGAAATTCCTTGGTTTCAACAAATTCCTTGATTTCATGATATTTCCTTATAAAATCATGAAAATAACATAAAATTAGGAAAAGTGTCATGGGACCGGGCTCATTGGCCGGCCGGCCATGCCTTGGCAATAGCCGGTCCCACACTTCATGATTCCCTCATTTTATTATTATTATTTCCTTCATCTTATGAAGTTTCCTCAGTTTGAGCAAAAACCTTGATTTCTTCATATTTTCTCAAAATGTTGCTCAAACGCGCATCAGAAAATATCAAAATTCTCAGGACTGAGACACGAACACTTTGGTGACATGAGAATATTACCTTGACCGACCAAGGTTGGTTCTTTGGCTTGCAAGAAGACGGTCCCACATATTTTCATCATTTGACCTGATTTGTTCACATTAGATTCAAACTCTTCCAAACAATTTGGAATTTCATAAAACGATCGTCATTCGGTCCCGTGACCAACCAGGGCCGGTTTCAGGACCCCTTGGCCGGTCCCTCATCTCTTCATAATTAGGTTTTATCACCTAAGGCTCATACGAGCATTGTTATAATAAAGGATTAAACCAGCATTTAATCATCCTTTCACCAACTGGTCTTCAAGAGACTTTGGTATTTGCTCACTCGAGCATCTGGGCGCTACATGGTCGACTCATTATCCCATGTAGTCGTTCCCTCCTTCACTCTGTGGTTGATTTTCAATAAATCATCAATTGATCTTAGGGTTTCGAATCCAAGGTTCATAATTCCATATTCAAACACTAATAATTTTATGTTGATCCCGTAATCAACACTTTAATTATTATACTCGGTTCAGTTGCCAGTATTTTAAATTAATAATTCATCAAATGAGCAACATTTGCTCAGATGAGCAATATTTGCTTAGACTAAGGAATATTGGTTCAACTATCAATATTCAACAATTCATCAAATGAACAATATTTGTTCACCTTAACTATCAACACTTATTCAACAATTATACCTCTGTCTCAAGAGACATGTTCAATTCATGAGTCTTAGAACATTTGCAAATCACGTTTGACTCAACAATACAAGGACTCATCGTCCCATAAAGTCAGCAACTGACTAACTAAATACACGTCTGCCTTGCAGACTCCACAATCACGAGACATCAATCGTGTTACATGGGGGGATATTAACTAGTGGTTTGGTCTGGCGGTCTACGAAACGTGTGTTCATACACACGATGAGAATGTGAGCAAGTCGTGCAATCAGTTGGATGAGTTAGCAAAGTAGTGGATGGAAAATTAACCAAGTCTCCGCACGATGAGCAACTGGTTTTAACACGATTTCCATTTCCCCACTCTTTGATTCCAACAACTGTCACACTTCATGGGATCAAGGTGTTTACAATTCTAGCAATATAAATAAGTCTCTGAATCATGATTGAAAAACAAGACAATCTTACGTCAAACAGACAACAAGAGATTAACAACTCAACGTCTGAGCAATTACTCTCAACAGAGCAAATTCAATCAATCAGAGTTTATCTTATTTCTTCACGCAGAATACACAACACACCTACAATCTTCGATCACCATTGATCTCGCACATTTCTCTGCTTCCCTCCTACAGATCGACCCATCCTCTCTTATGACCTAATTGACTCTGGAATGACCATTGTCTTGGTTTAGGCCGGAGTCCTACAGATTGATCTCTCGATTTCAAAGCACTCCCTCTTTGCAGTGCATCTGTGTGAGGTTTGACAGTTCGCTCGGTTCAAGGAGTTTCCACCGCACGGTCGTCTCCTCAATTCCGTAAAAACCAGCAACTCGTTTTGCCCCATCTACAGATTGGCGACCACAGTGGGAGATTAATCTCTCAGTTGCAATCTCATATTTTCGCAATATGGTTGGTCTTAGGTCTGGGTTAGTTACAAATGAAAATAACGCTAGCACTGGCGACAATAACAATGATAGTATTCCAGAAACCATTCCTTCTTCCAACAATGGTGGTGATACTACTCCTCCTCAAACCAACACTGGAAATCATCCTCTCTTCGGACGGAATCCCGAGGAAGTCAGAGAAAATCCACCCACCATAGCTGATCTCATGAAGGTCTAGGAAGTTCTCGCCAAAAATCAAACTGATATGGCTACTACTTAGAAGGAGTTATGCAATTATCTCAAGACTCTTACAGACAAGATGTCAGAGAAAACTCCGGAGAAAGGAAAATCTAAATAAACATCTTCGATTACTAATCCTGAAGTCACTCCAATCCATGTAGTAGACGATTATGAAGTCCACAAGGCTGCAGATAATCCACCAACGAAGAAACCTGCAAGCTTTATCACCCGTGAAGACCTGGAACGCTTCATGGAGGATCGAGGAAAGACAAAACACCATCAGTTCATCGTCATCAACCTTCATATCCCGCTGCTACGCAAATAATTCCTCTCCCGAAGGGCTATACCTCTCCAACATTCACACTCTACAACGGAACGGGGAATTCTCGAGAACATGTCACTCGATTCCTAGAAGCACAAGGCGAACATGAACACAATCATGTCGAACGTTTGAAGGAGTTCTCAAAGTCTCTGACAGGCCGAGCAAATACTTGGTACAACAACATTGTACCAGGGAACATCACTGGCTAGGGAGAAATGGTTAATGCCTTTTACCGGAAATACTTCTTCGTCTCAGAGCAGATCACTCTCTCTGATTTAGCAAGAATGTCTCAGAAGAACAATGAACATCCGAACGATTATGTGAAGAGGTTCAGAGTCCAAGCTTTGGATTGTCATAACTTGAATGTCACTGAACAACAACTGGTAGACTTGTGCATCAACAGAAGGATCCCAGTCTACAGAGCCTTGCTGGAAAATCTCTGGCTCCAGACTTTACCAGAGCTTCATGAAGCAGCCAAACGATCAGTGACTACTGCACCTACTTTACTGGAAAGAGAAAAGTCTGCAAGATCGAGGAACCTCGAAGCAGCCGACGCCTAGTCAACAATTAGTACAATCTTCAGCCTTCAACAAATGTTGTTGTTGAAAGTAATGAAAGGAAAGCCGAGACTCATCATCGAAGATCTTCTCCAACATCCCAGGATCCTCTGAAGGCGCAAAGAAAAGATAACCAATCCTAAAATACACAAACCTCGACCCGGCATCAACGAACGGGGAAATGATCAGACAGACTCAAACTTCTCTCTTCTCATGAAGGAGTGATCGAGTTACTGGAAGTCTGGCTTCAAGATGGTGCGATCAAATTGTCGTTTATCAGGAGAGAGCCAACTGAAGAAGAAATGGAGAATCCCAGGTACTGTCGCCTTCATAGGTTCATCAATCATCCAACAAGTAACTGTAATTGTAGCGCCCCCAAAGCAAGCAGCTGACTAATCCAAGAGATTAACTAAATAAAGAGGCACTAATAATATAAATCATAACCTTAAGCATTTAATTAAGAAATTTGCTACAAAAATCAACCCATAAAGTAGCCCCGCTCTGAAAAATATATATACAAGAACTTCTCTCCAATGATACATATACAATAGCATTTAGTTTACAAATAGAAAATACAACATAATAAACATAGCAGAAGTTGACCAACTACGGACTCGACTCCTCGAAGCATTCGCTGCGCAACTCTTATCTGTCTCTGAAACTGAAAGTGGGAATGGGTGAGCACATCATCCCTAAAAGGGGTGCCCAGTAGGAATAACATTTAACTTTCATGTAATCATTGGAAATGATTTGAAAACAATTCATGTTTTCCCTAACACTAAACACAACCAATTCACAGAGGTAAACAATCATGTATATGGAACTAACTCCTTCTAAACAATGTATAATATGGTGACTCGTCCCGCACCTAGATAATAATATGGTGACTCGTCCCGCACCAGTAAATGAAGGAGCAGTACCCTATATACCACAGATGGAAATTCTCATTTCCAAACAATCAAATGGAAATTATTATTTCCCAAACAATTCATAAAGACAAACAAGGCAATACAATTCCTTTCCAAACAATGGAAAGATTAAAATAATCAACGGTAATTTCGGAGTTTAAAATAAAACAATGCATGGAATACACAATCAGACTATGCATGAATTTGTTAAACATAAACTTTTGTGAAATAAAACAACAATAATCACAAAAGAGCTAAATGTAAATTTCCACAATTTCTATCCACAACAATCTCAGTACACAGACAACTCCATCACCACCTGCAATAAACCTAGCTTTCATCTAAATTCATGGTTCCATAAAAATCACCAAAAACTCATACTTCACCAATTACTATCACAAACAAACTCCAATTCAATTCAATTCAGTTTACTACCAAATCAGCCATCCTCAACTTTCACCACCTACTATCCACACTTCAAACAGAATCCAAACCTCCTAGCTAAGTCTTGTTTAAGAACAATCTCTTAATTGTCCTACATTCACAACAACATCATCACTACCAGACTTCTCTTGACAATCTCATTCCACCACTAGTTCAACAACATCACTACCAATAATTTATAACACCACATACACAGTAAACTCTTTTCAATTCTTCTATCATGAACAACCTTATAAACTCAAAACAGAACATAATAACTTTACTAAGTTACCGAGAAATCAATTACCTCATGATAAGTCTACTGAATCAGCACCAATAATAACTCCATCACCTTCTTGATATGAGAATCAAACTCTAGTTCTTCATTAGCTCCAATTCATCAATCTTAACTTCAAAAATACTTCAACTCACCAATTTCCGAGCCCTAACTAACATCTCAAGTAATTCTTCAATCTTAAACCTAATTCATGACAAACCCATCTCTAATCTTTCTCTTAACACCTCAATTGCATCTTCTAATTTCTCCTTAACTAAAATTCTCAAGAACAGAACCATAATTCTCAATCCTCAAATTACCTTTTCTGCAGGTTCTGTATCAGCCGCTTGATCAACACCACCACCACCAACTAAAACCAACTCTACTCTTCTTCTATTTCGATCTGAGTCTCATAATCATCTTCACTCTCATCGATTATCAGATAAACCCTAACTTTTCAGTTTACATAAAAACCACTTCAGAATATCAATTAAACGCAAACCCTTAATTCAATCGACTAAACCCATCTCCAGTTACCTCAAATCCAACCTTCATCAACTCACAGAAACCCTAACTCCACTTCCCCCTGATTTGTCTCAAAACCCCAGCAATACTAAATCTTTTTCTTCTTAAATCACATCGACAACGCCTACTTCGCCATCAGAATAGTTTCATCAACAAGAACTCTCAAACGTGCTCTCAAATTCATCACTCGAATTCTACAGAAGGAAAACAAAGAAGAAGCAGAAGAATAATGAAGAAATGAGAAGAAAAAAGCAGATAGAGAAAGATAAGAAGAAGAGAATGACTTCCTCGATCGGTTTTGGTGATAAGGCCGACCAAAAATGTTAACGGCACCTGAGAAACGGATAAGGGCAGCCAAGGCGGCTAAACTTCAAAATTACTATTTTCCCCTTCAAACAAATTAGATGATTTCTCCTTCTCTGATATCCGAATGACACGTTCGAGTAGTCCATTCCGCGTAACTTTTCGAGATCTATCAATCGGTACTAGTTTCGTATCTAGATCGTTGTTAGATTAGTTTCTATTAATTAACGTTCGAGTTACACTAATCAAGTTATTATCGGCTAAGACGTCTCTTGATCATCGTTAGACCAGTCAAATAGCGTTGAAGAGCTTGAGGGTCTTTACAGTAATATTTTGAACCACATCTTCAAAGAGAAGGTTGATCCATAATAGCTTCAACTGGGGACTGAAGGAGTACACAAGAATCCTCTCCAGTCAGAACCTTTACACTCTCTGAACAACCAGTCAAAGAAGCAGTTCAATCATTGATCGAGCATATCCGTGAATTGTTGTATCTATCTAAGGCACAAAGGAAATACATGTTCACAATACCGAATTACATTGTGTCAGACACCTGTCTATCCCGGAAATACTCCTTGAACCCTCATCCACATACAAGGAGATGCACGACTGGGGACTGCTTACCACAGTCCATCTCAGAGGAAATAAATTCGGAAGAATGTTGATCGATGCCGACGCCTCCATCAACATCATTCAACTGAAAACCCACAGAGCCGCTCGTGATCTCATTTCAATCAGAGACCTTGAAGGAACGCTCGGAAATACTTATGGCCACATCACTCTCAAAGTGAACATAAGTTCAACATGGACAGAAATCAAGTTTCACATAATCAGGAAGATCCAGGATATGACATGTTCTTCAGACGAGCGTAGATCCACGCTGAAAAGATAGCTACTGAAAAAGCGCCTTTGGTTACACATCTCTCCAACGAAGAAAGTTCTGATCCAGAAGATTTTGTGGACATTCCATCATCAGAGCGCTTGGGGGAATTTTGAACTTTAATGGGGTTGAAGCAAGAACCTGCATATACATTCATCAATAGGTTCCACACTCAGGCAAGTTTCATTTCTTCCATGTCTATGTCGTTTTTCCTCACATGCTTTCCTAGTATGAGGACTCAATTATGCTAGCAACTCTGCAAGACGTTATGAATGGTAGCTTTACCGTATTAGTATTTTACCAAGTGGTTGAATCTGAAATTTCTCTGAATTGAGCATTGAGACATTCGGCAAAGAACACTTTGGGCGTTTCTCCATAGGCTTGCAGGAGTGTCCATGTGTCCCACAAAATCAGAAAGCTATGATGTATGCACAAGTATTGAATCCCACTACCGCAACGACATGAATGCTGAATCAACAGAAGATACTCAGGGTCGAAACGATCAAACCTAAGATATTCGATGCTTAAGGAATATACGCTTTAATGCTCAAGCATCTAAGAAGCCATCAAATTGTACTCCCAATAAAAGAGTACAGCTTCAACACAAATATCTCGACGATGACACGCTGATTCAACACCAGCATGATGAAAGTGTAACTAAACTACAATCGATAAGTCGTCATTATCTCATGATAAGACTTCTGAAGCACATGCAACATCATTCATACATGGATGGCACTAACTGGGCAACCTGAGGTGATTCCGTGAAACTTCATCAACGAGATTTCTCTACATCACAAGCCCCTGCATGATTGAGGAACTTCCTCTCTTCACCAATCACATCCATTATGAAAACTGCTGCTGCTATCTACCGCAACAACGTCGACTCACCGACGAAGCCAGTTCATGGTAAAGTTATGCTTCGGGGAGCATTCAGGTTGAACTCTCAGTACACCTTCATCTTAGGGACGCTCAACTCATCAACTAGTTCGTGAATGTAAAAGGCTCACTAGATGGAGGAGCAAAGATTATATCTATAATCATGGTTCTAGCCTTTTCGGTCTTTGGAGCAACTTCAACCATGGTATCAGCATCAACAATAATCTCTATAGGAACACCATCCATGATCTCAACATCGACAAGGATATCTGGAGCGTAATTATTCGTGATCTCAGCATCTACAACGGTTTTATGAGCAACATCCCGCTTCATCAACTATCTCTTCTCTGAAGCGTTGCTCGATGGATCGTATTTCTTCAAGCCCTAACGATTCATATCAAGATGTGTAGACATGAAAACATGTTAATATGAACGTATTCCAAAAGCTTGCACGACAAACGGACACAAGCCAAAGTCTTCTACGAGATGTTCTCATCGCCTCTACAAAGGAGATACAACACATTTCAGGTCATGGGTTTACAAAAACGTATCAATGGGTGAGGAATGGGACAATGCTTCCTCAACAAAAGATGTTCATATATGTCTCTTCTACAACATACCAAAAGGGCACATCAATCGTACATACGAGCTGAAAGATATGGCCTTTATTGCCAGGTCTATGAAATCTGAAAATTCTGTACGGGATTACAAATTACAAATGTGCATGCTTTTTTGGGTGACCTACATAACTCCAAATTGAGTGATTATTTTCTCATATGATAACTCAGTCTCTTAGCTTCAAAAGTTGGGGTCAAGCACCGAATTCCGACGTCGTATGAGGTTCCTATAGCTTCCAGAGTATACAACATGCAAGAAGAAATTCGTGGACGGGATTCATAACCTCTACAGTCGATCGATGTCCACCAGGTATTTTCGCTAAGTCCTTCATCAAGGTACCTCCAACTTCTACCACATGGGTCTTTGCATCAATTTTCTACCTGGGTCCTCTATCTAGGTCTTGCCAGAAGAAGGGAAAACGAAAAAGAGAGATTTAACAAATGTGCATGCTTGGTTGGGTGATCTACATAACTCCAGATTGAGTGATTATTTTCTGATATGATAACTCAGTCTCTTAGCTTCAAAAGTTGGGGTCAAGCACCGAATTCCGACGTCGTATGAGGTTCCTACAGCTTCCAGGGTATACAACATGCAAGCAGAAATTCGTGGACGAGATTCATAACCTCTACAGTCGATCGATGTCCACCAGGTGTTTTCGCTAAGTCCTTCATCAAGGTACCTCCAACTTCTATCACCTGGGTCTTTACATCAATTTTCTACCTGGGTCCTCTATCTAGGTCTTGCTAGAAGAAGGGAAAACGAAAAAGAGAGATTTAACAACATACTGGGGACTGACGGTCCACTGATCATCATGACGATCAATTTCACAGTCCAAGACTCGTAGCGCCAAGCTCTCCAGTGCTAATCATTCATCTTAAAAGGAACTACTACCGGGACATGCAACCATGGTCATTACATCATCCCCTCTTGAGAGCAACCTCAGTTATGGTCCTGTGACCAGGGTTTCAGAAGTGATGTTTCTACAACTGACAGAAACAAGACGGCACTGCAAGCACCATTCTCATGTATCAATCAAGGGGTATTGATATCAAATGAATCAATGACATTAAAATCCTTCACCAACCGTTCAAGACACAAGCGAATGATCTAAAGACACAACATGAGTGTTTTACAACAAGCTCGTCTGAGATGATTTTACACTGTCCCGCACAGAGCAACAAGTTGGGAGAAATTGGTGAAGAATTTAGGGATGAGTCATGTACCATTCTCTTCGTATGGATGTCCTCTACAACATATCCAAATTCATGGCAATTGGAGAAACGATCAAAAAGATGTGGCCAAAACTTTGGACCGCATGACAGCTGAAAATTTCCTGAGAACCTCCTGAAAATTTACTGTTTCGTCAATTTAGGCCCTTAAACGTGCTCAAAAGCCGAAAAGATTCGTTGATAAATCTTGGAAATTTTCTGGGGATGAAGAAACATGGGTAGATCACAAAAATCCGACATCGGACGAAGATTCTACAACAATTTCAATGAAGACCTAACTTCTGAATTTTCTGATGAATTATGACGAAATTCTTCATTCATCCACACTGAATCAGGAGCTACACCATCAACGCAAAGCCGAACTTCATCTTCAGCCGATAGTCTCACTTGCTGAAGTCGGTGGTGCTTCTACTAATGAGGGACGACTCCCAGATGATCGAGAGGCATACAATGTGTCAACTTTCCAGCGTCTCTGAAATGTTGATTTACCTCGGTATGAGCATATGCAGAAGTCTTCATCTTTGACTTGATATTTTTGGAACGTTCCCCGGAAGATCCGGAAGAGTGGTTGTAACCAGAAGTCACCACTACCTGAGGCGAAAGACATGGAGTCATGGATATACCAATAACAAACACGCAACAAAAACGGTAACAATCCAACTCTTACCTATTTACGATTTCACTAGTTGTAGTGATTATAACGTTAGAATTTCGAAAACTTGCTCGTTCCTTCAAACCTTCAAAGACGAGCAAAATTCGTTATTCAAAATCATGACTTGATGTTCATAAAACCGTGAACAACTCACGTGAATTTTAACATCCACTGGTTTTTCAAAAATTGGACAGACGTCCATTCTACAATTGTGAAAACTTACATACAGACATTATTTCACCATGTATAATTGTCTACTTTCAACAGTTGTTCAAAATCAAAACATTGGTTTTACAAAAATATATACATTTAACGTGAAACTCACGTAAGTTTGAAAAAAATAATATATATATATATTTGCCCTCGCGCGAGCATCTGTCTTTGAAGCGAGAGTATATTTTCAAAGATTTCTGAAAGCTCGAAGATAAAAAATTTCATGAAAGCTCATAAACAAAATTTTATTACAAACAAACGCACGTCTGTTAAAAAAAAAAAAAAATTCTCTCGTACGAGCATCCACCTTTGAAACGAGAGTTTATTCCACTTTGTGAAATCTCAAATATTTAAAAAATAAAATTTTGTTTTTCGTGAAAGCTCATAGACAAAATTTTTATCATTAGACTCAGGTCTATTTTGTTTGTTTCTTAAACTAACGAGCGAACGAACGTCCGTGCTAAAACGGATTTCCTTTCTTAGGCCCGGACCCGTGAATCCTAAATCGACCAAAGTTTCATCACCAAATCAGCGGTGCTACACCAATTTACGCTCGTTAGACGATGCTCTATCATACCACTGGGATCTTCGTTCAAGCCATGGTTCACTCATGCAATCGAAAATCCGGTAACATCCTATCTTACGACTAAATTCAATTACTTATTTCGTTTATAACAAAAAAAAAAATCACCATCCAGTGCTGACTGAGGAACATGACTGTCCCTCACTAAGCAGGGGACTTAATGTAGATGGTGGATTTTCGACAAAGGCTAAAATCATAAAACCATAATTATACATGCTCCTGATCCAGCAATCAGATGAGTATTGAGGCTCATGTCTCTCATTGAAGCATGAAAGCTCATGCCACAAGAATCTCTGGCTGAGTATATTGTCTCTCAGAGCATACGTGAACATGCAGTCTCTAAACTGAGGCAACATCATATCTCATGAATACTGAGCAATTTCAGTAATTACTTTTATATAGAATCAAATAATTGGACGGCTCCTAGACAGCTTGCCTGCTAGCATAAAGCAATAATGTAAGGACCCTCAAGCTCGTCAACGCTATTAGACAAGTCAAGATACGACTAAGCCGCTAATGACTTGATTAATTAGAGATGAATCTTAATGAATGGAAATTAATCTAACAACGATCTAGCTACGACACTAGTACCACTAGATAGATCTCTAAAAGTTATGCGAGATGGTCTGCCCGAACGCGTCAATCAGATACTAGACGAAGAAGAGATCATCAATTTAGTAAAAAGGGTAAAATAGTAATTTTGGATCTTACTTTTGTGGCTGCGCTATTCAAAGCGCTGGGTGCATCAGTAATTTGGTTAGCCTTATCCCCAGCCGGACCGAGAAGATAAACTCATATTCTTCTTCATTCTTCTTTCTTTTCTTTTTTTCTTTTTTTTTTCTTTTCTTCTTCTTCTTCTTCTTCTTCTTCTTCTTCTTCTTCTTCTTCTTCTTCTTCTTCTTCTGTTCTTCGCCTCTAGCGATTCTAAAAATTGTTTTAGAGGCCATGATATCGAGAAAAAAAACGTAGGGTAAACTTTAAGAGATGATTGAAGGATGATGGTGTTGATTCGATGATCGTATTCAGAATTCTCAGAAAAGGTAAATTGAAGATTAAATTTAAGGTTTCTGTATTGATTGATTTCTTTATGAAATTGAGTTTGGTTTGGTATTATATTTCTTGGGTTTGTTATTGATTAAGTTAGAGATGATTATATATAGTTTAATTTTGATTTTAGAGAGTTAGGGTTTGTGTTGTTCTTCCCTAAATTAAAAAACTAGGGTTTATAAGAAGAACTCAGAAGGGAAAATGAATTTTGTGGAATGAGTTGATGATAGAGACATAGAAGTTATGGAAGAATGATGAATCAATGTTTATGGTGCTGCTACTGTTGAGGTTCTGGGTTTGAAGATAAAGAAGAACATGGATTTATCGGTGGAGTCTATAAAGAGCTGAAGATTATATGATGGGTTTGCGTGTGTTCTTGATGTGGTTGTGTTTATACCAAAGGAAAGAGTTTTGATTGACTGTTAGGAATGTTTGTTGAGTAACTGAAAATGAGATGAGTTCATATATGACACTGATGTAGGGTTTTGAGCTTAGAATGAGAAGTATGGAATTGGAGCTTTATATTTTAAGAAGATGATGGTGTTGTATGCAAAGTGGTTGAAGTTGATTAAGAGGAAGTTAAAGCTCATATAACTGGTGTAGATGGAGGTTGAAACATTGGCAATGATCGATGATGTTGAATTAGATTGTATTGACCTGGTGTTGCTGAGATCATATAATTGTTTACGAGAACTGTTAGTAATGAGGTCTAAAGATTTCTTGAGTTTGTATCTTAGATAATGTGATGTGTGTTAACTAGATGTTGGAGCCGAACTTAGTGGTGGTGATTGCTTGGGAATGGAACTCCAGGTGATGATGCTGGTTTATGAATGAGTTACAGGTGAAGATTTCAATTGGTTATAGGAGTTGATATTAGTGTGTGTTAAGAGATTTCAAGTGAAGCCTAGTATTGTTGTTGCTGGTGTTGGGAATTGCATGTGCAAATGAAATTGAGATGGAGATAATGTTAATGTTGATCCTAGTTTAAATGGATGGGGTATTTGATGGTTTAACTGTGAAGTTTAGCTGAATTAGATATGTTAGTGTTGTAATGAGAATTGTAGTGGTTGAATGGATTGATGTTGGAATGATTAAGAAGGAAACTTTGTTGTATGAAGAAGAGTTAGGTTTAGTTTGTAGTCATGGTATGTTTGTGTTCAGCTAAACCTATTCAGTCGCGACTTTGCCTTTTGGCTGTGCAATGGCTCAGACCAGTGTTCTTGTGTTTTAGTCTGTCTGACTCGTTAATCTGACTGAGTTGAATCAATGTTAACTCACTGAGTTTACCTGTCTTGACTGAGTTGAACCATTTGACCCGATTTCATGTTTGAATCAGTTGACCTGACTCTGACCAGTTGACAATTTGACTTAACTTAGACTTAGACTTTGGCTTAGCCCTAGACGTTGACTGCTAATTGACCTCTCTGACCTGACAGAGACTGTGATTGACCGTTAGTTGACTCAGATGGATTGGACCTTGTGTTAATGGGCTGGTTTGATGGACTTGGACATAAAGACAATTTTCCCATTGAACATGAATTGGACCCTTATGGTACGAATTAGCCTATGGTTCTTCCTACAAAGTTGTAGATATTCATAAGACTAGTCTAATGGACTACAGAACCAACCTAATTGAATTAGTAAACCTTACCTATGCTAAAAATAAAGAATGAAGAGGTATAAATCTATAAATGGGCTTAGAACCATTAGATATCTCATTTAACCTATAATTAGAGACTTGTGTGAGATTATGTTATGCACCTTGTATGAGCCTTTTGGCTAAACTCTTAGAGTGACTGTGTGATTAACAGTTAGTCCTTATTCATAACGATCGATTCAAAGGATAAACAGTGGATTGAGGATCTCAAGGTAGACGAGGCTTGTCATCAAATCAGATGGGAACTTTGTAACCTTCTTGTAATCATTAAGTTTTCTTTTTATCTGCGAGCATGATGAGACTAAGTCTTGTGGTTGATTTTCCTTTCTAGAAAAGAGCACCTTTTGTTTGATTTCGGAAGGATCTCATTTCTCTCTTTAGGTAGAGCGATTGGACCTTGTGTTAATGGGCTGGTTTGATGGACTTGGACATAAAGACAATTTTCCCATTGAACATGAATTGGACCCTTATGGTCCGAATTAGCCTATGGTTCTTCCTACAAAGTTGTAGATATTCATAAGACTAGTCTAATGGACTACAGAACCAACCTAATTGAATTAGTAAACCTTACCTATGCTAAAAATAAAGAATGAAGAGGTATAAATCTATAAATGGGCTTAGAACCATTAGATATCTCATTTAACCTATAATTAGAGACTTGTGTGAGATTATGTTATGCACCTTGTATGAGCCTTTATACTAGTCCTTATTCATAACGATCGATTCAAAGGATAAACAGTGGATTGAGGATCTCAAGGTAGACGAGGCTTGTCATCAAATCAGATGGGAACTTTGTAACCTTCTTGTAATCATTAAGTTTTCTTTTATCTGCGAGCATGATGAGACTTTACTTTCTGAGTGCATGATTGCATATATTATGATGTACCATTCCTGTATCTTTGAGTATGATGTATATATGTTGTATCAGTATGTATGATGTTTGCCACGATGTCTTGTGTGTGATATGCATTGTGAGATTTCCCTGCGAGGAGTGTCTGTGTTTCCCCGCGGCTCTTAAATAAGTTAAGTAAGGCGGTAATTTATCCGTGTAGATGGTGGATTTTCAACAAAGGACAAAATCGTAAAATCACGATACTGCATGCTTCTGACACGGCTTTCAGGCATGTGATGATTCATATTTTACGAAGCCATGATGAATATGTCTTTCGAAAAGCATCCACTAGCTGAGCGTTCGATCCCTGGCATTTCATCATGCCCCCTATGTAGAATAACGTAATTGGGCGGTTCTCCGTAAGATTGAGAGCAGTAATGCCTTCAGGACGTCGGTGATACTCACTGTTCCCTGACTACATGAGAGAGACCCCGTTCTACATAGAAGAACGATTGGGCGGTTCTCCGTAAGATTGGGAGCAATAACGCCTTCAGGACGTCGGTGACACTCATTGTTCCCTGACTATGTAGAGAGACCGTGTATAGATCCAGTCGGTTCTCCGTAAGATTGAGAGCAATAACGTCTTCAGGACTTCGGCAACACTCGATGTTTCCTGACTATGCACCTTTCAGAACGGATATGACGCTTTAACTGGCTAATATCCTTCTGCAATAAGTTAATTTTGTCGTGACATTCACCACTGAATTCCCAGAATGATCTATTTTTGCTCCTATTACATGGTCGAATCCACGGCCTGATCCCATGGAATGGCAATAAGCGATTATCCTTTGCTCCGATTTCATGATCGAATCCGTGGCTTGATCTCATGGAATGGCAATAAACAACTATATTATCTCATTACTCCGATTTCATGATCGAATCCATGGATGATCTCATGGAATGGTATTAGGTAATTTTATTATTCTGAATTCATGGTCGAATCCATAACTGATCCTATGAATTGATAATAAAACAACTACTCACTTTTATTACTCAGTTTCATGAATCGTTCTCCACTGAATTGCATGAATTAGTAATAAATACTCAACAATTGGGCATCTGAACCATCACTGAGTAAGCCCCACAAAAATGGTGCAAGTGTACTCGACAATGATGCATGAACGAGCACCCAAATGCACGAATGAGAATGCGAAAATATGGAAAAATGAGGAATCCTGCATAAAATAAGAGAGAGAAAATAATAACATTAAAATAATGGAGAAGCGCCCATGGGCCGGGCCCACCGGCCGTGTAGTTGCAGGATTTCCTACACTACACCCCTCATTAGCTTCAACACAATTAATCCATTTGAAGATGAATAATAATGAATTTGATTGATTATTTTCTTGAAATGTTTACAAAGTAAGATAGAACAGAATTAAGGAAAGTACAGTTACTCTCGATTTTGTCTCTCCTAATGACTTGCTTAACAATTCAAAAAGACCTCCCTTACAACAGACTTACTCGACCCTTTATATAGGGTATTACATAGTGGATGATGACTAATTGTCCTTTATTTTCGGGAATTCTTCGCGAAGTATCGCGAGTTCATAAGTGTTTGTCTTCGCGACACTCCTAACTCTCGCCAAGTCTTCACACTTTTCTCATGTTCTGGCTGTCGTCATCTAATGCGTCATTTAAATTACTTCCCTGCGACACCTTCGCAATATTGTTGTTTATTGATCTCGCAAGGTATTGATGTCGCGATATTCTGATCCTACATCTTGCCTCTTGCGAAATATCATTCGCGAACTAAGGTGTACGCCATAAAGGTTCGTCCCATTCACTCACTCTTTCATTTTTGTTAACTCATTCAATCATTCATTTTGTTTGCGAAACTATCGCTCAATCTTACATTGTTCAAGCATTTTTATTTTTTCAATTCTTCAATCAAATTGTCATACATTCTTCATGGCGAGATCCTCGCATATTTCTTCTTCAATTTTTTTTTTTTTTTTTTTTACCCTTAACAAGCTTTTGTTACTGCCTTTTAATGATTACTCACTTCTTACACTTTTTGCTCCTGCTGCTCTCTGCCTCTGCATCATTCAAATCTCTTAATGATTCATTTCCATCATAATTTTCAACTGTTTCCATGCATCTGTTTCGCAATGTATCTTCTCCTCTTACATCAATGGCATCTACCATCAATCTTTCTCTTCTTTGTTCATCTTTTGCATGTTGCTTCCAACTCTTTCCTTTCGCAACTCTCCACGTCGATCTCATAACATTTTTGCCCTTCCATCCAGTCTCCCTTTATAATTCCAACACCACTAGGATGAGGAAATTTTATACACTGATGATATGTTGACGCTACACCCAGAATTTCATGTAACCATGGCCTTCCGATCAATGCATTATAAGGGGATTCCACATCGACCACACAGAACAAAATATCAGTAGATAATCCTTGCAAGGGTATTCTCATATGAACTTCTCCTTTAGGCTTGTTTCTTTGTGCCATTGAAACCATATATTTTGTATGTTGAAGGTATCAATTCTTCATCCTTTCCCCATAGTCTTGTAAGTATGGTAAAGAGGATGTTTCCGAGCTTCCCGGTATCAATTAATATTCTATTGATTGCCCACAATTTTCGCTTCATCATCTTCGCCATCAACGGGTTTTGGATTAATTTCGGTTTCACAACCAATGGGCTATCATGTATTTCTCTACCTTTGGGTATTTCTTCGCGAGAGAAAAAAATAATTTGCGATTGCCACTCTTTTAATTGCGATGTCCTCGCAATGTTCAACACTTCTTTATCATCAACATCCCTCGCAAAAACTCTACTGAGTATGTTATCATGAAAATCTTCAATTGTACGATATGAGTGAACAATGGAGTTACAAAATAAATTTTTAGCTTTTGTTCCAACTTCTATTACGAACGTTTCTTTCCCTTTTGATGGTGGTGGCGGCAATGGTTGAACTTTCTCTTCACTTTTTAGAGGCAAATGTAAGACCTAAAGTGCGTCATATAAGGGGGTATCTCTTGACATGGCTCAGTGAAAAGGTTACACCGCTCCTGGAACCTGAGTCATGGAAATTTGGGGCCCATGAAAGCCTATCCGGGGGAGATACCTTGGATTTCCAACTATATATATATGGTTATACCCTGGTTGGACGCCCGAGGGTCTTTTCCAAGGAGTCAGTGTATGCTCAAGGCGCCGGGGTACACGGTTGAGCCAAGAGTGCAGGGCATTTGAAGTGTCTCGGCCATTCTTGGCAAGTCTTGGTATATCTTGCACTCCCGAAGAAAACTCCACTTAGGGTGCAGTCTCGTAACCATAAACCATATAGGTATAAGGGATAAGAGGCTACGAAAACAACTGGTTGTTGTTAAGAACGGATGGGAGGAGCTAGTCATGTATGGCCGATGTACGCCTCCTTGAAGGGGCAACCAGGGAGAAGATAAGGGCGGCACCCTCCATTAGGGAGCTGATAAGTGTCAAAAGACGCAAATGTCATGAGACTTTATTTTCGCAAGAAAATATAGGCTTGTCATATTTGTGCGATGATCCTGTAGAGGCAATAATACTAACGCAAGGATAAGGCGAGATCAATGGGTTTTTACATGAAAATGTAAAGATGTCCTGCGATTTAAAGTCGCAAAGGCAGCAATATCATGGGATTTTACATTCGCAAGAGTATTTAAGCCTGTCATATTATCATAAATAAAATATCTGAGATGCAAAAATACTTAAGAAATGATAAGACAAAGTCAATGGGTCATTACATGAAAATGTAAAGACGTCCTACGATTTTGTCGCAACGAGGGGTGGCGAAATAAGACCTTTAATTAGGAAGGCAAAGTAAGACCACACAAGAAATGTTAAGGCAAGATCAATAGATTTCTTCATTTATGAAGATATCCTGCGATCTTGTCGTGATGATGAACTTCAAAATAAATCTCTCATTTGCAAATAAATAACAGAGGCAAGTATGGGAATGCATGTGATGAAATTTTGTTATTTATTTTCATATGATAGATTTATGCATAAAGGAAACAAAAAATAAATGATAATGTACTACAAAGAAGAATTGCTTGATTAGTATGCGCAAGTAAAGAAAACAAAGGTCGAATTCATATTTAGTAATCCAAGAAATTTACAATGAAAGTTTATAGAAATAGAAGATTAAAAGGATATATATATAGATATTACAAGAAATGAAAGAAGAAAAGGAAGTTATTTCTTGGAAGATTCTTCTTCTTTATCAGATTCTTCGATTTCATCCTTCTTCGCCTTGAGACTCTTCTTCTTCACTAGCTTAAGCTATCGAAACGTCGAGAGAAAAGCATATCTTCGAGGGAATATTATCAAGAAGACAAGGGTATGAACTAAGAGGAATCTTGTGGTCATTGAAAACTGTCTCAATAGTTTGATTGCGAAAGCGAACAACATAGTTGTTGAAGTTAAGCTCTTTTGTGGCTTGCGATTGTTTCTTCAACTTAGAATACTTGTTGTTGCGAAGAGAAAAGTCTTGTGCGAGTTGTTCTTTTTCAGACTCAAGTTCTTCAATCCTTGTTTGAAATCTCTTCTCGGATTACGCAAAACATATGACAATGAGTTAACAATTCAATAACAATACTACGAAGTAAGGAGCGGTAAAAGCATAATAAACAACCTTCTCTGTCAGGATATCATATCTTTAACCAAGGCAAAGTATGCTCGGCATGAAGACTAACATCAACACCTAAGTTATTCTGGCATTATCTAGAACCTTCGCAGCCCAAGCGAACTCATCGTCATTATTTATAACAAGAAGCGAACGAACTTGCTCTTCTGTTTCGATAAGTATGGCATTCTGACGAAGGGATTCATCTCGTTCAATTTGTACTTCGAGAAGAGATTTTTGAAATTTTGCTAATGCATGTGCACCTTTATTAGCAATGCGGTCTTTGTCATCTATGAGACCACTAATTTTCTTCCTTAAAGTTTTGGTTTTCTTATGGGAATCAATATACATTTGTTTAAATCGATTGGCTAAACCTAAACTAGATCTATGCTCAATCTCTAAAAGACGGTATTTGGTTTGAAGTTCATTTAATGGAAGGGAATCAATTTTGTTTGACGAACTACTTAAAGATTCGTTGAGGTGAGTGAGAAGAGCATCATTGTCCATAGGCTCGGGAAATGAATGGAGAAGAATGGCTTCTTCAGAGAGGTTATATATGTCTGCGAAAATAATAAATCAGGCAAAGAAAAGTAGATGACAAAATAAAGACGATTTGAAGAGTAAAAATTTTGTACCATAAAGTTGTTGATTCGCACTTTGAAGAGTAGATATTTTATTCTTCTGAGAAGTAGACTCAGTTTCTAACTGTTGAATTCTTTCATCCTTCCTGCGAGATGATGCAACTTCAGTTTCTAGTTCTTGGATCTTCTCTTTAAGTTGCAGATTCTTCTTTTCAAGATTGTTGCGTCTTTTCTCGAGGTCTGAGGCAACAACAAAGGAAGCTCTCCCAGACTATAAAGGAAAATAAAGAAATTGTTAAGAGAAAGATTATAATCAAAATTACAGAGAAGCAAGGGATGAACATACCAAAGCATTGAGAGCATTTAAGTGACTGGAAGTCAATGTTCGGGAAACTCCGCGAAAAGATTTATTATCCTCTAATAGCGGGGCATCGCAAATTTTAGCGAGAGTTTCGCAAGTAGCAGTTAAATGATCATCTCCTAATCCTTGCATAGAGTCGGAGAAGACACTAGATAATTGCGCCATAGAAGAAATAGTCGAGTGATTCTTCCTCGCAGAGGAGGTACCAATCTCATTTTCATCCTCGTCAGAGCTTTCGCTAGTTCGAGAACTAGAATGAGAAGAGGGTTGGGTTTTTCGTTTTTTAGAAAACGGAGCAGAAGACTTGTCCTTGTGAAGAGTGATTTTATTCTTGCCCTTAACCTTCACAGCCTCGGGGATGTTTGTTCCTTCGATAACCTTCGCACACGAATGAAGATAAGAAATAGAGGCAACAATATTGTTAAAAATAACAAAAGAAAATATTTCTTACTTCATCCGTGATCGATCGGAGTATCGCCAGAGTACTCTCCTTTGGGTTTCTTTCATAACTCTTCCTCAATTTGTCAACCTGTAAACTTTGCAAACTCAGTAAATATAAGAAGAAGGGAATATCATAAAAAGCAAAGCCTGAAATAAGAAATATACCTCTTTTGCTTTCTAGGGCCACTTGAATTCCCAAGGATGATAGTCTGCGAGATTCGCAGGGAGTGCGTGTGAACCTGCGATATAGGGTCCATTCAAAAATAAAGGAACAACCCACCATTTCTCATCTTTGGAATGACGAGGAGTACTATTGTTGCCTGAATGCCAGTCAATATCTTGCATGAGCAGTTTATCAGCATCAACATTATCTTTTTTCTTCAGTCGAGCACCCCAAATGAGATTTATCATTTCTCATATTTATAACTGCATAATTCGCAAAGAAGTTCTCTACAGTATACTTCTCAGCGGCTATCTCTAAATTTACAAATCTAGGATCTTTGACATCATCAGGATATAAAGATCCTTTACCAGCGCCACGGTTGGCGAATTCAAGCATTAAACGGATGCAGTCGCCGCTCAACTGATAAAATTTCTCGCGAGAATTTTTCATGAGCAAGGATTTCATAGAATAATGGTATCTCGGGATTGTATAGAGGAATGGGGAGTCCTGCGAGGAATTGACCTAGCGAGACTATGATTTTATGATCACCACATTGATGATCAGAAAACAATTTTGCAGAAAGTATAGATGAAGATTCTTGATCAGGAATGGTTGATAAGGTGAAACCCTTTTCTTGTAACTTCTTTTGAACTTCATTGAAAAGGGGTGTGTATGTACGACCAAGTGAAGCCATTATTAGTATGGGAATGAAGGGAGAAGTGAAAATCAAGAGAAGGAAAAAAGGATTTGCAGTAGCAGAAACGCAAATTGCGGAGGAAGGAAGCTGAAGGAAAGTTGCAGAGAGAAAATAAAAGAGAAGAAGAGAAGGGTGAGAAAACTATATATAGAGAAGAGAATCCTCGAGAAAACAAACGCATTTAATGCGAGATGGGACGTGAATGGTCAAGAATAAGCGGTTGAAAGAGATGTGTCAAGAAAAGAGTGGAAGAAGAAACACCTGTAATAAATTCCGTACATGAATAAAACGGATAAAAGTGAACAATCGCGAGATAAAGATGAGCAATTGCGGCATTTTAAAATATAAATTCTCATGACATTTTCTCCTTGAAAAAATACATGAGAAGAGGCAAGATGTAGGATCGAATATCGCGACATCAATACCTTGCGAGATCAATAAACGACAGTATTGCGAAGGTGTCGCGGGGAAGTAATTTAAATGACGCATTAGATGACGACAGCCAGAACATGAGAAAAGTGTGAAGACTTGGCGAGAGTTAGGAGTGTCGAAGACAAACACTTATGAACTCGCGATACTTGCGAAGAATTCCCGAAAATAAAGGATGACTTATTTGTCATCCACTATGTAATACCCTATATAAAGGGTCGAGTAAGTCTGTTGTAGGGAGGTCTTTTTGAATTGTTAAGCAAGTCATTAGGAGAGAGAAAATCGAGAGTAACTGTACTTTCCTTAATTCTGTTCTATCTTACTTTGTAAACATTTCAAGAAAATAATCAATCAAATTCATTATTATTCATCTTCAAATGGATTAATTGTGTTGAAGCTAATGAGGGGTGTAGTGTAGGAAATCCTGCAACTACAGGCCGGCCGGCCATGCCTTATCCTTGGCCGGTCCCATGCTTCCTCCATTATTTTTCCTTATTTTTGTTGCTTTCATGAACTCATGAAGACTCCTCCATTCTAACAACTCTCCTTGTTTGAGCAAAACTCATGGTTTCTCCATATTTTCGTGGTTTCATGAAAAATAATAACATAAAATAGGGAAAGGTGTTGCGGGACTGCGCAACTTAGCCGTCCGGTCCCACACCTTGCAATCCCTAATCTTTCATAAATTGTTATTTTTCTCATCTTGTGAAACTTCTCTATTTCAGCAAAAATCATGGTTTCTCCATATTTTCTCAAATATTGCGCAAACCATGAAAAAGCCAAAAGTCAACATGGTCACATGACCGACTAGGTTACTCACGAAAATATATTAAAATATTATTATTTTAATATTCACAAAATATTGATCAAACGAGCATACTTGCTCATTCGAGCAAAATCGAGGATTTCAGTCAAAGATCGAACTCTTCTGAAAATCCAAAATATTGCTCGAATGCACATCAGAAAATACTGAAACTGTCAGTACGGAAACACGGACACCATGGTAACACGTGCATGCCTTCTTGACCGACCAAGGTCATCCCTAGGGCTTGCACAAAGCCGGTCCCACACCTTTTCACACTTTTGACCTAATTTGCGCAATCACACATATATGGTCCAAACTCTTCACAACCAACTCAGAGTTTGTGCAAACGCCCATCAGCGGTCCCACGACCACCAAGGGCCGGTCTCATGCCACCTTGGTCGGTCCCTCACTTTTCTATAATTAGGTTTTATCACCTAATGCTCAATCCAGCACTATTTCAATTGTTAGAGCATGGCTCGATTGAACCCACCAAGTGTTGGTATGTCAAATTTGGTTGTCATATTTTAGTGAATCAAAACTCATGTTAATAGTCGCTTGATTATGTACTAGAGTTAAACTTCGTATAGGTTAGCTTGAAAGTATTAGGATATGAGACATTACAAGTATTGCGAAGACTTGAAGATGTGAAAAAGCAAGGAGCTACAACGACAATAATCATCCTTCCACTTGAGGTTAGTGATATTTGACTTGAACTGTTTCATTCCCTAACGTATCTTTCAAGTCGTGCATATTGAAAACATAACTGCGAAGTATATTGAACTCTAGATAGACATAGTATTAAGGAATACAATACGAGGTTTATTGCTTAACCATTAAACTTTGTAGATAAGACATCGACATAATCATTTGAATACTATTATGATTATGTATGGGTATGAGGTGAGGATTTCATCCTAGGGAACAATGTTTACATGTGTTCTAAGGAAGTAAGTTCATAAACTTGTTTGTGGACCGAAAAGAAAATTGCTAGGTGTTATTGGTTTTTTTATTCATTGCATATCTTATGAACAACCAATATGTGTGATAGAGTATAACCGCTCACAACTTGTTGTGTTCTTGGTAGAACTATTCACAAAGGCCTAACTTATGTATTGGTATAACTTTTATTAGTAAAAACGATCTTAAGTAATCACCTGTGGTATGATCGGATTTTGTATGTCTGACCTTGTAAGGGAAAGGGAATCGATCCTTGTAAGGTAAAGGGAACCGATCCTAGTAAGGGGTGCAGTACATCAAAAGGAACCGATCCTTGTATGGGGTGCAGCAAGGTTTATAGCAGAAAGGGGAACCGATCCTATGGACATGTCCAACACATATAAGTTAGATACCATATATATGTGGGGAACCGATCCTAGTACCTAGTCAACCGAACTTTTGGGAAGCTAGTGTGACTATGCACAGTACTCACATGGAGGTAGAACCGTAAACCCATGATTGTGATTGAATGTTGGTTTGATCAATCACATAGTTCTTGAAAGTCAAATGAACCAATTCTAAACTTGTTTGGAAGTGTGGCAAATCGGTTTCAAGGTTGTAAGTGTGAAAGAGAACTTACAAAGTTAAGATGTCGACAAACTTTGAACACGTGCTGTGAATGTTTATTTCTATAATTGTTAAAGATATTCCTTAACGGCTAAGGGAAGAGAATCCCAGGATCGAAACATAAGTAAGTTAAGAATTTTTTAATTAAGGTTATTAATTTCATTTTGTAGGGAAATTACAGAATTAGTAATGTGCATTTACTAATTAGATTTTCCGAGAGATTTCGATCGTTATTTTTGGACAAAGCATTTCCACGAATTATGAAAACCGAATTTGTGCTTTTATGAATATCTTGAGAATATTTTCGGTTTTGGAAATTCCTTGGTGTCCAAACTTCCTTGTTTGTAAATACATGAAGTTTGCCTTTCTAGCAAACTAATCCTTCGTAACAACAGATTTACTCTTTTGTTGTTGTTACTGGTGTAGCCGCCTATTCGGAGAAGAGAGTAACCTCATTAGGCGAAATCTCTTATGGCCGCTCAGTTTAAAGTCTTCTTTGGGATTGAGAAGCTCTAGCGCGACCCGTTGGTGGGAAACTAGATAATTGCGGTTTATCTTTGTTTTCGATTGATTTGATTGACTAACGGTGGTTGAAATATGATTGCACCTAGTTTGTTTATTCTTGAGAATCTTCTCTTCTGATATAAGATTCACTCAAACTAGTTCAGAATTTCGACATGGATCTTTAGACTGTTGTTAGTTCTAAAGACGATCTTGTGATAATCCATTGTTAACAGACTCCGTTAAATGCGTGATTGATCACAAGAGATTCATGGATTGTGTGCAGGTGTTTATTGAAGATTTAAGAAGATTTGAAGACAAAGAAGATATTGAAGATTTCTGATTTGTGGGTTCATAATATTTGGTGTGCACAATACTTGTTTCGGCAAAAGAGGATCCAATTAATAATCGGTTTATCTTTGTGATAGATTGGATTGATTAATTGAGTAGATCGGCACCAACACAATTCTTTGGATTAATAGTGTTGTTGGCTTAATCTTAAACGATTACTTCAGTAATTGAATATAAGATAGATCTAAGGACCTGACGAAGGAGTTTATGTTAAGATAAACAGAAGATCCTTTGTCCAACTCATATTACTTGGTTGAATAGAGTTGATACCAAACAGATTTGTTGTTCCTTTACTGTTTGGAATACGAACCAAAGGAATTGTTCCAAGTACGTGACTAAGGTCGGAGGCGTGGGAATATAGATGGAACTAGGTGAACTATAGGTTTAGTTGCTTGGTCTCAACTATACGAAGTTAGGTGTAATTTTATGTAGCGGCTTAATCCTGAGAGTATTCAATTCTGGACAAGGTCCTGGGGTTTTTATGCATTTGCGATTTCCTAGTTAACAAAATCTTGCTGTGTCATTTACTTTTATTTCCGCATTATAATTGTTTTATTATAATTAAAGTAAATCACACAAACGTTAATTCCTATTTACTTGATAAGCAATCCTATTGTGTTTGGTTAAGTCCGAACCTTTGTATCAAGTAAACATACTTCGTTGTTGTATTGTCTCGATCTCATATCCATAGACGAGCACACGAAGTGTGAACTGATTAGTTGTATTATCTCGACTCAGTCCATAGACAATCACTTTCGGAGAAAGGACTTATAGGTAGGAAAAGTTTTAGCTTGAGGTATATTTGGGTACCCTCGCCTTTTCATCAATAAATGATGAAACCGGCATTTAATCGTCATTCCTTCACCAACTGGCCAACTTAGGACCCTGGTGTACGCTCGCTCGAGCAATTGGGCATCACATGGACATCTATAGTCCCATGTGGTCGGTCCCTCCTTCGCTCATGACCTATTTTCAGCAATTCGTCGACTAATGAGCAATTGATCAAAAATTAGGGTTTTCGAACAAACGCTCAACAAATCATTATTCTGAGCAAGTTTAAACACTAAATAAATTTATGTTGATCCATCAAGCAACACGCGGATTAATTATATAATATTCGGTAGTCTACCAATATTTTAATTAATATTTTATTGGGTCACGTTACCAATGATTCGTCGAATCGAGCAATACTTGCTCAGTTGCTCGAATATTGATCCAACTATCAATATTCAGTAATTTATCAGTAATTCGTCGAATTGAGCAATACTTGCTCAATTGCTCGAATATTTATCCAATTATAAATATTCAGTAACTTATCAATATTCAGTAACTCGTCGAATTGGGCCACTCGAATATTGATCGCAACTCAATATTCAACAACTCATCGAATTTACAATATTTGTTCAGACGAGCAATGTCTAACATGTTCCATTGATCATTTGATCATGCTCGATTCAACAAAACCTAGACTCACTGTCTAATCAGTCAACAACTGACTAATCAAATACACGTCTGTCTTGCAGACTCCACGAGTCGTGAGACATCAATCACGTCACATATGGGGGGATATCACTTAGGGTTTTGGTCTGGCGGCCTACGGCACGTGTGTTCATCCAAGACGAGAAATGTGAGTAAGTTGTGCAAACGGTTGAAGGAGTTAGCAAAGTAGTGGGTGCACGATCAGTCAAGCCTCCACACGACACGGAACTGACTTTACCACGATCTCCCACTTTCCCACTCTTTCACTCAAGAAGCCGCCACACTTTCAGGGATCAATGTGTTCATTACTCTGACAATATAAATAAGTCCTCGAATCCATGATTGAAAGAACGATAACAAACGCACAGAAAATCCACGAGATATTGAACAGACAATCCATCGTCTAACCAAGAATCATCGTGTGAGCAACACTCTCTCAATCATTCGAACTTATTCATCATTTGCAGAAACCCAAAAAACATCCACAATCCTTGATCATCATTGATCCCACATAATCCTCAGCTTCCCTCCTACAGATCAACCCATCTCCCTCTTTGTAGCCGAATTGACTCTGTAACGGCCATTGACTTGGTTTAGGCCGGAGTCCTACAGATTGATCTCTCGAATCTAAGCACTCCCTTTGCAGTGCATCTTTGTGAGGTTCAGAAGTTTGCTCGGTCGAGGAGTCTCGTCCGCACGCTCGACTCTTCACTTCCCTAAAAGCCAGCAAATCGTTTTTCCCCATCCACAATCCGTCGACAATATTATTTAGTAGGGCGGTAATTCATCCGTTTTAATATTATTATATCTATTTTATTTAGTAGTGCGGTAATTCATCCGTTTTAATATTATTATATCTATTTTATTTAGTAGTGCGGTAATTCATCCATTTTAATAGTATTAGTAGGGAGGTAATTCATCTGTTTTAATAATATTGCTTATTAATATAGTAGGGCGGTAACTCATCCGTTTGAATAGTATCTTAGTAGGGCGGTAATTCATCCGTTATGATATTATATATACTATTTTATTTGAGGGAAATCACTCGTGTGCATATTATACTTGTTTGACTAACTTTCTGATCTTGATGGTAATATTCTGAATCATGGTTTGTATGGGCACTCTGTGTGGACGATGTTATTATTATTGATTACGGTTGCTATCGCGTCGTCTTCTCCAATGAGTTTGGCGAGGTTAGAGTGACACTTGCTTCATGTTGATTGATTAGTTTCTTCTTGTTTCTTTCAACTTATATTCCTTTAGAACTGTGAAGCATGTTAGTGATTATTTGAGAGTTACCATTTTCCATTGAGCACCCTTTTGGGATGATGTGCTCACTCGTTCCCACCACAGTTTTCAGTAATCAGAAGAAAGAGTCAGTGAAGATATCTGTTTCGTAGTTTAAATCATTCCCGAACTAAGTTATGTTCATGTGTCTTTTATATATATGTTTTCTTTATTTATTGTAAATCAACACACAAATATATTTATATCATTTGAGAGTTCTTCATCTATTGATATCTGAGCGTTTGGGTTAAACAGTTAGGGTTTGGTTTTAGTTCATTTTATGTAATTATGATTCTTAAAATCGTTGATCTGGAATTGATGCTTCAATTAGGTTGTAAACCTATTAGCTAAGCAGGTTTAGTAAATTAGGCGTCACAAATAACGTCTTCAGGATGTAACAATATTTTCCCTGACTATATAAAAGACATGTGTATAGAATCATTATGATTGGATGGCTCCTAGACAACTTGCCTGCTAGTATAGACCGATAACGTCTTCAGGATGCAACAACGTGTTTTCCCTGACTATACTATACATAATAAATATGACGCTTCAACTAGCTCATATCACCCAATCCTCTAATAATTAATGCTCCTAGACGGCATGCCTGCTAGTATAGAGTCATCAATTAATTATTTCTAATCCTTAAATTCATTAACTGAATATTCGGAAATATTCTACGTTCTTCATAATATTTCATCACTTCAATTCATGGTTCTTCCCAGCAGAATTCCATGGGTTAGTGATAAATATTCAACATACGGGCATCTGAGCCGCTATCGAGTAAGCCCCGACCAAAATGATGCAAGTGTATTCAACAATAATGCACTAACGAGCACCTGAATGCACGAACGAGCATTCCAAAACACGAAGGAACGATGAACCTATGCAAAATAGGAAGAAAATAATAATAATAAAATATTAGCTAAGGTGCTAGGGGATTGGGCCCACCGGCCGGCCAGTCACGCCGTGGCTAGTCCCACACCTAATTCTTTATTTTATCATGTTTTATTATTTTTCCTTGATCTCATGAAAATTCCTTCATTTGAACAAATATCCTTCATTTTAAGGAAACTCCTCAGTCTCATGGTGTTTCCTCCGTATCAAGAAAATAATAAAAATTAGGAAAGGTGTCGCGGGACCGAGCTCACTAGCCGGGCGGTCATGCCCTAGTTGTGGACGGTCCCACACCTTGCATTCCTTATTATTTTATTTCATTATTATTATTTCCTTCATCCCATGAAATTCCTTGATTTCATGATATTTCCTTCACATCAAGGAAAAGATATAAAATTAGGGAAGACTCACGGGACCGGGCCCTAGCCGGCCGACCATGCCCTAGTCTTGGCCGATCCCACACGCCCCTTATTTTATAATTATTAATGTTTCCTTCATCTCATGGAAACTCCTTCATTTCAAGGAAACTCCTTAGTTTTAACAAACTCCTTGATTTCATGATATTTCCTTAAAATCATGAAAATAATATAAAATTAGGGAAGACACACAGGACCGGGCCCTAGCCGGCCGACCATGCCCTAGTCATTGCCGGTCCCACATGCCCCTTATTTTATTATTATTAATATTATTGTTTCCTTCATCTCATGGAAACTCCTTCACTTCAAGGAAATTCCTTGGTTTCAACAAATTCCTTGATTTCATGATATTTCCTTACAATCATGAAAATAACATAAAATTAGGAAAAGTGTCATGGGACCCGGCTCATTGGCCGGCCGGCCATGCCTTGGCCATAGCCGGTCCCACACGTCATGATTCCCTCATTTTATTATTATTATGTCCTTCATCTTATGAAGTTTCCTCAGTTTGATCAAAAACCTTGATTTCTTCATATTTTTTCAAAATGTTGCTCAAACGCCCATCAGAAAATATCAAAATTCTCAGGACTGAGACACGAACACTTTGGTGACATGAGCATATTACCTTGACAGACCAAGGTTGGCTCTTTGGCTTGAAAGAAGCCGCTCCCACATATTTTCATCATTTGACCTAATTTGTTCACATCAGATTCAAACTCTTCCAAACAATTTGGAATTTCATAAAACGATCGTCATTCGGTCCCGTGACCAACCAGGGCCGGTTTCATGACCCCTTGGCCGGTCACTCATCTCTTCATAATTAGGTTTTATCACCTAAGGCTCAGACGAGCATTATTAAAATAAAGGATTAAAGCAGCATTTAATCATCCTTTCACCAACTGGTCTTCAAGAGACTTTGGTATTTGCTCACTCGAGCATCTGGGCGCTACATGGTCGACTCATTATCCCATGTATTCGGTCCCTCCTTCACTCCGTGGTTGATTTTCAATTGATCAGCAATTGATCTTAGGGTTTCGAATCCAAGGTTCATAATTCCAGATTCAAACCCTAATAATTTTATGTTGATCCCGTAATCAACACTTTAATTATAATACTCGGTTCAGTTTCCAGTATTTTAAATTAATAATTCATCAAACGAGCAACATTTGTTCAGATGAGCAATATTTGCTCAGACTAAGGAATATTGGTTCAACTATCAATATTCAACAGTTCATCAAATGAACAATATTTGTTCACCTTAACTATCAACACTTATTCGACAATTATACCTCTGTCTCAACAGACATGTTCAATTCATGAGTCTTAGAATATTTGCAACTCATGTTCGACTCAGCAATATAAGGACTCATCGTCCCATAAAGTTAGCAACTGACTAACTAAATACACGTCTGCCTTGCAGACTCCACAATCACGAGACATCAATCATGTTACATGGGGGATATTAATTAGGGTTTTGGTCTGGCGGTCTACGGCACGTGTGTTCATACACATGATGAGAATGTAAGCAAGTCGTGCAATCAGTTGGAGGAGTTAGCAAAGTAGTGGATGGAAAATCAACCAAGTCTCCGCACGATGAGCAACTGGTTTTAACACGATTTCCATTTCCCCACTCTTTGATTCCAACAACTGTCACACTTCATGGGATCAAGGTGTTTACAATTCTAGCAATATAAATAAGTCTCTGAATCATGATTGAAAAACAAGACAATCTTACATCAAACAAACAACAAGAGATTAACAACTCAACGTCTGAGAAATTACTCTCAACAGAGAAAATTCAATCAATCAGAGCTTATCTTATTTCTTCACGCATAATACACAACACACCTACAATCTTCGATCACCATTGATCTCACACATTTCTCAGCTTCCCTCCTACAGATCGACCCATCCTCTCTTGTGACCTAATTGACTCTGGAACGGCCATTGTCTTGGTTTAGGCCGGAGCCCTACAGATTGATCTCTCGAATTCAAAGCACTCCCTGTTTGCAGTGCATCTGTGTGAGGTTTGAAAGTTCGCTCGGTTCAAGGAGTTTCCTCCGCACGGTCGTCTACTCAATTCCGTAAAAACCAGCAACTCGTTTTGCCCCATCTACAATATTCTCTTCTATACTTAGCCATAATATATAAATCTCTAATTAATTACTAACTTCAAATTTTAAGTAATTATAATCATCTACGTTACAACTAAAGTTGTACGTGAATAATTTCATCAAATGTGATCTAGATTAGTTGGTCGTAGCATGATACCTCTCTCAAAGTTGTTTCAAGAACGTGGGTGTGTGTTCGACCCTCTCAAATAGACTACGAGTAAATTAATGTTCCTAATTATACAGTTGTTTCATTTGATGTAGCTGATAGCCCATGTAGGATTATGGTGCTGCAATCGCAAGACTTCCATCAATTTTTTTGTTTAGCTGATAGCCATAGCCCATATAGGGCTATTAGTTTTGAGCATCCACAAATAGACTATTTTTTGTACGAGTAAATTAATGTTCCTAATTATGCATGCCAACTTATCGCATGTCACGGTAGAAAAATTCGGGAGATATTTTAAGTCAACTTATCATTTCCGGTGAATTTTTGCGGGAAGATTCTTAATCCTGTTATGTGGATACGGACCACCATCGGGATTGTTCTATGCAAGAGAAACATCTAGTTATCTATGTGGCTTACTGATCAAAAATCAGTTGTGATCAGGCTTATTCTTTAAATGACATGTAATAAACTGATAAACATATTAGTGACACATACCCTGTGGGTGTGAATTTCATGTTTGAACACGTCATGTATAATCAAGCCTCTATAAAGACCTTTGTGTTATAAACGTGTAATTATGTTAAAAATATCTAGGGCAAATCCCGTTTATTACTGGGATGCCCTTGTGTCTAGCCCTATAAATAGAGGCTCTAATGTCTGTCTATTATACATACTAGTTGGAAACCCGTGCTACGCACCGGGACAAACGAAGTTTATTACGCCTTGGTTTTTATCCACTGAGGCGGGGCTTCGCCCCGCACCCGTCCTAATGAGAGTTCTAATAAAACTATTATAGAATATTATCCAACACATTAATAATTAAAAATATGTAATTTTAACTTTATGATAATCAAATTATAATTTAAACTTTTTATGGTTGTGAAACCTAATTTCGAAGCAATTTAATATAGCGGGAATTAACTCAAGAAGTAAATTAAAATAAATAGATCTAAGTAATTTCAAAAGAAAAATAGTTTAAATTCTAAATACTAAAGCATTAACTTGATTAAAACCTCGCATACTCAAAAAAAAAAAAAAAAAAAAAATCTCGCTTATTTGTTGTCGTATTCATAAGTAAGCACTTCATTGCCATGTTCATCTATTTCGACCAATGGTGGCATCTCAGGATCCCTTTCTCCCAATTCACCATCAGGTTCATCATCGCTGCTTATGATGTTGTGCTTTCTCTTGTGGTCTTTTTTAGATGGTGTCTTGAGTTATTCTTTTTCAGGGACAATGTACTTTGTTCTTCACGTGTGTTTAATTATATTTTGTATACATTCAAGTTTATTTTTTACGTACGTTATGTTATGGGACATTTAATTTACTACTTACAATGTTAGTAGTGAGAGGAGATACTGTTAATATATATTGTTGGAGGTTAAGAAATCTTCTTAAGGAAAATACTTTTCAAAAATTATACCAACCTTTGAAATCATTAAGTAGTTCATTACATTATCGATATCAGTATTATTGGTAGTTAGATGAAAAATCACACTTGCTATACAATTGTATCGATATCTTATATTGGAAACACTAAGAAAAAAGATATTCATATAATATAAATTGCCAACTCTAAAGAATGCACAACATACAGAGTGCTTCCCGTCAAAAAAGATATAATCAAGAAAATGCACTGATTCTTTCTTCGGAAATCTTATATTTTCTCTAAGAATCAGTGGACCAATTCAACTAATCTTCCGAGCTCCAACTTCTAAAAGTTAAATGAAAAATCACACCCATTATATATATACCGATATCTAATATTAGGGAAAAAAAATCAAGACATTAATATAAAATAGATTGCCAACTCTAAAAAGTGCAAAGCATATGAAGTGCTTCCCGTCCAAGAAGGGGTCCCAATCAACAACTGCAGTTTATAATGAAAACACCAATTATCATTTAGTAGATTAACAGTTGAAAAAAAAATTATTCACCAATTAAATATAATAAACTTAATTATGAGATGTTGTTAAACTCTCTGAAATCAAGTTCTAATACAGTAAACACTCGATTATTTAATAAACTCTCTTAGATAATATTTTTATCCGGTCTCAAGTCGGGGACAACGTGCCAAATTAATAATTCGCTAAAAATAAAAAATAATATTTTTTGATTATCTATGTAGGCCCCATATGAAATATGATCTCAATATATTAATGATTTATGAAGATTTTTGAAAAATGATTCAATTGTCTTTTGTTTTATATTAAAAGCAATATCACATTAAATTACATATCTAATTTTTCTTATCATCGTTAGAATTTCTGGTATTGTTCTCTCATAGCTCAGCAAGAAATTATTTAATGTGATTACTGCTTTAACGATCTCGTTTCGTGAAGGGGGATATATTGTAGAACTTTCATCACCTTCTTTCCCATTTTTATCAGTTCCCATAACACTCTTAATTATATCTTCATCAGTCAATAGTTGCATAACTTCCTTTTCTTCCGGATATTCAGGACATCTTGACATTCATTGAACTTACCCAGCTTTTTGACCAAGCTTGTGTTATTAGTTAATTGAAGTTTACAATGAAGCAAAGCGGGAGATTGAAGGGTGCTTTGAAGAATTTAATATTCTACAGTATTTAGAAAATAATTCTTTGATAATAAATTTCTCTATAAGTTCATAATTAATTTATCGGTTAATTAATATCTCTCTTAATTATTTTGGTGGTCCCAACAACATTAATCTATAGAGTTTCTACTATAGAACTATCCACCAAATTAAAAATAACAATTAAAACTATGTAACTAAAAATTTCTACTAATCAAACGTATAATACTATTATCATCTTAAGATCTCACGTAGTTTTAAAAACTAATTTTAAGCAATTTAATAAAACAGTTATATATTTTACAAATAAACTAAAATAAATAGATTTAAGTAATCTCAAAAGTAAAATAGTTTAAACTCTAAATACTAAAGCATTAAACCTGATTGACCTCACATACTAAAAACAAATATAAAATGTTCAACATTGCAAGCCTTGATAACTCAGGAAGTAACTAAGAACATCGAGGTCGATTTATTAAATTATATGGTAGATAAATCAAAAGTGCTAATAATAATCTTGTCAATTAATTCAAAACATTTAATCACAAACCTTGAACAAAATAAATTCTTAACTACTAATTAAATAATTAATATTATCTAAAAACTACTAATTAACCAACATGATACCTAAACACCTAGTACTTTGGGAATTGACTCCCACTTGGTGAGGCGGGGCTTCACTCGAGTTAATAACTGTAGTGCTTAACGAAACCATCAATCCTAATATAGTATATAAGCAGTTGGAACTAAATTCATCAATTACATACTGTTTAAAGTTTTCAAGATTAATAAAAATCCTCTAAAAGAAAATACTTATGGAAAATCATGTCGATTATTGAAATCAATAATTAGTTCATAACATTACCAACATCGGTACTCTAAAAATAATTGGTAAGGATAGATTTGAAGTCTTTTAATCCAGTAGCACTACAACGACATTTAGTCTTGCTAGATTTTAGAATTTTCATTTCTTGCTTAATCCATTTTTGCAACTTAAAAGTAAAGAAATAAAGTCATAATAATATTTTGCCTCAAAACTCCAATGATGGCTTCCAGTTCGGCCAAATATTGTTCGTACTTCACCCGCTATACACTCCCCAACTACCTTACAACCATATCATATACTTGTGTTAAGAATCAACCCACCAACTCAACTGCTCCTCCAGGCTCTAATACCTTGCAGTTAAATGAAATCACACACACTATATTATTATATCAAGGAAAAACATATGAAGTGCTTCCCTTGGAAGAAGATATGATCAAGGAAATACACCGATATATCTTTCTTCATAAATCATACACTTGCGCTAATAATCAATCATCCTGCCAACTCAACTGCTCCTCCAGGTTCCAACTTCATATAGTTAAATGAAGAAGAAACACTAAAAAGAATCACCCACTATATAGTTTTATAAATAGTTATACAGTGGAAACTCTTTTAATTAATACTCGATTATTTAATAAATTCTCTTAAATAATATTTTTGGACGGTCCCGAGTTGGGGACAACGTGCCAAATTAATAATTCGCTAAAATTATAAGATAGTACATTTTTGATTAGCTATGTAGACCCCGTATGAAATATAAATTAATAACGAATATATATATATATATTCCATTAATGAGTTACGAAGATTTTTGAAAAATGATTTAATTGTCTTCTGTTTTTTGCTAAAATCATTATCGCATTGAATTTCATCTTTAATTTTTCTTATCATTGTAAGAATTTTTGGTATTGTTTTCTCATAACTCAGGAAGAAATTATTCAATTTGATTGCCGCTTAAATAACCTCATTTCGTGAAGGGGCCATATTGAAGAACTGTCTTCATCTTGTTCCGCATCTTTATTAGTTCCCATAACGCTCTCAATTATTTGTTCATCAGTCAACAACTGTGTAACTTCATTTTCTTTCGGATAATTTAGGACATCTTAGACATTCATTGAATTGCGATATCCTAATTTCTCGATCAGATTTTGCAAGTCGTGAGTGATTTCACTGTCTGTATGTTCATCCAAATTGTCTAAACTTGTGGTATCTATTGATCGAAGTTTACAATGACGAAAGCATCGATTTTTTCTAAACTTGTGATATGAAATTTATCTATAAGTTAATAAAATATTAATCAATATATAAATTAATAATTATTAATCTATATGTAGAAAAAGAATATATATCGTACTCCAAGAAGGTTAATTATACATTATACAACTTGAGTACGATACATTATACATTATTCCTATTTTCTAACTTTTTAAAAATAGTTGATTTATGAAACCATAGTTAATCCCGTTTTATAACAAACTTGATTAATGTCCAAATCCCGCTCTTTCAAACTAAATATAAACAGTTTTTAGACCAATCATAAGCCATGGTTTCGTGGACCGCATGTGGGAATAAAGATAAGCGCAACTTTAAACGTGGTCCTCATCTATAAATACCCCTTATAAAAATAATTTGGTATCTCACGGGGTTGTGTAATAAGCCATCTTCTTTTAAAAAGAAAAAATGACTGCAAAGATTATCTATCAACATGATTAGTTGTGATTAAAAATTGAAGCATATGTTCTACGACCGGTTCAGAAAATGTAAGGGAAAGAGAAAAGTGTTCCTTTATTAATGAACTCAAATGTTCAGGAATTAGAGAAGACCGAAACTTGATCTGTTTATCTTAAAACATTGAAACCAAAATTTCTGTGCAAATATATTATGTATTAATCGAACAAATAGATCTCACTAAAACGTTTGGGCCCAAACAAAGATAAAGGTTACTAATGAGAAAAAAATTAAATAAAGATGCAGTGAACGATTATAAAGTAGGTCAGAATGAGGGTTCGTGTATAGAACTTCCCAGATCTATAATAATATTTGCAGCGGGGAAATGTTTTGAACCACTCTTTAAAGAAATAAAATATATAAATTTGTCTTAATGCTTTGAAGTATTGGCTGGAAAATTCCCTTATTTGCACTCGATTTACCCGTAATCTTTTCTCCATCTACAATCTCCATGCGAGGTGTTCCAATTAAATATCAACTGGGATTGGTGGGGGTGTTAGCAACTCCCTTCGGCTCATTAGACCCGTCTCTGAAACCTAAAAACCAAATACAACAACAATCATTAGATATCTTTAAACCACAGAAAGTCATCTAGTTAAAAAGTCTCTACTTTATGCCAGTATCAATAAGGTCCCGTGTAGAATGAATGTGATTTCAAAAGAGCTATTCTCAGTTTCTATGCAACATCGGGAACAAACAAAAAACAAAAGAAATTCAAAACTTGAGTTGACATATTTATGTTACAACTTCTTTTAGTACTTTGGTTAGTGAGCTAAAACACACCTTGTCCAAACTATGCCCTAGCAACTCGGTAAAGTTCATTCATTTCATATAATGGAAATATTCAATATCCCCATATATACCATTTTTTTACATAAAGTATTTAGAAGCCTGAAAAAAGGAAAAACATTCTTATATAGGAAGAAAAGATTGCATAAAGGCCGATAACTACCATTAATCTGATTGAATACTCTTAATGGATGCCAAAGTAACACACTTTAAAATTAAATGGAAGAATATATATCACACACAATTATAAATTTAAGATGGATTAGGATAGTGATGAATGATATCAAACAAACATGAGTCAAAATTCTAAAGCTAAAACTTAAAAGTTATTTTATTTATTTATTCTAGGATTATGGATTTACTTAAAAAAAAATATTGATATATAAAACATTTGGAATAAACATGGACTAATACGTGATGTTGAATTCAAAGGTCAGCACAAAGAGAATAGGAAAAAAGTACCAAATTTATTGTTGTAAATGATGTGCCTGCTCATATACAAAAGTGCAGGTAACATGAAAAGAATGAAAGACCACCCTATTTTACAATTACAATCCACTAATACTGTAATTAAAAAATGAAAAATCAAAAAAGAAAAAAGAAAAAAAAAGCCTTACCTGTCTTCGTAGGAACTTTAGTGTGCATCAAATTAATAAAAGTAACCCAGAATAAGGATCCTCAAATGAAACCATCACCTGCAACAAAAAAAATCAACATCCAAATGTATTTGCAATCCTATTCGACTAAAATAAACTCGAAATAGCGCCATATGTTACCATACAATAATCAAACAGTAATTTCATCGATATAAATATTGATTAAAAAAAATCATCACAACAATTTGTCCTCATTATTCCAAATCATTAATGAAGAGTTCAAAGCGATTAACAACCATAGAGTAAAATCCTACCAATTGCTGACTTGAATGAAAAATCCAACCACGAAAATGAAAATTACCCGAGCAGTCTTCATATGAGAGGAGCAATGCCAATCAACTAAAGGTTTTCATTATATCTGCAAAACGATGAAATTGAATCGTAAGCACCCACTAACAAAAGACAAAAATAGCAAAGAAGCAACATCCAAAAACATCAAAAGAAGAATGAGGCTTGGATTTGCAATCAAGAATTTTTATATAGGGAGAGAGGATTTTTTATTTTTTTTAATTAATGTATTATATTTACCAAGAAAAATCAAAAAGATTTTTTTTCTTCTCCATTTTGTTTTATCTTTGCCTCTGGATTAATTAGGAAACTATATATATATATATATATATCTAATATTGTTATTTTTGGTTAGCTATATTGCCGATTTAATATTATGTGATATTTTTTTTTCTTAATCAATTTTAGGAAAATATATTTAGAATATTGCTATTTTTAGTTAGTTACATTAGAGTTATTATGTTCACGGATTTTTTTTTCTTTGCTGACAAATATAGAATGAGTGATGTAGAAAAATAATTCCTGGATTAATTTTAGAAAATTAAATTTTTAATATTGTTAATTTTTTTATCCTATATTTATTGGATTTGTTACCTTCTATCACATATTAGATTTTTCAAGATGATCCTAACAATTATTCATAGATATTTTACCTTAAAAATAATCTAAAAAATATAAATATGATTTTTTTACCCCATAAACATTTTTATCCAATTTTCTGAAATTAATATAGCAATTTTTCTAAATAATGGGGGCCGTCCATCGCGTGTGTCCCACTAATCCATCCAATCTACACCGCACATTGTCAGATCAACGCACCATATCTGACGAAATTTCATCGGACGAATACGAATGGTTTCTCAATTAGCCAATTAGAGCGTGAGGTCAAATTATAATATAGTATTTTGTTAATTCTCTGGATCTTTTACAATAATATAGTATTTTTTTTTATTTTAATCATAAATGTCCAAAATTAATATAGTAGTTTTTTTATTTTTTGGATTTTCATAAAATTATAAAAGATTATTTTATTCCATAAATATGTTGAATTGATTTTTTTTAATTTTAATCATAAATGTCCAGAATTAAAGAGTGATTTGCATTCTTTATATATATGTTAGAAACTTAGTTCCAAAAAAAATCTTTAAAATCGTTATGGAATTAAATCCAGTTATATGGTTTGTTATAAAGAAAATAGGGATAAAGAATGATTTCCATCCTTTATTAACTATTGGCTTTGTTTTTATTAGTAAATTAACCGTATTAATGGAACTTGTTAGATTGTGTTCAGGTAAATGATTAGATTTTTTTATATTAATGGATATCGTTAACATAAATATAAATAGTAATTTAAATATCAATTAATCTTGTTGGTTTTTCCTTTGTTATATATTTATCATTAATATTAAAAATTAATATAGCTATTTCTATATTTTTTTTCCTTTTAAAAGATAAAAAAAAAAAAAATCTTTTTTATTCCGTAAATACGTCGATTTTATTTTTTATTCTAATCATAAATGTCCAAAATTATAATATAGTATTTTGTTAATTCTCTGGATCTTTTACAATAATTACATGAAGCTATAAATGTAGTTATTTTATTTCATAAATATGTTAATTTGATTTTTTTTTTATTTTAATCATAAATGTCCAAAATTAATATAGTAGTTTTTTTATTTTTTGGATTTTCATAAAATTATAAAAGATTATTTTATTCCATAAATATGTTGAATTGATTTTTTTTTTATTTTAATCATAAATGTCCAGAATTAATATAGTAGTTATTTTTATTTTTTGGATTTTCAAAATAAATGCACAAAATTAATATAGCAATTTTTCTAAACAATGGGGCCGTCCGTCGCGTGTGTCCCACCAATCCAGCCAATCTACACCGCACATTGTCAGATCAACGCACCATATATAACGAAATTTCATTCGACGAATACGAATGGTTTCTCAATTAGCCAATGAGAGCGCGAGGTTTCGGTCACCAGCCAATAGGAGGGAGGGTAAGCAGCACCAGTGCTACTTTTATTCTGGAGTGAGGGATGGTATTGAGTTTTTAGGTTGTTGATGAATAAGAAATCTCTCTTCTTTTCTCCCTTTACTTTGTGTCTTCTTCCCCTCTTATTCTATATCACAAGACGTTATCATGCACGTTGTTCCACCAATATGAGCAAGGGAAGATTTTATTTGATTTTTATCCAACCCTTTTAAATTGATATTTTTTTTTCTTTCTTTTTCTCTAATTTATTAATGGGATTCTAACTAATATCTTTTTTTTTTACTGGCATATTCTAGGTTTAGACCGTGAGCTAATCTCACATGACTGGATCACATGAATTAAAGTGATAACAATCACTTAATCACTTAATGGTCGTATACCTAGTAGCGATAGAGAGGATGGGTATTGAAAGTTGATAAGACCTCAACATATCAGCTATGCACGTGATATGATTTCGGAGTAGCAGGTTGCATGTTGCTTTTAATAAGTTCTTAAATCCGATTTTATTTTATTTTTCTATAAGTTTGTATCATGTACACGTTATGATTATTGACTGCACATCAATCTAGTTTACCACAATCTCGATTAACGTGGTAACATATCAAATGATGCATGGATTACTTACCTGCCTTCCAGCTCCAAGGTTATTATTATAACCATTCTTTTTGCGGATCTTAACTGGACGCGGTATAATACACAAAATTGGTTAAAAAGACCAAAATCAAAATTTCCTGGGTGAAAAGGACAGTTAGATTTAGATACTGTTTAAATGGACAAAAATTTAAAAATAGGAAGGATGTAACCAGTTTCATCCTGTCCATTTTCAAATATTTTTTCTTATTTTTATTTTACACAGGATGCATCCAATTTCATCCTTGCTATTTTTTAAGTTTAAGCCAGGATGAATCCAGTTTCATCCTTGCTATTTTTTCTTTGTCCATTTCACCCATAAAATTTTTTACTCGTCCATTTGAACCGTGTTTTAATTTTTTTTGGACAAATGACCCATTTTCCGGGTATAATATGGGTGATCAATTATTTTCTTAAATAAGTTCACCTTCTTCTTTTTTTTTTCTAATCTTTTTATACTGAGAAAAATCTATGGGAAGATATTTTATGGTTTTTATTCCTCTAATAAAACTGTACTACCTGAAATGGGTGTTTAAATTGGGTGACGTCGCATATTATATTACCTTTATGGTAACAAATCACATGCATGGTTCATAAACCTCCGTCCAATTAAGTTTGGTATCTTTTGTCCGTCAAACGAAGATCATGTGATTTATGGTTTCTATTTATTTTATTTTTGCAAGAAACTATCCGTCAGCTACAAAGTTAACTATGCGATATTGAAAACGACAATATTTTTTAAATTTGTCGATATAATTTTATTAATTGTATAAACCAATTGATATTGGTTTTCCCCCCTCAATTCTCTTTGATGAGATGGAAAAATTGGTATTTTAAGTACTTTTAGCCAATTTTGATTATTGATTTCTATTCTTTCAAAAAAAATCTTCAAAAAAGTTGATTTTTCTCTACAAAGAATACGACAATGATTTCTTTATTTTTCTCAAAAGAATCATTTAAACTAATTGGAATTAGATTTCTCCACGATCCTAAAAGGATTTAATAGAGTTGATCCGGTATAAGTCAATTGCAAACACCAATTGATGCATTCCTGAGGGATATTGAGAAAATTTTTCTTCTTCCTAATACTAATCTCCTAAATTAAAATCGTTCAACTTGATGTTGAATTTCAGTAGGACACAAAAGATCAATGGGTGCACCCGGCTTGTTAATTAGCCAATATCATTAGTCCTTGTAGTGACTATATTGATCTTGATTTAATTTTCTTTTGGTAAAGAACGAAAGTGTCCATAACTTCATTCTGAACTAATATCTAGTTGGCGCTTGAGGTCATGAAGTTATCGGAGATTTGTTTGCATATTCTCAATGCTTTTGTTTTTTGACATAATTTTATTTTGCTTTTGTTCCAAAAATAATTCGTGGTTGATGCTAAATATGTATGTCCATTAAGACTACATTTTTTTTAATGTCGAAAGATATTTTTTTATATCGAGTATATGTCTCGAATTAATCGGATAATACTTACCGAAAATTAAAGTTTTCGTTTATGAGATGAAAAAAAGAAACTCCACCATGATCAGGGGGAGACATACACTATCAGAAGCTTGTGTTAATTAAACTTAAAAGTTATATCAATTTATCTTCCCACATGATCAAATCGAAAAAGCCTGTCACTAATTGTAGGTGTGAAATGTCTCATTTTGCTTTCATATAAGCTTTTGCCTCTTGAAAGGCAAATCCAATCACATATAGCAAAAAGTAGAATTTAAGAATAAGCTACTGATAGTACTTCAATAGAGTCTATCAAAACAAGATCCACATTTTCATAGTTCATATCTCCTCACTGGAAGATGGGGAGATGATAATGCCTGCAGGCGCTGGTACCAGTAATTCTGTGAAATTTTCAAGATATGCATACACTTGAGAATGTGAGATAGTTGTTAGTTAATATTGTCGAATATTCATTTACAGTAGCTACTGAAATAAATGATGGTGGTTGTGAACCCCTCTGCAGAGGAATATCGACATATGTGATTGGTTGGCATACAATCCAAATTAGATTGGATTATTATAATTTCTCGATTTATGCAATTTTGGATCCAAGATGTAACACCTTAAAATTTCCAAGCTGGTGTAGTCATAATGTGTTGTACGAGAAATATGTTCGTTGTAAAAACGATTTGAGGGTTCCATTTTTGCTCAGACCCTAGGATTGTTTCAATAAATTTTGTTCTCCGTGTATGATGTCTTTTGCGTGGTAGTCATTGAATGAATCATATTGCATTTTCACAAGAAGTAAACGGGAACATATTCGAATTTGTAATCCTGGCAGGAATCAAATTATATTTAGACAGTCACCTGACTCGATTATGTCAGGATTAACAATCCTTTATGTGTTTTTCAAAATTTGGTAAAATACCAAAAATCGGATTAATTAGTTGATCATGTCAGCTTCATAGGTCTCTTGAAGAGTCCATAAAAACACTAAAATCCACGCTTTAGCAGCATAAATTCTTTTTCTTTCTTTTTTCTTTCTTAAATCTAGTTAGAATTATCTTTGGATTAAACTCATCTTTGAGATACACTAGAGTTATGATTTTGATGCTCATTTTCTGTAAAACTCATATAGTTGAGTTAGCATCCATAAATCGTCAAAAGTTGTACTCTTTTTCCTTCGTTTCAGGTTTTATCCCATGTTTTTTTCCTAACAAGGTTTTAACGAGGCAACATCTCATTGACATTTTTTTTTCTTCTTTCAAAATGTTGATATTTGTGCTCTTTTTCCTTTGTCCAAGTTTTTTCCCATTGGGTTTTACTGGCGAGGTTTTAGTGAGGCAACTAAATTCAACATGGTGGTCATCCAAGGGGGAGTTGTCTAATTTTGGTTATTTGGTGGATTCCCACCATTAACTAGGTCATTCTGTTTTGTTAGACCACATCAACATAAGAACCCTTAGGAATTTGGATATCATTCTGATCCATATATGGTATGATCACAAACTTTACTCACCTATGGTACTATAACTGCATATTGGCACTTTGTTGAAGAAACTACATCAACTACTTATGCAAATCATCTACGAGAAGCTAGGAATCCAAGAAGCAAGTCCTCAATATGTACTTAAAGAAGCGTGAAGACTCGAGAACACTACCATTAGAAGACTAACACAAAAGAAGACTTCATCAACTTGGAAATTTCTCACAAAAGCATTGTTATCTCCAGCATTCAATAAATTCGTTTACCAAAATTGGCTCGACTCGAAGATTTGCAAGCCAAGATTTAACTAAAGTACTTATCAGGGGAAGTATCAAATTAGAAGGTATTTTACTGGACTATCACGTTGTACTCTTTTTCCTTCATCAAGGTTTTTCCCATTTGGTTTTCCTTGTCAAGGTTTTAATGAGGCAACATTTGCGTGTCCAAATCTTTTCTAAGTTTTCTCAATTGTACTCTTTTCCCTTCGATCAGGTTTTGTCCTTTTGGAATTTCCTGACAAGGTTTTAACGAGGTAAATAGCTTAGACACAATGTCATCAGGGGGAGTGTTATAAACGTGTAATTATGTTAAGAATATCTAGGGCAAATCCCGTTTATTACTGGGATGCGCTTGTGTCTAGCCCTATAAATAGAGGCTCTAATGTCTGTCTATTATACATATGAATACGAAATCTCTCTTCTTTTCTCCCTTTACTTTGTGTCTTATTCACGTCTTATTCTATATCACAAGACTTTGGTGTAATAATAGGGTCGATTAAGTCTCTGCAAGAAAGAACAAAAACTAACCGAAGAGTGTCTATGTGTGGTAAACCGACTATAAATGAGTGACTTGGGAGTTGTGCCAGGTGAGGGAAAAAGTCTATAGGAAACCGACTTTTCTTCTGGATTGGTTGATCCAGGAGGAACATCCAAAGTTGTTCCTGAATCTGTTTTAGATCTTAGATGTGAAGGTATGGATGTTGATATACAAGAGAAATCTGCTGAGAGTAATCATCGGCCATCGTTTGCTAGTAAGGTTAAGGGTAATTTATCTTCTTGGGCATATTGGGCGGATGATGAAGATCTTTTGGGTAAGAATGATCATTAGCTGGAGGAATTAGATATTGTAGGGTCAAATAATGATACTGAACTGACCTCTCAAATTCTGGTAATCCAGATCAGTCCTGAAACTAGGAAAAGGATCTGTTTACTTGGGCTCAATGTTAATAGGTAAGGTGATGGGAAGAACGGTTGGGTATAAGTTCCTGAATGAGAAGGTTAGGTTGATATGGAAATTACAGAATAATCTCGAAATATTGGACTTGGGTAAGGATTTTTATCTTTTTAAGTTTGCAGCTTTGGAGGATATGAAACGAGTAGTTTACCAAGGACCATGGTTTATTGGGGGACATTTTTTATCTCTTCAACAATGGGTTCCGGAGTTTAAACCTTCTGCGGCTTCTTTGAATAAATTGATTACTTGGGTTAGAGTTCCAGAACTCCCAATTGAGTTATTTGATAAAGAAATACTGAAACAGATTGGAAATGCCATTGGTAAGGCTATAAAGGTGGATGTCAATACTGAGAATATTTCTCGTGGAAGATTTGCAAGGATCTGTGTTGAATTGGATCTGGATAAACCTCTTCTTCCTCAAATCTGCGTAGGACATTCCATTCAACGAATTGAATATGAAGGAGTTAACAATCTATGCTTCAATTGTGGAATGGCTACTCACAAAGATAGAAATTATCCGGGAATTGTATCACATCAAGCCAATCAATCACAACAACCTTCTAATCAGATCTCATCCCTGGATGTTGAGAAAGATGTTGAAGGTTATGGTCCATGGATGGTTGTTAGTCACCGGAAAGGTAATCGAAGAAGGAATTCTCAGTCGAGGAAACTTTCTAGACAGGCAGCAAATCCGGCTACGGTAGATCGAAATAATTCGGGTTTCAGAAATGGAAATAGGGTTCCGAATCCACGGTCTTCTACTCAAGTGACTAATTCTAGGCCCGCCATTTCGAAGCCCAGTAACAGAGGCGCTTCTAATGAGCCCATAAAGGTTGGTAATCGGAAAACTCTAGAATCTGTAAATCAGAATGATAAATCTCTGAAAGGTAAAGGGATTTTAGAGAGTCATGATTACATTCAACCTAGGGAGACGACTTTGACATGACTTTTTGCCAAAGTGATGACTTGGTGACTCCAAGGGAGTGTTTAACTGCTGAGTACACCACCTTTCACAAGCAGTCCACATGTGAGGGTCAGTCTGCAGTTCCCGTCAATTCGAATGTCGAGCCTAATAAATCAACAAACTTTTTCACTTTCTCTTCCCATAATTCAGCTTCTGCGTCTCAAGTGCCTACCTCACAGCTTCATTCTTATGGAGAATGTCGACGAGGTGGTGGTGATATTTCCAGAGAAGGAAGAGGAAACAGTAGTAAATGTGGAGGACTTGTTGATAATGTTTACTCAAGGTTTACCAAGGCTCTTAATGGAGACATGGATAGTGGAAGACATAATTTTGCAAGTATTTCAGGAGGAGATACAAACTTGGGGTCCAGGACTATCGAGAGTAGTAATGCAGACCCGGTGGCATCGGATAGTGCAAGTGTACAACCTTCTACGGTAGTTGTCAGCACCTCTGTTGCAGGAAGAAGAGGAGCATATCGTGGAAGAGTTGAGACAGTTAATAAAACTGCTAGATATCCCGAGGCTTCGATGGCGCATACTAGCCAACCTGGTGCGAGAGTTAAGCATACAAGCACCGGAAGGGAGACGATGCGTCTCAAAAATATGGCACGCAGATTGCATGTTGGAGGTAATACTTCCACCAGCTATCGAGACCCCGGCCCTAGTAAGAGGTCCAAGCGATCTCACGAGGGTAGAGATGGAGATTTTGACATGTTGGGATTTAAGCAGTCCCTTACAAAGAGCCTTCAAGAACACCATATGTACAGGGATAAACGAGATGGACATGGAGAAGGGCAGGATCAGATTAGAAAGGAAGTCAGGCAGGGATTGGAAGAGGATGCCCATGGAAGCAGGGGAGGCATCTCAACATAACTCTTTTCCTATGAAGATCATGACTTGGAACTGTAGAGGAGCTGTTAAGCCCTCTTTTACGCGAGTTGCTAGGGATCTAATCTCTACATATAAACCTACGATATTTGTTATTCTGGAAACTCGAGTTGGTTGCGATCAAGCTGGTCAGATCATTCAGATACTAGGCTATTCGGGTTCTTTTCACATAGATTCACAAGGTTTTTCTGGAGGAGTGTGGTTATTATGTGTAGGATCAGAATATCGCGACATCAATACCTCGCGAGATTAATAAATGACGACATTGCGAGGGAGTCGCAGGGAAGTAAAATAAATGACGCAATGAATGACGACAGCCAGAACACGAGGAAGATATGAAGACTCAGCGAAATTTAGGAGTGTCGCGAAATTGTATACTTGTACACTTGCGATATCTCGCAAGCCATTCCCGAAAATAAAGGACAGCTTAGCTGTCATCCACTGTGTACTACCCTATATAAAGGGTTGAGTCAGTCTATTGTGGGAGAGTTCTTTTTGAATTGTTAAGCAAGTCTTGAGGAGAGAGAAAGTTTTAGAGTGATTGTAATTCTTTAACTCATTTCTATTTCCTATTGTAAAGATTCAAGTATTCAATCAATAGAAATCATAATCATTCATCTTAAAATGACTTAATTGTGTAAATTCTAGTGAGGGGTGTAGTGTAGGATTTCCGCAACTACATAATGGCGCTAGAAACGAGGGGATTGAGTAGAGATCAACCTTGTGAATTGAAAGAATCAGGAGTAACAAGAAAGAAATTTCGTATAATTTTCAAAAACTTACTAAAATTGAGAAATGGCTAGAAGAAGGAATGCATCAGAACAACCAACAATTGTAAGAAGAAGCGGGAGATTAGATGGAGAAAGGAGAAATGAAGTAGGTGAACCATCAAGAATAAACGCAAGAGATAGAGAAGAAGGTCAAATTCAACCACCAATTCAACCAGCACCGAATAGAGTAATAGATTATGATAGGGTGAGTGTGCATACATGGAGATCAGATTCTATGGAAGAAAGAGAAGAAGTGCAACAATTGATAAATAATGGACAAGAGGAGAGAAATCGAGAAGAGATGGGAGAAACAACTCATAGAAATGAAGAAGTCGCAGCATTAGAAGCATTGAGGCAAACAATACATGAAGAAAGGCGATTAGAAGCGGAAGAACGTGCAAATTTAACAAGGCAAAACCATGAGTTAAGAATGGAAAATATGAGGTTGCAGAATAGGAGGTCGAGAAGTAATACCAGGTCAAGATCAGGATCGGTTAGAGATGATATGAGGAGAATATTACTTGTAGAAAATGTTAATGAAGAAAATCTAGAAAGAGAGCCAAATCTCGGTGGAGGATGCTGCGAAAGAAGGGAAATGGTGTGTATTCCACGTCATGAGATTTTACATAATGTCCAAAATGACGGAAATCAAGGAAATAGGCAGCAGAATGGTCCAATTGATGAAGAAAATCAGGAATAAGGAAGAAGAATACTGCATGGGAGAGAAACACAGAGGAAACAAAAGGAGATTGAAGATGACATCGAAAAGCATTATATTGAACAAGCGCGTCTAGCTTGCGAAAGGGAAAGATTAAGAGTAGAAATGGAAGAACGGGAATTGGAGGAAGCAATTCGGCAGAACAATCATGATAATCGAGAAAGAAGGCGCGAGCAAAATCGCAATAATGGAAATATCAGTGAAGAATATGAAAGAATACAAAGGAGAACTGATAGACAACCAAGAGAGAAAATGATAGATACAATGGTGTGCGAATTCGTGAACGAGATGAAGGAGAAAGTCGCGAGAGAAAGAAGAGAAGAAAATCTTTGAACAACAAAATCAAGGTAGACATGAACGCAGAAGGAGAGAGGCAGAGCTAAAAAGACCAATAAATTCGAATCCTGATGTAAACGAACAAATCTTAAGAGAGTAGGCAGAAATAAGGGGAGTGCTGAACAATAGAAGGGGAGGAGGAAGAAGACAATTGGATGAGGCCATCGAAGAAGCTGCGAAAACCCCATTTACACTAGAGGTGCAGTTAGGAGGAATACCCCCAAAGTGCAATTTACCTGCAGTAACCAGCATTTTTGATGGAACAACTTGCGCAATACAACACATCAAAGCGTATGTGAGATGTATGCTGCAATGGGAAAATCATGATGCCATATTATGCAAATATTTTGCATCAAGTTTAACAGGAGAAGCGCTGAAATGGTTTGAGGGTTTACCAGGAAACACAATCACGTCATTCAATCATTTACAAGCCATATTCTTAGGGGCATATATAAGTAACAATTCCTCGCGACCAGGAATTGAAGATGTATTTAATTTGAAACAAAGAGTTGGCGAAAGTTTGAGACACTTAAGCGTGAGGTGGAAGACAATGTGTAGCGAAATGGGCTGGACGAGTGGATGAAAGATATCTTATTCTATCATTCATAAACGCTATGTTCGCAACCAATTTGTTATATATTCAAATTTTTAGAGTCAAGAATACAATTACAATGACCGAGTTGCGAGAACTTCGGGAGGAATATATTGCTCTAGAGGAAAGACAAAATGAGATGGAATCATACCCGGTTGCGAATACAAATCCAAATGTCGCGAATGCAAGCTTATTACCCAAATTGATAAATACAGTAGCGAGCACTTCGCAAGGGCAACAAGAAAGGATAATAGATGATGGACAACCAAAGATAGTAGCTATGGGAAGTCGTGATCAAGAAGAATATGAAAGAGAAAGGAACTATTACAACCGTGGCGGCAATAACAAAATTCAAAGACTTGATCATCCGCAAGAAACTTATGGAGGTCGAAGAAAGAATTATCATGGAGGGCAGCGAAGTCACAGAGTAGTATGGGAAGAAATCAAAATGCCACCATTAAATACTAGCGTGGAAAAAATATGGGAAGCTATACTCTTGATGGAAAACATACCTGCACCATGGAATATGGGGAATGAGCCACCACCAAGTGATAGAAGTCACGAGTTCTGTTCTTACCACCGCTTTCATGGACACCTAACAAATGACTGCGTGAAATATAAAAGAATCATCCTCGAGAATGATTGACCAAGGAAAGCTGAATAATTTTCTAAAAAGTGAAGAGAAGGTTCAACCGTTACCACCACCGCCAGAAATGCACAGGACAAATTCAGCAAAGGGGAAATAAACATTCGTAATAGAAGTTGGAACGAAAGCCAAAAATTTGTTTTGCAACTCCATTATACATTCATACCGAGCAATTGAAGATTTTCATGATAATGTTCTCAGTAGGGTTTTTGCGAGGGATGCTGATGATAGAGAAGTGATGAACATCGCGAAGGCGTCGCAGTTAAAAAAGAATGGCAAATGCAAATTATTTCTTTCACTTTGTAAGAGATTCTGAAGGCGAGAGGCGCATGATAACCCATTGGTCGTAAAATTGGAAATTAATCCAAAACCCGTAGATGGCGAAGATGATGAAGCGAGAAAATTCTGGGCGATCAATAGAATATTAATTGATACGGGAGCTCAGTAAACATTCTTTTTACCATACTTACAAGACTATGGGTGGGAAGGATGAAGAGTTGATACCTTCGACATACAAAATATACGGTTTCAATGGCACAACGAATAAGCCTAAAGGAGAAGTTCATATGAGAATACCCTTGCAAGGATTATCAACTGAAATTTTGTTCTGTGTAGTCGATGTGGAGTCCCCTTATAATGCATTGATCGGAAGGCCATGGTTGCACGAAATTGCAGGCGTAGTGTCGACTTATCATCAATGTATAAAGTTTCCTCATCCTAGCGGTGTTGGAGTTATAAAGGGAGATTGGATGGAAGGACAAAAATGCTATGAGATTGATGTGGAGAGTTGCGAGGAAAGAGTGCAAAAAGAAAGGGTGGAAGCAAAATATAAAAGATGAACAAAGAAGAGAAAGGTTGATGGTGGATACCATAGATACAAGAGGTGAAGATACATCGCGAAGCAAGTGCATGAAAACAGTGGAAGATCATGATGGAAAGGAATCATTAAGAGGCTTGAATGGTGCAGAGGCAGAGAGCAGCAGGAGCAAAAATTGTAAGAAATGAATAATCATTATTATCAAAAGCAATGATAAAGGCATATCAAGAGTAAGAGGAAGAAATAGTAACTGAAGAAGACATACGCGAGAATCTCGCCATCAAGAATGTATGAAAGTTTGATTGAAGAATTAAAAAACCAAAAATGAATAAACAATGCAAGATTGTGCGATAGCTTCGCAAACAAAATAACAAGAGAAAACCAAAAATGAATGATTGAATGAATTAACAAAAATGAAAGAGTGAGTGAATGGGACGAACCTTTATGGCGTACACCCTAGTTCGCGAATGATATTTCGCAAGAGGCAAATGTAAGACCTAAAGTGCATCATATAAGGGGGTATCTCTTGACATGGCTCAGGGAAAAGGTTACACCGCTCCTGGAACTTGAGTCATGGAGATTTGGGGCCCATAAAAGCCTATCCGGGAGAGAGACCTTGGATTTCCAACTATATATATAAGGTTATACCCTGGTTAGACGCCCGAGGGTCTCTTCCAAGGAGTCAGTGTATGCTCAAGGCGCCGGGGTACACGGTTGAGCCAAGAGTGCCTGGGGCATTTGAACGCAGATATAATAAATATATATAAGAGAAAGTCACAGAGAAAGAAAAGCATTATATTTTCAAATCAGGTATTTATCTAATAAATATTTATCTTATATAATAAATAAATAAATAAGCATTATATAATATAATGATATAATAAATATATCATTATATATATTTCTCCTTTAGGCTTATTCGCTGCGTTTCATTATAAATATAAATATATAAGATATATATTTATTCATCATTATAAATAAATGATGAAGGAGAAAGTCAAATATCTTCGCAAACAAAATAGCAAGAGAAAACCAAAAATGAATGATTGAATGAATTAACAAAAATGAAAGAGTGAGTGAATCGGATGAACCTTTATGGCGTACACCATAGTTCGCGAATGATATTTCGCAAGAGGCAAATGTAAGACCTAAAGTGCGTCATATAAGGGGGTATCTATTGACATGGCTCAGGGAAAAGGTTACACCGCTCCTGGAAATTAAGTCATGGAGATTTGGGGCCCATAAAAGCCTATCCGGGAGAGAGACCTTGGATTTCCAACTATATATATAAGGTTATACCCTGGTTGGACGCCCGAGGGTCTCTTCCAAGGAGTCAGTGTATGCTCAAGGCGCCGGGGTACACGGTTGAGCCAAGAGTGCACAGGGCATTTGAAGTGTCTCGGCCATTCTTGGCAAGTCTTGGCATATGTTGCACTCGGCCCGAAGAAAACTCCACTTAGGGTGCAAGTATCGTAACCATAAACCCTATAGGTATAAGGGATAAGAGGTGCGAAACAATCAGTTGTTGTTAAGACCGGATGGGAGGAGCTAGTCTTGTATGGCCGATGTAATCCTCCTTGAAGGGGCAACCAGGGAGATGATAAGGGCGGCACCCTCCATTAGGGAGCTGATAAGTGTCACAAGACGGCAATGTCATGGGGATTTATATTCGCAAGAACATTTAGGCCTGTCATATTGTCGTCTTGTGACACTTATCAGCTCCCTAATGGAGGGTGCCGCCCTTATCATCTCCTTGGTTGCCACTTCAAGGAGGCGTACATCGGCCATACAAGACTAGCTCCTCCCATCCGGTCTTAACAACAACCAGTTGTTTTCGCAGCCTCTTATCCCTTATACCTATAGGGTTTATGGTTACGAGACGCACCCTAAGTGGAGTTTTCTTCAAAGCCGAGTGCAACATATGCCAAGACTTGCCAAGAATGGCCGAGACACTTCAAATGCCCCGTGCACTCTTGGCTCAACCGTGTACCCCTTGGGCGCCTGAGCATACATCGACTCCTTGGAAGAGACCCTCAAGGCCCAACCAGGGTATAACCTTATATATATAGTTGGAAATCCAAGGTCTCTCTCCCGGATAGGCTTTTATGGGCCCCAAATCTCCATGACTCAAGTTCCAGGAGCGGTGTAACCTTTTCCCTGAGCCATGTCAATTAGGGAGCTGATAAGTGTCACAAGACGGCAATGTCATGGGGCTTTATATTCGCAAGAACATTTAGGCCTGTCATATTGTCGCGAATGAAATATCCTGCAGAGGCAAAAATACTAAAGAAATGATAAGACAATATCAAAGGGTCATTACATGAAAGTGTAAGGACGTCCTGCGATCTTGTCGCAAGACGTCAATGTCATGGGATTTTATGTTCGCAAGAATATTTAGACCTGTCATATTGATGCAAAATGAGGGGTGGCAAAATAAGACCTTTAACTAGGAAGGCAAAATAAGACCACACAAAAACAATGATAAGACAAGATCAATGGGTCATTACATGAAAATGTAAAGACGTCCCGCGATTTTGTCGCAATGATGAATTTCAACATAAATGATGATAAAATAACACAAAAAATCGAGTAAGTAAACAAGCTTTGAGAGTACGATTATATTTCTTCATTTATCTCGTGAAGAATCAAGAATGTTAGATTGCGAAATTAAGAAGTATCATTACTTAAAGATTATCGACTTGATTTATCTCATGTGAAAATAAATAACGGAGGCAAGTATGGGAATGATTAGAATAAAAATTTGTTATTTATTTTCATATGATAAATTTACAATAAGAGATTACAAATGGAAGGTTAAAAGGATAAATATACAAATATCACAAGAAGAGAAAGGAAAATGGAACAATCTAGCAACTTATTCTTCTTTATCAGATTCTTCTTCTTCGCTTACATCACTATCAGAGACATCTGAGCAAGGCATATTATCAGGAATTTCATCGAGAAGACAAGGATATGAAGAAGGAGGAATGTTGTGATCATTGCAAATCTGTTCAATAGTTTGGTTGCGAAAACGAACAACATCATTATTGAAATTCGCCACAGTAGTTTGTAGTTGCTTCTTCATCTTCAAATATTTGTCATTGCGAAGAGAGAAGTCTTTTGCAAGTTGCGCTTTCTCAGATTCAAGTTCCTTGATTCTAGTTTGAAACCTCTTCTCAGATTCTGCGAACAAATGACAATGAGTTAGCAGTTTAATAACAGTTTCGTAAAAAAGAAGTGGAAAAATAATGAAGAATAGTAAAACAACCTTCTCTGTCAGAAATCATATCTTTAACCAAGGCATTATGCTCAGCATGAAGACTGACGTTAACACCTAAGTTATTTCTGGCATTATCTAGAACCTTCGCAGCCCCGGCGAATTCATCATCATTATTTATGACAAGAAGTGAACGAATTTGATTTTCTCGCTCATTAAGTATGGCATTTTGGCGAAGAGATTCATCTCGTTCAATTTGGACTTCAAGAAGGGTTTTTTTGGAATTTTGCTAATGCTTGTGCACCTTGATTAGCAATGCGATCTTTATCATCTATGAGGCTGCTAATTTTCTTCCTTAGAATATTATTACTCTCCTGGGAGTCAAGATATAACCGTTTAAATCGATTGGCTAAACCTAAACTAGATCTATGTTCAATTTCTAGAAGATGAAATTTGGTTCGAAGTTCACTTAACGAGAGAGAATTAGTCTTGTTTGAAGAACTACTTAAAGATTCATTGAGATGAGCGAGAAGAGCATCATCATCCATAGGTTCAGGGAATGAATGGAGAAGGATGGCTTCGTCAGAAAGATTATAAATGTCTGCGAAAATGATAAGTCAGGCAAAGAAAAGTAAATGGCAAAGTAGAAATGGAGAAAAAAGGAGGGTGTTATACCGTAAAGTTCTTTGATTAGCACTTTGAAGTGTAGATATTTTGTCTTTCTGGGAAGAAGATTCAACTCCCAATTGTTGAATTATTTCATCCTTCTTGCGAGATGTCGCAACTTCAATTTCTAGTTCTTTGATCTTCTCTTTAAGTTGAAGATTTTTCTTTTCAAGATTGTTGCGTCTATTCTCAAGGTCTGAGGCAACAACAAAGGAAGCTCTCCCAGACTATAAGGAAAGATAAAGAAATTGTTAAGATAAGGTTTATAATCGAAATTACAGAAAAATAAAGAAATATGAACATACCAAAGCACTGAGTGCATTTAAGAGACTGGGAGTCATTGTTCGAGAAATTTCGCGAAAAGAATCATTATCCTCTAGCAAGGGAGCATCGCAAATCTTAGCGAGAGCTTCGCAAGTAGCAGATAAATGATCATCTCCCAATCCTTGCATAGAATCGGAGAAGACACTATACAATTGCGCCATAGAAGAAGCAACCGAATGATTCTCCTTTGCAGAAGAAGTATCAACTTCATTTTCATCTTCGTCAGAACTCTCGCTGGTTTGGGAACTAGAACGAGAAGAGGGATGGATTTTCCGTTTTTTAGAAGATGGAGCAGAAGATTTATCCTTGCGAAGAGTGATTTTATTCTTGCCTTTAACCTTCGCAGCATCGGGAATGTTAATTTCTTCAACGACCTTCGCACACGAATAAAGATAAGAAACAGAGGCAACAATATTGTTAAAAATAACAAAAGAAAGTATTTCTTACTTCATCCGTGATTGATCGGAGTATCGCCAGAGTACTCGCCTTTGGACGTCTTTCATAACTCTTTTTGAATTTGGCAATCTGAAAATTTTACAAGTCTAATCTAATAAATATAAGAGGAAGGAAATATCGTAAAAGCAGATCTGAAATAGGAAATATACCTCTTTTGCCTTCTCGGGCCACTTAAATTCCCAAGGATGATAGTTTGCGAGATTCACAGGGAGTGTATGAGAGCCTGCAATATAAGGTCCGCTCAAAAATAGAGGAACAACCCACCATTTCTCATCTTTGGAGTACCGAGGAACATTATTTTTGCCCGAGTGCCAGTCAATATCTTGCATAAGCAACTTATCACCTGGAAATATTATCTTTTCTCTTCAATCGAGCACCCCAAATGAGATTTATCATTTCTCATATTTATTACTTCATAATTTGCAAAAAAGTTTTCTACAGTATATTTTTCAGCGTCTATTTCTAAACCCGCGAATCTAGGATCTTTGACATCATCAGGATATAAATATCCCTTACCGGCGCCACGATTGGCGAATTCAAGCATTAGACGGATGCAATCACCACTTAGTTGATAAATAGCTCACGAGAATTTCTCATGAGCAAGAATTTCATAGAATAAAGGTATCTCGGGATTGTAGAGAGGAATGGGAAGGCCTGCGAGGATTTGACCTAGCGAGATTATGATCTTCTGATCATTACATTGATGATCGAAAACAACTTTGCAGAAAGTATAGATGAAGATTCTTGATCAGGAATGGTTGATAGGATGAAGCCCTTCTCTTGCAAATTCTTTTGAGTTTCATTAAAAAGGGGTTTATATGTACGACCAAGTGAAGCCATTTTTAAGGTATGGGAATGATTAGAAAGTTGAAGATCAAAAGAAAGAAAGAAGGGAAGATTTACAGCAGCAGAAACGCAGATTGCGGAGGAAAAGAAGTTGCAGAGGTAAAATAAAAGAGAAGAAGAGAAGGGTGAGAAAACTATATATAGAGGGAAGAATCCTCGAGAAAACAAATGCATTTAATGCGATATGGGACGTGAATGGTCAATAATAAACGGTTGAAAGAGACGTGTCAAGAAAAGAGTGGAAGAAGAAACACCTGTAATAAATTCCGTACGGGAGTGAGACAGATAAAGATGAACAATTGCGAGATAAAGATGAGCAATTGCGGCATTTTAAAATATTGGTTCTCATGACATTCTCTCCTTCGCAGAGAAGACATGAGAAGAGGCAAGATGTAGGATCAGAATATCGCGACATCAATACCTCGCGAGATTAATAAATGACGACATTGCGAGGGAGTCGCAGGGAAGTAAAATAAATGACGCAATGAATGACGACAAAGCGGAACACGAGGAAGATATGAAGACTCAGCGAAATTTAGGAGTGTCGCGAAATTGTATACTTGTACACTTGCGATATCTCGCAAGCCATTCCCGAAAATAAAGGACAGCTTAGCTGTCATCCACTATGTACTACCCTATATAAAGGGTTGAAGTCAGTCTATTGTGGGAGAGTTCTTTTTGAATTGTTAAGCAAGTCTTGAGGAGAGAGAAAGTTTTAGAGTGATTGTAATTCTTTAACTCATTTCTATTTCCTATTGTAAAGATTCAAGTATTCAATCAATAGAAATCATAATCATTCATCTTAAAATGACTTAATTGTGTAAATTCTAGTGAGGGGTGTAGTGTAGGATTTCCTGCAACTACATTATGGAATAGTTCTGAAGTTAAGGTTCACGCGACTATAATCTCTCGATGGGTAATTCATGCAGTTATTACTTCCCATGAGTCGGAACCATGGGTGTTATCTGCTACTTACGCTAGCTCAAATCCTAAATTGAGAATTCCAGTTTGGAACGAACTGGAGGCGGTTGCTGCTATTGATTGTCCTGTGGCTGTGGTAGGGGATCTTGATGTCATTGCAAATGCTTGTGAGAAAAAGGGTGGTCTGATTCCTTCTTATTGTCAACTGCAAGAGCTCAATGATGTGATGACTAGGTGCCAGCTTATGGATAAGCCGCCGCAAGGGCCGAAGTTTACATGGACAAATAAGCAAGTGAATGGCATACATATTCAGGAGCGTATTGATCGTATGCTTATTAATGAAAAGTGACAACTCTTATTCCCAAATTGTCAGGTATCTCACTTGAACTTTTACAATTCGGATCATCGTGCTTTACTAGTTGACACTCACCCTAAAAAGAGGTTTCGCTGTAGACCATTTAGAGTTGAAGCCATGTGGCTGCAGGATGCTAGATTTAGAAATGTGGTCCAAAAGTTTGGGAAAATCGTGATCCACATATGTCTAGCTCTTTGAATATTGCTCAGAAGTTTAGGTTATTGGCATGTGAAGCCAATTTGTGGAATAAACACATATTTGGCAACATACAACATAATGTCAACCTTGCTAGGACTGCTTTAGGTAATGCTCAAGATGTTTTTGTTGCAGATCCTTCCCCAGCAAATAAAGCTAATGAGGCTAGATGTATTAATCACTATTTAGAAATGTTGAAGTTGAAGGATATTTTTTGGGCTCAAAAGTCCCGTATTCAATGGCTTAAGAGTGGAAATTTGAACACTAGGTTCTTCCATCTTTCTACTATTGTCCGTAGACACAGGAATCAGATTTCTTGTCTTAAGGATGATAATGGTAATTGGGTGAGTGATGAAGATGGTGTGGGGTTGTTGATCAGGGATTAATTTCAATATCTGTATTCGACATGTAACCCACCTGAGCCAACTAATCTCTCTACACTTCTACCAAAGATTATCTCTGATGAAGATAATTATGTGCTTACTAAACCAGTCTCTATAGAGGAAATTGCTTTGAGCATTTCTCAGATGGGTCCTTTCAAGGCCCCCGGACCGGATGGTGTTCACGGTTGTTTCTATAAAAACTATTGGGATATTATTGGGCCTTCTGTTATTACAGTTGTTCAAGACTTTTTTTGTTAGGAAAACACTTGATCCTGAGTTAAACAAGACATTTATTACTCTTATTCCTAAGGTTGATAGGCCTACTGTTATTAAGAACTTTAGACCCATTAGTTTGTGTAACTTCATTTACAAAATCATTTCCAAAATTTTAGCCAATCGGCTTAAGCCTTTTCTTCCCAGGTTTATCTCGAGTAATCAAAATGCTTTTGTACAAGGCCGGTCCATTTTTGATTCTATTCTCCTTACTAATGAACTTTTTCATTCTTTTCATTATAAGTCGGGCTCTAAAGCTTGGATGGCTCTCAAAATTGATTTTGAGAAAGCCTATGATCGATTAAAATGGAATTTCATTTATAGGGTATTTGAAGCTTTAGGTTTTTGTCCGGATTGGATCGAATGGTTGGGATTATGTATCTCGGGAGTTTCTTTTTAAGTGTTGTTGAACGGAGCTCCTGGTGAATCTTTTCAGCCTTCTAGGGGTATTCGGCAGGGAGATCCCCTGTCTCCTTATATTTTCATTACCTGTTTGGAGGTGCTAACAAGGATGATTAATCATGGTATTGCTACCCATCAGATCACAGGGTTTAAAGTGTGTAGAGGGGCACCTATGATTACTCACAGCTTGTATGCAGATGATAGTTTGGTCTTCCTAGAAGCTACCCTATATAATGTTAGAGGTATCAAGGCTATCCTTGACAAGTTCTCACTTTGGTCGGGGCAGATGGTGAATAACTCTAAATCTAGTGTGGTATGTTCATCTAATCTTCCTAAGAGATTAGCTCGAATACTATGTAGGGGTATGATAATGAGGTATAGTCCTTCTCCTGGGAAATATTTGGGCATAAATATACAATGGGGGAGGATTCGAGGAAGTGATTTTACTGACTCGCTTATTAAGCTTACCAACAGGCTTGGTGGATGGAAGAGTAGGGCCCTGAATTTTGCTGGCAGAGATGTGCTAGTCAAGGCAGTGCTAGACCCTTCTCTTAATCATTTAATGAGTACACTTAAAATTCCTAAGTTTATTCTTGATAAAGTAGATAGACTTCGCAGGAATTTCCTTTGGCAGGGTCGAAATGAGTGTACGAGAATTCATGCAGTCAAGTGGGACTCTGTTTGTAAGCCGACATGGTTAGGGGGTCTTGGTATTAGACAGTTAGATTTTAATAACCTAGCTTTTCTTGCGAAGACTGCTTGGCGTATTGCTAATAACCCAGGGTCTGTGTTATCTCAATTGTTTAAAGCTAAATACTATAAGCACTCTACTTTTTGGGAGGCAAGTAAGCCCAATAGAGCATCTTGGAGTTGGAGGAGTCTGTTAAGGGGTAAAGATCTGGTGAGGGAAGGTCTTAAGTGGGCTATTGGTAATGGCGAGAAAGTGGATTTTTGGTCTGATAGGTGGTGTTGCAATGTGTCTAGTATTGAATTATTAAATTCAATTAATATCAGTTCTCCTTTTTCTAAAGTGGCTGAATTTATCCACCCCCTACTAAGGAATGGGATCTTACTGAGGCTCAAATGTTTCCTGCTGATATTAAGCGACACATTCTCTCCATTCCTATAGCTAAGGCTGAACCCATTGAGGATCGTTTAATTTGGAGGCATAGTAGAGATGGTGTTGTTTCAATGTAGTCTTGCTATAACTGGCTTATGTCTTCTCAATCTCATGGCCCTAGTATCCATTCTAGTTGGAAAAGATTTTGGAAACTTCGTTGCCCATCACATATACGTCATTTTCCGTGGCTTCTCGTCCTTGGAAAAACTTTAGTAAGAATGAATCTTGTCAAGCGTGGCCTAAATGTTATAGATACTTGTCCACTTTGTGAGGAACAGGGCGAGTCGATTTATCATTTGTTTTATTCCTGCGAGAAAGTTAAACCAATATGGGGTGCTCTTTCCTTTGCTTTTAAATTCACACATCAAGTTCCTAGTTTTCAGGTGAATGACTTATTACAGTTAACTTAAAAACTGCGGAGGATGATCTTAAATGGGAATTTTTATTTCCGTATATTCTATGGTCCATTTGGTGTTGTCGCAATAAAGTGGTTTTTACCCGAAAAAAGTTTACTTGGCAGGAGGTTATCATTACTTCTTATAACGCAGCTATTGAATACAGTGATGTGTGCAATTTAAAGGTTAAGCCTTATAATGTTTCTACTGTGTGTATTGAATGGGTTCCTCCTCCTGATGGATTTGTCAAATTGAATGTAGATGGATCTTCAGATGGTGATAGCAATGCAGGAATTGGGGGAGTTTTTCGGCAACCTACTAGAGGATTTGTTGCAGCTTTTGCAAGAAATATTTATCATAATTCCAACAGTATGGCTGAATTGTGGGCTATTAGGGACGGTTTGCAGATGGCCTTGGAGCTGGGCATTTCAAAATTAGTGGTTGAAAGTGACTCACAGTTTGCTATCGATATATGTATGGGGAGCGCTAATTTTTTTGGAGTAGTAATGCGCTTGTAAAGGATATTGCTAGGTTATCTTGTAACTTTGAACAAGTTTGTTTTCAGCATCACCTCAGGGAGGGTAATTTTGCAGCAGATCTTTTGTCCAAAAAAACTGCATATGAAGGTATTACTGGCAAATGGGTTACCAGGCCCCCTGATTTTTTGTGTAATGTTTTGTTCAGTGATGTATCGGGGAGAGCCTTCCCCGGTTTGTAAGGCTCGTCTAGTTTTTTGTTAATATACTTCTATTTATCAAAAAAAAAAAAAGAACAAAAAACTAAGTTAGTTTTATTAGCACACCGTATATCTGAGGAATCAACAACGTTAGTGGACCTTAGCATTACCCCAAGTGTTATATGCGGCTACATTATAAGATGTTATCATATTTTTAAGGCTCAATCAAGCGAAGGATGTGATCGTCCGTTTGAATCATTTCAGGCTTTGTTTCAGCGTTTAAAGGACATATGTTCGTTAAATGTCGCCGAGTTTAATTAGTTTTGATTTTATACACTTGAATCCATTGGTGAAAACTATTTTTCATGGGTGCTCGATGTTTAACTGCATCTGGAAACAAAAAACTTTGATCATACGATCAATGACGTAAATAGCGCGTCAAACGTTCTAAGTTACTTGTGTCATCGTCTCTCCGCAACTCTAAGAAATGAGTTTATGAACGGTAGAGACCCTCAAAAGCTAGAGATATGATCATATTAAGGTGGTCACCCTACCAAAAATTTGTAATCAATGGATTCATATGAGATTTTAGGATTTCAAATCCGTAGTGGCTTATAATTTTGAGTTTTACAAGATCGCTTCTCAATTTGAGATGTGAGGTAAGTCGTTATCAAAAGAATCTAAGTTGGAGAAGATGCTCGCTTTTCACTCTTCGTATATTGTATTGCAACAGATGTAACGTGGACACGGTTTTATACAAAATTCTGATTTGATATATTGTTTTCTTTAAGACTAGATTAGTGCCCGTGCTACACACCGGGAATTTTTTTACTTTTCACTTGGTGTGCACGGGTCTTCGCACCGCCCCGTGACGATGAATTTTTCATTAGCCCTGTTCTTTGGCACTGCATTTTTGATTTTGTGTTGCGGGGTGAACACATTAAATTTTTATCTTTTTATTTTTATGTTCGCAGACAATATGTATAAAATATGTGGATTTTCCCCCTTTACATATTACGTATAAAACATGTGGATTTCCCCCCTTTACCTATCAATATGATAGGTACTATAAAATTGAATTTGGACTTTCATAAAATCCAAACATGAAAGACCAAGCTTAAACAAGAAGAATTTTACCATTTTTATAATCTTCGATGCCAGTCTTTTTATATTACCATTTCGGCGCGCGGGTTATAACCCCAAAGGTGTCACTATCCATGTACAAAAACCCTAACAAAACAAATTGTTCACAAAAACCCCATTTAACATAAACTGTCTATATTAGCCTTCTAGTTTAAATCACCCCAATAAAAATAAAAACAACCCCATATTAAATTTTAAATCACCCCAACAAAAATAAGAATCAACCCCACCACCACCGCCACAACTGCACTGCACCACCGCACTGCACCACCACCACCACCGCGCCACCACCACTGCACCACCACCGCTACCTCGCCGCCGCAACTGCACCACCGCCGCCGACCGCCACCACCACCACCGCCGCCACTGCACCACCGCCGCAGCTGCACCGCCGCCGCCACTGCACCACCACCGCCGACCGCCGCCGCCGACCGCCACCACCACCACTGCAGCACCACCACCACCGCCACTGCACCACCGCCGCCGACCACCACCACCACCACTGCACCACCACCACCGCCTCCACTACACCACTACCGCCACTGCACCGCCGCCGCCGCCCGCCGCCGCCGTCGCCAACCACCACCACTGCCAACCGCCACCACCACCGTCGCCAACCGCCACCACCACCGTCGCCAACTACCAACGAAGCCAACGACCACAACCACAGACCACCGTTGATGACGACCACCACCGTCACCGAGCAACACCATCATTATCACCGACCACCACCACCAAACAGCCGCCACCACCACAAACAATCAATTTGATTGATCAATGTTCAACAAAAATGAGAAAAAATGATGCAACCAAACTGAAAATGATAAAACATGATGAAACCAAAATGAAAAAATGATGGAACCAAAATTGGTTTCATCATTTTTCCAAACTGAAAAAATGATGCAACCAAACTGAAAATAATAAAACATGATGAAACCAAACTGAAAAAATGATGGAACCAAAATTTCTCGTGCAAACAATTTCTCGTGAAAAATGATGAAACCAAACTGAAAAAATGATGGAACCAAAATTGGTTTCACCAAAAATACGATGAAACCGATTTTGGTTTCATCATAAATAAGATGAAACCATAATTGGTTTCATCACACTAACAGCTGCCATTTCAGTCTACAACACAAAAAACTGATCTTTAACTTGGGCAGGTAATTCCTCAAGAAAAGAATAAACCAGTGTCGTCCCGTATAGTTGTATATAAATTCATGACTATGTAAACCCAATAGTGAACAACTAGACATCTATAATCTATTCGCAACTTGGACAGCCACTGACGATACAACTTCCCGAAATAAAACAAGCACTAAGCACCTAGTCTAAGTTTTACGACCTCCAAAAAAGTTGTGAGCGTTAAAATTTTGTGAAATGTCTTGATCAATACATAATATTCATCTAAAATATAGAGGCCTACTTTAGTTTAGGGGAGCAAAAAGAACATTTGCCAGTACCAACTACAAGCCAAATAGAACTTTCATCTCTCTTTTAATCCTCCCAAACCCACCTCAGAAAGTGTCTCATAATCACTAGTCATCATATGTCGAAACTGACCACTGTTAGCACTACATTTTGTATATTTCACGCATTTCTAAACTTGGGTGTGAGATCTGTGCATCAATGTGTGTCGTTTCATAGTTGCCCTTCTAAGAGAATCAAAAACATGTTTCGGGTATTTATAACCTTGAAACTGACTTCTTGGGTCCTTCACCAAATGACATAAGGAGATTGGAAATTTTACATTCACGAGGACTGCAGGATTCTCTCAGAGGATATCATACTAAATATTGTCATAAGTGGTGTTACAACATGTCCATTAACCAAGTAAAAAGTTTTGTACTTTCACAAAGTTCAGTATCAAAATGATCTTATATAAAAACAAACTGACAATATAAGAACGTCACTCCACGTGAATTTTAAGGAACGCATGGAATCAAGTAATACATGCATAGCACCAAAAATTCACACACTGGAATTATTCGACGTGGCAAGAGTCGAATGCGTAACTTATTCAAGGTACTTTTCAAGAAACTGCATATTGCCTTCATTTTTCCTCAATTGCTAAAGCAGCAAGAGCTTTATCCTGTAAAGAGGAAAACTTATTGAGATATAATACATAGTCAAAGTGAATTTAGTGTAAACCATCATACAAGAGGTTGAGACTAGAAAAATACAGGAGGTAAGTCTTGGTAGCTTCTCAAGGTATCCATGATAGGCTTTGTCTTTTTCTCCAACTCCTTTCGGTGTTCATCCATTTCAACCAATTCACCATGGCTGATATCTGATGTGTAACCCACGCGATTGAGTAAGGCCTGCCTCAAAGGGATTCCCAAGTATTGTTATATAATATAATATTTAAGAAAGCTCTAAATAGCAGAAAGTACATCAACATCACCATTTACAACATCTTCATTTTCACCTGACTTCACTAGCAAGAACAACACGGGCTCGGAACCCATTAGCTTCACCTGAGTTCATCCACAAGACAAGACCCATCTAATCTCAGACCTGTGAATCAAGATCCAACACAAACACTGCTTCATTTCAGATCCATGAAATATCATTACTATACCAAATCAAAGAAATCTCTTCTAACTCTCTACTCCCAATTCCACTCAAAATCCATCTTAACAAGTTCAAAATCACTACTCTAAGCTAATGAAACAATCCCCCTGAACCAAAATCCCCAAATCCATTCACCAACACCCTTAATCCCAAAACAAAAACAAAATTCCACAAAATCCCCCAACAATCAACGAAACTCAATTCCCATCAACCATTACAAACAAAAATCAATTATAAAAAAATCTTAAACAATGAATAGTTCGTTCAAATTAGTTGTAAAAAATCCTAAGAATGAAGAAATTAGGGCACAAAATAATACCAGGAGGAAAATGATAACATCACTGCATCATCAATTCTTTCGAAATCAACAGCCATAACCCATCCGCTCTTCATCAATTTGTGATTCAAATCCATTTTAATCTCTCGCCCATTCTGTAGTTCGACCAAGTAATCCCATGTCTGCTTCAATTTCTGTTCTTAATTTCTCGGAATGTTTCGATCCGTGATTAGCAATGCAGCCACTGGTTTTATTCTTCAATTTCAGGTGAAAGAAGTGAATGAAATGAAAACGAGTAAACGATTTAGGGTTACAGTCGCAACCCTAATCGAAGCATTGCAGGTGGTAGTTGATGTGAGGTAATGGTGGTGTTTACGGTGGTGGTAATGGTGTTGGTGGTGAAGGAATTAAACGAGGCAGAGGAGGGTGGTGGTGGTGTTCGTGGAGATTTTGGTGAATGAATTAAACTAGGTTCGTGGAGAAGGAGACGAAGAAAGAAATGAGAGAAGAACAAGAGAATGCTAAAAGGGTAAGCTTAGTTTTTTTTTAAATAACAAAAACTAAATTTACTCATTATATTTTGATACGGGGTTTTTGTGCCACTTTTTTATCAAACGGTTTTTATTTGTTAAAAATAATATGACTGGTTTTTTCTTATCACTAGTTTGTTCACCTAGGGGTTTTGTCTCAAGTTTTGTTACCATTTTGTTATAATGGTTACTTTTACTTCAATCGACCCCAATAAGGTGTGCTTATTTTTCTCCCCCTTTTGATTGGGGTGTTAGACACGGATCACTGCATTGAAATGAAATTTTGAGAACATTATATTATTAAAGAAGCTAGATAGACATATGGTTATTTTTATTTATTTATTATTTTATTTTTTTTGAGCACCCGAAGTAATGATGCATGCCACAAATAAAGATTTAATCCCAAGGTTGACGCTCCTGCATAGCTAGCTGAGTTCGGTCTTAAAAGGCATCACTTTCTTTTAGACATCTTGTTCTAATGTATCTATCTACTTGGAGTTGTTCAACTTAATTTCTTTGTCAACTGCAACTGTTGGATATTTTCAATAACATAGAAAATAAAACGGTTTTGTTTTTTGGTTTTCCGTTATGACGGGGGAGCGTCCTGTGTCGAATAGACACAATGGATGTTAGTTGGAGATGTAGAGGCATATCCAAAGGGTGTGATGGTTCATAAAAGACACAACCATTCCCAATAGACACCTTATGTGTCTTTTGGAAGTGAAGAGGCATCTCCAATAGGCATGAATATCCCTATAAGTAGTGAAGGTATTCTCTCATTCTAAATAATCAATTCAACCTGTTTTCTCCCCATCTAAAGCATCATCAGAAATCTCTCTCGTGTGTTCTTGATTGGGTCAAGGGGTGCAAACCTTGAATCCAATTTCTCTGTTGTAGGGCTTTCATTGTATCCTGAAGGCATTATTTCGCATACCTGTTGCAATCGCCAATTGATATTGGGAGGGTAGAAATAATCGTCTAAAAGAAATCTATTCGATCCTTGAAAGTCACGAGTACAACAATTTCTTTTAGTGTTATCGTCCTCTGTTTTTACCCAAATTTTCCAACAGTTTTAGACGATTATTTTCTTCGACAATGGAGGATGAAACTATGATTGTACCGTTTTACAAGAAACACGGTGACTGGTTGGTTCCACATATTTCAGGATTGTTTCAGTGGTGTTATTTTTCACAAAAGAACCTTCAGGGATGCTTCAATATAATGCTTGCTGTTGATACCTTCTAAAGCGTCAAAAATTAATCTTTCCCTTAGGTTATCGTTGAAGAAAAGCTTGCTGGCAACAAAGATACACTTGGGCTTTTTGTCGGACTTCAATATATTGGGTTTCGTTGTAGAAACTTTGTGAACGGGTTCACAATATTTCAAAATATTTGGTGATGATCTAAATGAACCGTTTTTTTGGGGACCAGCCTTTTTTGGGGGGGCCATTGTTTTATAAGGCCCCCAACCCTACAATGTTAAGGGATATCCTAAAAATCATGAGATTACTAATTTGCCCATTACCCTAATTAAAATTAACCTAACCTAATAACTGCCTCTAACTTAATCTAAAACAAAACCTAAACCTAAAAAAAAAAAAAAAAACAGTTTTGAGGAGAAAACTGTTCTCCCTCTTGTTCTTCTCTTCTTCCCCATTTCAACATCATCTTCATCGATTAATCGTCGATTCATAAAATTTTCATCGTCGATTAATCAATCGACTATAAGAATGGTTCTTCGAAAGCAAACCAAAAGACTTCAAGGAGAAGGTCCTCGATTGGGACATCTAGCAAATCAGCCGAAAGTGATTTTGAGATTCATAAAGAAGTGGAACAACCAAGTGAAGCCATAATCCAAAGATAATAGACGCTTACGAAGCTTCGATTCTCGCCATGGGACCGATTCGCAAGTATTTTGCAACAAACCCATTACTTTTAATTTGATTTTGATTCGTTTAATTGAATAGAAATCATCAAAATAGGGTTCAAATGGAAGTTACTGAAAGGTTCGGTTAGGTCGAGTTTCTAAAAAACCCTATTTTGTTAACCGAACTTCCTGAAAGGAAGAACACGAAGAACAGTTCGGTTCTCTAGGTTTCAAAACTAGGTCACCGAACTGCCAGTTCGGTTAGTTCGCAAAGAAGCCTAAAATTTTTTTCTAACCGAACTTAACAAATTTTACAACAATTTGTTTTTTCACATGTAACCTGTAGGACCATAATATCGCAACGCACAGGATTCGCGAAGTTAATAAACAACGATGTCGCGAGGCAGTCGCAGAAAGCTAAAATAAACGACGCAAAGAATAACGACGGGCGAGACATAAAGAAGACGTGAGATCTGGCGAGGGTTAAGAAGTGTCGCGAGATTGAATAGTTGTACATCGCGACACTTCGCGAGGCATTCCGAAAATAAAGGATAGCTTAGTGTCATCCACTATGTATTACCCTATATAAAGGGTCGAGTGAGTCTGTTGTAGAGGAGAGATCTTTTTGGAATTGTTGGGCAAGTCATTAGGAGAGAGAAAGTTTAAGAGTGTTTTACTTGCTAAGTGTAATTCTACTTTTCCTGTGTACGAACTCATGAAATCAATCAATAAACATTCTCAATTATACAACTTTCAAGGGACTGATTAACCAAAATATAGTGAGGGGTGTAGTGTGGGAAAACCTGCTACTACATATGCGCTAGAAACAGGGACGAGCAGTGATTGACGAAGAAATTGGAAAGAATTTGGATTAACAGAGAAGAGATTTGGAAAAGATACTCAAGAATTCATTGAAAAGAAAGATGGCTAGAAGAAGAAATGTACAAGAGCAACCAACGATTGTAAGAAGGAGTGGGAGACTTGCTGGAGAAAGGAAGAATGAAACAGGAGAATCATCAAGGATGAACATGAGAAATGATGGAGAAGGTCAAAACCAGCCACCAATCTCCCTAGTGGCAAACGCGGCTGTGGATTATGATAGAGTAAGTGTGCATACTTGGAGATCTGATTCTGAAGACGAGAGAGAAGAGGAGCAGCGTGGTGAACGATGGACAAGGAGAACAAGGAATGAATGGAGAAATGAACCCAGGGAACGAAGAAATGGCAGCATTAGAAAGATTGAGACAAACAATACATGAGGAGAGACGGTTAGAGGCAGAAGAGCGAGCAAACTTGACAAGACAAAATCATGAAATGAGGATGGAAAATATGAGATTGCAAAGTAGGAGATCTAGAAGTAGCGTGAGATCAAGTTCTAGATCGAACAGAGAAGAAAGAAGAAGAGTTTTACCAACAGAGAATACCGAAGAAGAGACACAAAATCCAAATACAGAGCATGGCGAGAGAAGAGGGGAAATAGAAGATCGTTATATTCCTCAGCCCGAAAATCTTCAAAATGAGCGGAATAGAGAAAATCAAGGAAACATGCAACCCCAAGAACAGAATGACCAAGCTGCTGAAGGGAGAATGATCTTGCATGGGAGAGAAGAATTGAGAAGAAACCGAGAGATCGAAGATGATATTGAGAGACACTACATTGAACAAGCGCGACTAGCTCGCGAAAGAGAAAGAATTAGAGCAGAAATGGAAAATCAAGAGATGGAGGAAGCAATCCGGCAGAATAACCATGACAACCGCGAGAGAAGAAGGGAACAAAATCGTACCAATAGAAATATTAATGAAGAATATGAGAGGGTGCAGATGATGAGAGCTGAGAGGCAACCAAGAAGAGAGAACAATCGATATAATGGTGTGCGAATTGGCGAAAGAAACGAAGAAGAGCGTCGCGAGGAAAGAAGAGGAGAAAATAATGAGCAGGAAGGTCAAGATAGGCACGAGCGAAGAAGGAGAGAAGCAGAGCTAAAAAGACCAGTAGAAACAAATTCTGAGGCAAATGAACAAATCTTAAGAGAACTAGCTGAAATGAGAGGATTACTTGAATAATGAGAAGGGAAGGAGGAAGGAGACAACCGGACGAAGCCATCGCAGAAGCCGCGAAGAACCCCTTCACGCTAGAAGTACGAGATGGGAGGAATACCTCCTAAGTGCAATCTACCGCATTAACCAACATCTTTGATGGAACAACTGTGCGATACAACATATTAAAGCTTACATGAGATGTATGTTACAATGGGAGAATCATGATGCCATATTATGCAAATATTTCGCGTCAAGCTTAATAGGAGAAGCACTAAAATGGTTTGAAGGTCTGCCAAGGAACACAATCACATCATTCAATCATTTGCAAGCCACATTCCTGGGAGCATACATAAGTAACAACTCTTCGCGACCAGGTATTGAAGATGTATTCGGGTTGAAACAAAGGATTGGCGAGAGCTTAAGACAGTTGACAATAAGATGGAGAACCATGTGTAGCGAAATGGCAGGACGGGTTGAGGAGAGATATCTCATCCTCTCATTTGTGAATGCTCTCTTTGCGACTAACTTGTTATACATTCAAATTTTTAGAGTCAAAAATACAATCACGATGGCGTAATCGCGAGAATTACGGGGGAAGAATATATCGCCTTAGAAGAAAGACAGAATGAAATGAATTCTTATCCATTGCGAACACAAACTCGAATGCCGCGAACGCAAGCTTGTTACCTCAGTTCATCAATACTGTGGCGAGCACTTCGCAAGGACAAAGCAAGGAGAGCGATGAGGGACAAAGCTGAAGATAGTAGCCATGGGAAGCCATGATCAAGAAGAGTTTGAGCGAGAAAGGAACTACTATAACCGTAATAAAGCAATAATAAGATTCAGAGGCTAGATCATATGCAAGAAACTTATGGTGGACGAAGGCAAAATTACCGTGGAGGGCGGAGAAGTCATAGAACAAGATGGGAAACAGATTAAGATGCCTCCATTGAATGCTAGCGTTGAAAAGATTTGGGAAGCTATACTTGTGATGGAAAATGTACCAAAGCACCTTGGAATGTTGGAATGGAACCGCCGCCAAAGCGATAGAAGTCATGAATTTTGTTCTTACCATCGCTTCCATGGGCATCAAACAAACGATTGTAGAAACATAAAGAGAATTATTCTCGTGGATGATTGATCGGGGAAGTTGAACCACTTTCTAAAGGGAGAAGAAACAAATCAGACATTACCACCACCACCAGAGATGCACAGAACAGTGTCAGCGAAGGGAAAGGAAACATTTGTGATAGAAGTAGGAACAAAGGCTAAGAATTTGAACTGCAACTCTATCGTCCATTCCTATCGCACCATCGAGGATTTTCATGACAACGTGCTTAGTAGAGTCTTCGCGAGAGATGCTAATGATAAGGAAATAATGAGCACAGCGAGAACGACGCATTAGAAAAGTGGCATTGAAGACTATTTCTTTCTCTCGCAGATGAAGTACCAAAAGGAAGAGAAGCACATGATAGCCCGTTGGTTGTGAAACTAGAGATTAACCCGAAACCAGTCGATGGAGAAGATGATGAGGCGAGAAGCTTGTCGGGCGATCAACCGAATTCTAATCGACACCGAAGTTCGGTGAATATTCTCTTCTACCATACTTACAAGACGATGGGCGGAAAAGATGAGGATTTAATTCCCTCGACATACAAGATATATGGCTTTTAATGGCACTGCAAACAAACCAAAAGGAGAGGTTCACATGAGAATACCTCTACAAGGATTATCCACTGATATTTTATTCTGTGTGGTTGATGTGGAATCTCCATACAATGCGCTGATTGGGAGGCCATGGCTTCATGAAATTTTAGGAGTCGCGTCAACATATCATCAATGTATTAAATTCCCACATCCAAATGGCATTGGTATCATACGGGGGAGATTGGAAGGAGTCGCAACAAAGGTGCCATGAGGTTGATATAGAAAACTGCGAAGAAAGAAGTGCCAAAAGAAAGGGTTGGAAGCAACATGTGAGAAATGAACAGAGAAAGGAAAAACGATGGTAGATGCTATAGAAGTGAGGGCTGAACGCACCCCGCGAGGTGAATGCTTAGAGACAGGACCAATATTATAACAATGAAGAAGCAAAAGATATGAGGAACAAAAGGCATAAGAAGTGAATAATCGAGAATGAGAAGATGCAAAGTAACAATTGAAGTAATGATGTGCGAGAGTCTCGCAGCCAAGAGTAAGATGAGAATACAACTAAGAAAGAAAAGTGAAATACAACAAGTGAAACAGAACTGTGCGAATACTTCGCAAACAAATATCAGCAAATAATGAAACATGAATGATTGAATGATTTAACAAATATACATGCGCAAATGAATGGGACGAACCTTTATGGCGTACACCCTAGTTCGCGAATAATATTTCGTAAGAGGCAAATGTAAGACCTAAAGTGCGTCATATAAGGGGGTATCTCTCGCCGTGGTTCAGGGGGAAGGTTACACCGCTCCTGAAGCCTGAACCATGAAAATTTGGGGCCCATGAAAGCCTATCTCAGGAAGAGGTACCTTGGATTCCCAACTATATATGTAGGTTATACCCTGGTTGGGCGACCGAGGGTCTCTTCCTAGGAGTCAGTGTATGCTCAAGGCGCCGAGGTACACGGTTGAGCCAGAGTGCCCGGGATGGATGAACCTACCCTGGCCATTCTTGGCAAGTCTTGGCATGCGTTGCACTCGCCCGAAGAAAACTCCACTTAGGGTGCAGTCTCGTAACCATAAACCCTATAGGTATAAGGGATAAGAGACTGCGAAAACAACTGGTTGTTGTTAAGACCGGATGGGAGGAGCTAGTCTTGTATGGCCGATGTTTCGCCTCCTTGAAGGGGCAACCGGGGAGATGATAAGGGCGGTGCTCTCCATTAGGGGGAGTACCAAAACAGACGCAAATGTCATGAGGCTTTGTTTTCGCGAGGAGACTTAGGCTTGTCATATTTGTGCAATGATCCTGCAGAGGCAATAATACTAACGCGAGGGTAAGGCGAGATCAATGGGTCTTTACACGAAAGTGTACGGACGTCCTGCGATTTCGTCGCACGACGGCAATGTCATGGGGCTTTATGTTCGCAAGGATATCTAGGCCTGTCATATTGTCGCAACTAAAACATCCTGCAGAGGCAAAAATACTTGGAAAATGATAAGGCAAGATCAATGGGTCTTTACACGCAAGTGTAAAGGCGTCCTGCGATTTTGTCGCCATAAAAGGTGGCAGGGGAGGACCTCTAATTAGGGAGGTCTAACTCGGAAGACCACACAAAGATGATAAGGCAGGGTCAATGAGCCATCACATGAAAATGTAAAGGCGGTCTGCGACCTTGTCGCCACAAAAAGGGATTGAATGCTCAATTCATGAAGATACCCGCGACTCCGTCGCGATGATAAGATTATTAAATACAATAAGATTATTATCAGATACAAGAAGACAACTAAAATCTTCCATCTGAAGATAAATAACAGAGGCAAGTATGGGAATGGAAAAGATGAAACATTGTTATTCATCTTCTGACGAAAGAATTATACATCAGTAATGTTAATCAATTATATTACAAGGGAGAACTACCAAAAAGGGGACTGAAGATTGAATTCAGGGGAGAAAAATCCAAGAAATATACTATAATAAGGATACAGAAATGTACAGATACTACAAGCGGAGAAAGAAAACGAAAAAAGTTATTTCTTTGACGATTCTTCTTCTTCGTCTGATTCTTCAATCTGATTATTCTCGTCGCCAGAATTTTCTTCTTCGCCAGCCTCGCTATCAGAAACGTTTGAGACAGTGGATTCTCGGGAACCTCTTCAAGGAGCCAGGGATATGAATGCAGAGGGATATTATGGTCCTTACAAACATACTCCATGCCTCTATTGCGAAAGCGAACAGCATCATTGTTAAAGTTCTCCACTGTCGTTAGAAATTGTTTCTTCAACTTGGAATATCTATTCTCGCGAAGGAAGAGATTCTTTGCGAGCTGTTCTTTTTCGGCTTCGAGTTCTTCAATTCTCGCTGGAAAATTCCCGGCGAGTTGCTCTTTTTCAGATTCAAGCTCTCTAATTCTAACCTGAAGCCTCTTCTCAGATTCTGCAAATAAGAAACAACAAGTTAACAATTTACAAATAATATTACGGAAATAAGAAGCAGTAAGGTATAATAAGCAACCTCTCTCGTCGATATCATATCTTTAACCAAGGAAGTATGCTCGCGTGAAGACTAACATCAACACCTAGGTTATTTCTGGCGTTATCTAAAACTTTCGCAGCCCAGGCGAATTCATCATCATTATTTATAACAAGGAGCGAACGAATCTGATCTTCTCGCTCACTAAGTAAGGAATTCTGGCGAAGCAATTCATCTCGCTCAATTTGTAGCTCAAGAAGAGATTTTTGAAATGTTGCTAATGCTTGAGCACCATTGTTAGCAATGCGGTCTTTGTCATCTATGTGATTACTAATTTTCTTCCTCAAAATTTTGATTTCTTTACGAGACTCAAGAAACATTTGTTTAAATTGGTTGGCCGCACTTAAACCAGATCTATGTTCAATCTCTAAAAGGCGATATTTGGTCTGAAGTTCATCTAATGAAAGAGAGTTAATTTTGTTCGAAGAACTACTTAAAGAAGTGTTGAGATGAGCGAGAAGAAGGTTATTATCCATAGGTTCAGGAAATGTATGAAGAAGAATAGCTTCATCGGAGAGATTATATGCGTCTGCGAAAGTAATAAGTTAGGTGGCAATACACGACCAATAAAATAAAAAATAATAAAAGAAGACAAATATTATACCATAAAGTTGCTGATTAGCATTTTGAAGGGTGGATACCCTCTCTTTTTGAGAGACAAGTTCGGTATTTAACTTTTGAATCGTCTCGTCTTTATCGCGAGATAACGCAGCCTTGATCTCTCCAATTCTCGAATCTTTTTGCTCAATTGCGAATTCTTCTTCTCAAGATTGTTGCGTCTTCTCTCAAGATCCGAGGCAACTACAAAAGAAGACCTTCCAACCTATGAAAAAGATAGAAAAGTCGTTAATACACATACAACAATATAAAGACAATGGGGAGATATGATTGTATACATACCAAGGATCCAAGCGCATTCAAGAAGTCGGAGACATAGTTCTAGAGACTCCATTGAAAGAATCATTGCCCTCCAAAGAGAGTGGCATTGCACACATTTGCGAGAGTCCCGCAAAGAGAAGCTAGGGGAGCATCTCCCATTCCTTGGAAAGAATCAGAGAAGATACTAGACAACTGACCCATAGAAGAACTGGTTAGCGGGGTCCTTGTAGCGAGAGAGCGATTGGAATCATGGTCATCTTCATCAGAAGACTCAGAGTTTGAGCCAAGGCGAGAAGAGGATTGGACCTTCGCTTCTTAGTTAAGGGGCAGAGGATTTACCCTTGCGAGCGACGTCTTACCCTTACTTCTAGTCTTCAGAAGAACAACTTTTTCAACTTCACCTTCGCAAATGTGTAAAGTTGAGAAACAGAGGCGTAGTAAAAAAAAAAAAAAAAAAAAAAAAAAAAAAAAAAAAAAAAATGGGGAAATGCTTCTTACTTCACTCATGTTTATCGAAGCAATGTCGAGTATCCTCCGACGGATCCCTTTTGTAGCTATTTTTCAACTGGGTTATCTCGAAAGATTTCACAAATTCAAAGCAATCGTAAAAAGAAAATTGCGAAAGCAAAAATTTGGAGTAAGAAACATACTTCTTTTTCCTTCTCAGGCCATTTGAATTCCCATGGATGATATCCTGCGAGATTCGCAGGAAGAATATGCGAGCCCGCGATGTAAGGACCATTTAAGATCAAGGGTACGACTCCACCATTTCTCGTCTTTGGAATGACGAGGAGAGGAATTATTACCCGGGTGCCAATCAATATCTTGCATGAGTAATTTATCTTCGAGAGACATTACTATTTTTCTTCGATTTAACGCCCCAAATGAGATCTCGCATTCATCATAGTTATCACCGAGTAATTTTCAAAAAGTTTTCCACAAAGTGTATTTCTCAACATGCCTATTTCCAAATTTGCGAATTCGGGATTTCGGCGGTATTAGGGTATAAAGATCCTTTGCCCGCACCGCGGTTCGCGAACTCAAGCATCAGCGAATACAATCGCCACTTAATTGATAAACAGCCGATTGAATTTTTCATGGGCCAAAATTTCATAAAATAAAGGCAACTCAGATTGTACAAGGGAATAGGAAGTCCCGCGAGAATCGATCGAGCGAGACTATAATCTTTTGATCATCACATTGATGATCAGAGAAAAGATTTACAGAGAGAATGGATGAGGGTTCTTGATCAGGAATGGTTGATAGAGTGAAGCCCTTCTCGAGCAATTTCTGATTAACTTCATCAAAAGAAGTTTTGTATGCACGACTAAGGGCAGCCATTATCAGTATGGGAATGGATGAGAGGTTAAAGGTAAAGATCGATGCTAGAGAAAGATGAAAAGAAGATTTGCAGTAGCAGGGAGAAGATTTGGAGTAGTAGGAGCGCAAATTGCGGAAGGAGAAAATCAAAGAAGTTGCAGAGAGAAACTAAAGAATGAAAAGGAGGGGAAAAGAAAACTATATATAGGAAAAAAGATCCTCGAGAAAACGAGGTCAATTAATGCGAGAGGAGACATGAACGGTCAAGAATAAACGGTTGGAAGAGACGTGTCGAAAAACGGCTTTAATGGTTAAAAACGTGTAATGAGTCAAACAGGTAAAGATAAGCAAATCGCAAATAACAAAAAGCATCGCTCTCATGATATTCTTCCCTTCGCAAGAAGAGTATGAGGAGAGACAGGAGACGCAAAGCTTCGGAACTTCGCAAAAGAATAGAGGCAAGTACGTACTTTTCAAGTCCAGTATTCTTTCGCTCGTTCCTTCATCAGCGAAAACCAAAGATTACTACAACAACAGATTTTTCCTTAAAATCGCTCTTCAAGCAATATTCAAGGAAAAAGAGGCAAGATGTAGGACCATAATATCGCAACGCACGTGATTCGAAGTTAATAAACAACGATGTCGCGAGGCAATCGCAGAAAGCTAAAATAAACGACGCAAAGAATAACGACGGGCGAGACATAAAGAAGACGTGAGATCTGGCGAGGGTTAAGAAGTGTCGCGAGATTGAATAGTTGTACACTGGCGACACTTCGCGAGGCATTCCCGAAAATAAAGGATAGCTTAGCTGTCATCCACTATGTATTACCCTATATAAAGGGTCGAGTGAGTCTGTTGTAGAGGAGAGATCTTTTTGGAATTGTTGGGCAAGTCATTAGGAGAGAGAAAGTTTAAGAGTGTTTTACTTGCTAAGTGTAATTCTACTTTTCCTGTGTATGAACTCATGAAATCAATCAATAAACATTCTCAATTATACAACTTTCAAGGGACTGATTAACCAAAATATAGTGAGGGGTGTAGTGTGGGAAAACCTGCTACTACATAACCGAACTCTGCTATTTTGCCTGCTAATTTGAGTTTTTATGTAACCGAACTATGCTATTGTGTTCGGTTTGTTCGCATAAAAATCTAAAACTATTCAGTAACCGAACTTTACCGGAAAAAAAAATGTAACCGAACTCTTGACAAAAAATCTTGACAAACCGAACTCTTCAGTAGTTGCAAACATGTTGAGTTCGGTTTGTTCGCAAAAAAAATTTGACAAACCGAACTCTTCATTAACATTTACCAATGTTGAGTTCGGTTTGTTCTCAAAAAATCTTTGGTAACCGAACTATACTATGGAACACAAAATTAGAGTTGGCCTATTTTTCGTGAACTTTTGCTATTAACCAAACCTTACGCTGAGAACCCTTATGTTGCATCTGATTTAGTGAATCATTCAGCGGTTAAGCTAATATCTTTTGTTTTCTTGATTAGTGGAAGAGGCAAAAAATCAAACAAACCTTTACTGGAAGATCTTAGAACTCCCACCCCTCGAGGCAAAGTACATTGTGATGCCGATCACCGTGGAACCAAAAATGCTAAGTATAGAGGTGGGTCATTACCGGGTGTTGTCATCCAAGATGGTGTTAATAGAGATAATGTTGACAACGTAATCCAACAAGTTAATGAAGAGATCGTGGAAGCGATGGGCAATGAAGAACAACATCAAGGTGGAGAAGGTGAACCTGTTGAAGGAGGAGGAAATGAGGGTGCCAATGATGGTGAACCAGCTGAAGGAGGAAGAAATGAGGGTGCCAATGATGGTGAACCAGTTGAAGGAGGAGGAAATGAGGGTGACAATGATGATGGTGAACCAGCTGGAGGAGGAGGAAATGAGGGTGACAAAGATGAGGAAGATGGAGATAAGGATGATGCTGAATTAGAGGAGGACTTGGATGAAGAGGAAGTCGAAGAGGAAGAGGCACAAGTAGAAATAGTGGGAAAGAAACCTACAAATACGCCTAAAAAGCCTTGTGCTAGATATTCATACATTCCTGATGACAATTTGTGTTTGCCTCCAAAGAATCCAACTTATGGTACTCCAAGAGATGGAGGGGAGGTATTGATGGGCTACAAAAACTCATGGGCTGCCAAGATCTTTGCGACAAAGGTATGGTTCAATCTTAACCATCAAGATTTCTCAGTCATTTTATTATATTTTAACACATATTGCTCTTTTCTATAAATTAGTATATAAGATATGATGTTGCTTTTGTAGGATCATAATAATGTTGTTCGTGTTTTGAAACGTCAAAAGAACAAGATATGGAATATATAAAATGAGTGTGATGAGGTCCGCTTGGCGGTATTTGAATGTGTACTATGGAACGGGATAAAACATGCGCACCAAAAATTTGATGTTGTCACTGTTACTGTATTTGCCGAGAGGTCTTATCCAGATACGGATACCTTTCATCTACCTTTTGGTGAGATGGCAATAACTCCGGATGATTATTTTAGAATCACAGCCCTACCAATTACAGGAACAAGTGTTCGAGATGGCTACGATCCATCGATGAGTTATGAACTTGTTGAAAAGCTAGTCGAAAGGTGTCTAGGATGAAGCGGTAAAAAGGCACAATGTGAGTTTAGACGAGCTAACAAAGGCCTAAGGAAGGTGATGAGTATAATGAGTTTGAGGCAGACCGCACATACAAGAAGAAGTTGAAAAAGATCAAGCTCAAAACCTTGTTTGATGAGTTTTCAGGGACGAAAGATTTGGTTGCTCGAGGAAAATTGGTGATGACAGAGGAGAAGGTTAAGCACCATGTGACTGCTTATTTGTTATATCAACTAGGAACCATTTTCTTCCCTGACAGTTCAAGTCACGTGGTAAATGCTCATTACCTCTAGCTATTGGACCCCCTGAATGAGGTGAACAACTACTGTTGGGGCATTGCGGTTCTTTCATTCGTTCAAGAGGAACTCATAAAAGCTTCGAGGCTTAAGAGTCTATATTTTGGAGGCTTATACACCCTTGTTCAGGTACCCCATTAAATTATCGTTTGTGTGTTTCAATATATAAGTGAATGAATGTGTATTGTTACTAATCATATTGCGAATGTATTATTTGTTGCCTCTTCTTATAGGTTTGGGTGTACGACCACTTCCCTAAACTGCAATTGTCTCATGCTCACACTCCTTGGCCTTATGGGAAGCCTATAGCTGGTAAATATGAATTTTTGAACTCACAGGAAAAGAATAAGAAAAAAAAAGGTGTTGGAGTTGAGGGAGACATTGGATAAGTTAACAGTGGAAGATGTGGTTTTCCATCCTTACACCATTCCATCAGATGAAGACGAGGAGGATGTTGAGGTTATTGATTTCTCACATGTTGCGGCGTATAATGGACCATTGTTTCATCCTGGAGGTTGTACAATGTATAATCCTCGAAGAGTATTAAGACAAGTTTCTTGTGTCCAAAGTGTCCCACAAGTGGAAAACTTCAACTTCAAGGTGAAGAAGCAGGGAACTAAGAACACCGAGATGAATTTCACCCCCAAATACGATCCTGCTCCATCAGTGGACCACTAGAAGAACTTTGGAGATTATCTTGTTCCAGTTGAAGAGTTACAAGATTCGTTTGATGAGCCAAATGCCGCTGACGAGGGATATATGGAATGGTATGAACATTTTTCTCATCCTCGTGTAATAAACACTGTCCAACAAGCCCGTGCTGAGAAAACAAAAGCGAAGGTAGTGGAGAAAGAGGCTAAGAAAATTATAAAGCATACCCCTATGTGTGGTGATGAGGCCTTGATCTTGTGGAATTCGGCGGTAAGAAATTTACTCTTATTTTTTGTTTTTCAAAATGTTATGAAGTATTGAAAAATAATAGTTACTTATGTTTTTGATGAGAATAGTTGAAGGCAAGTGCTAAATTGTTGAAGAAAATGATGGCAAAAATCCGGAGTGGAGAGCCGATGGATACTCGAGAACAAACAGACCTCTACAACCAAATAACTAATGTTTTTAATCCCAACCTTGTCGATACAAGCCAGTTGTTGATGGTGGATTTTCATTTAAGGTTAAAATTGTAAAAGCCAGAAAATTATGCGCTAACATCTTGCAAAAGATAAAGCCATTAATAAGTGATGAATACTTCTTCACTTTACTAATTCACCTAGAATAGAGCATGTTGCAACAATCCCAGTATTCTGTGAATTAAATACACAAAATTCATCCAGGTTGGAGCATGTAGCAACAATCCCATATACACTGTGAATTTATAGCATTATTAATTAATGCATGACCAGCCTCGTATTTCCTGTACTCATTACCGGTGCGGCATGACGACTGAGTGTTGTTCTCAGCAAAGCAACACGAATCTACAAGCATTAATAATAAAACATGTACGAAATACCCATACATGCTACAACTCTCGGTGTGTTATATTAGCCCGATTGAGCATGTTTGAACCTGAACTTACCATATCAGTCTCAGAAACGATCATGACCATCCAACCTCACCAGCATGATTGGAAGGCTTAGATTAAATCCATGACCCAAGCGAGGTATTGGAATATTCACCACCTTAATGACCACCACGGGGTCCGTTTATGCCCTGGAGTCGGTTGAATACATACCATGCCTCCCAAATAACCACCGAACACCAAAGCATAAAGTAGGATGGTTGTACTGGTGTGGAGCAGTTTGGAAAAGCTTGTGCGCACAAGACCGCCAACGGCAGTCTCAAAACGGCCACGGCCGTCCAACTTCACCGGCATAATTGGACGGTGTAGATTACCCCATGACCGGTCGGACAAGCTTGTCCTGCACACCGGCGGGCCCCATTTCTACATGCATAGCCGACCATCTCATGACCTAACCAGGGAGGAGTGAACGTTCACCCATAACCTGGTTGGCGTGATGCTTTAAGGGTCGCTAAGGGTCTTAAACTGATCACGACCATCCAACTTCGCCGGCGCATCTGGATGGCCTAGATCAAGCCAATGACCGTCAGTCAGGTATCACCATGATCATCACTGTCCCAATATGGGTCCCACATGGTCGGGCTCCCAAAATGGGGAGCTTAACCTACCAAATCGTTAGGTTGAAGTTGTGTACGCACGACCAATCCAAAACCCTAATTAGGGTTTGCAGCATATTACATGTGTCGCTAATCGATCACGAGCGTCCGTTTCCACCAGCTTGGATGAAGGGTCCAGGAATAGATTAAGCAGGTCAGGAGAGTATCAACATGATCAATGTGGGCCCATCTATCTCCATGTCCGACCGACCAAGACAAACCCTGGATAGATGTTTTGGTTCGTGCGCCCTGAAGGTGGCATGCCACGCCCCTTTAGGAATCCTTTGCAGCATGGGAATTCTGTTGCAAATCGATCTCAACCGCTCTTCTTTACCAGTAAACTTGAGTGGCCTAGACCGCATCTTCGTGGGATAGTGAAGTATAAACATGGACACTAGCATGTCGTATACACACATGCATGATCGGTCCTCTATAAAACACTTCCCATGCTTGGATTCGACCAAGCTGAAAGAAGGAACTTGCGTACCTCTTAAACCCCAATCCGACGGTCGCAGATGAGGGTTGCAAGTCATCTCGTCCGTCCAAATTTATCAGCTTGGGCGGACAGCCTAAGACATGAGTTAGGCTATCAATGAGGCGTCACCACAATCACCGTCCACCACTCTTCCACATGGAGTGATTGGTCAAGTCAGGGCTTACCTGTATAGCCTCCAAACGATCACTCGAAGATGGCTGGACATGATGCTATTTTAAGACGCTTAAATTCGTGACTTACTCCCGGTAAGCCTTAAAAACAGCGATGTTTCATACATCTTGAATATACTCGATGCGTACTGCGTAGAATACACACGATACTTCACAAGTATCGACTTCCTAAATAATTTAGTTATTTAGTCTAGCATTACATGCTACTTTACAGGGGTCCCACGATACACACACTCGAGACATCAATCATGTCACAAACTGGGGGATACATACTAGGGTATTGGTCTGGCGGTTTACAGTGTGCAACGTGCAATGCGCCATCACAAGAACGTGTCAGGAAGTCATGGACGGTTAGAGATACAGGAGAAGTGGGCAAGACTGGTCGTGTAACACCAACACACAACTCCACTAATCCATCACTCCACTTCCTCCACTTCCCACGAGAGACGTGAATAAGGCTCAAATGACTTGTATAAATAGGTTTTCCTCCCTATTTTTCAAAAAACAACAGAACAAGTCCAGGACAACGAGAGGCAAGTGTTGATACCATCGTATTCAAACACCGAATCGATAGCTTACATCCTGCAAGCCGGTTCAACTTTCGATACAAGTCATACATATCCAACACCTTCACAATCTCAACACCTTCTTCGCTTCCCTCCCTAAGATCAACCCCATCTCCTTCACTTTGTGACCGAAACAAGTCTGGAACGGCCATTTCTTGGTTTAGGCCGGATTTGCACAAATTGATTTCTCGAATCTACAAGCACTCCCGTGTAGTTCATTTGTTTAAGGTTTAGACTCATTTCTCATCCACACACCCCAAATTACCAAAACCGGCAGAGATAGTTTTCACCCATAAATAATTGGCGACCACGGCGGGAGGTTAATCTCTCGGTTGTAAAGTCAATTTCTTCGAAATCCGATTCAATTTCATCAATTTCAAAAAGGGTATATCTTAGGACTAATTCAATCATCAATCCATTTCAAGATGGTAGAACTCAGGTCTGGATCAGCAATCAATTCTGATGGAGCTAGTGTGGATAACACTCCCGGTGTCGATGTACCTGTCAGTGGAGCTACCGTGGTCAATACATCTTATGGAGCCGTCACTTTTAGCACCAGTGCAAGTGTAGCAGGAGATGTTCCAGTAAGTGTAACACCTCCCATCACCAGAGCCAGAGGAGCCGCAAATCCCGGCATCTCATCAAGTGTAACACCTCTGGTAGTCACTAGAGCAACAACTTCCACTCCTTCATCAGGACGAGGAGCCGGAGGGACGAGAGGAGGACCATCCCCCATTACCATTGCAGACTTGATGGAGAAGAAGGAAGTTCTTGCTAAGACTCAAAAGAATATGGCCACAAGGCCCACAACTCAGAAAGAGGTACTCACTTTTCTTAATACATTAACTGATCGATTTCCAGAAGAGCCGAGACAGCCCCTGGAGCAAAAAAGGAACGCATTCAACGCACCGAAGAAGGTATTTCAGCGGCGCGGACCTCCATGGACCTGATCAAAGAAGCGACATCAGATATGAGAGGTCCTGTCATGGAGACTCCTACACTGGGGACTGATCCTCACAACGATCCTCCTCAAGTCAATAGTTTCACTATGAACCAAAGGCCGGTGGATTGGGAAGCGGTTTCTCTAGTGGAAATTTTATGCGAACTTTCACACCTCTTGAAGAATCAGCGCGCGGAGACATTTTGCTGCAATCAACCAGAGGAAGGTCACGACCGTGCCGTACATGTCACCGCACGCATCAAGGATTCAAAGTTCAAGACGACCCTTATCTACACAGGAGCGTCTTCGAATGTGATTACTCTCAAGACTCTCAGGACATCCAAGGTTCTCCCAGGCAAGGTCGTACGGAAGCCTACCACAATGACGAACTTCGAGGAAAACCAAACATAAAAAGAGTGATGTCCAGCGGTTGGATACATGATGGCTATTGTAATACCGGTTTGAGAAGCTACAAGCACCGCTCGACCACAGCAAACCATCGGCAAACAAAAAGCAAAGAATCGAATTCGACAAGTTCATTGCGTCACTGCATTCAACCCACTCATGAACTTCGAAGTATGCCCACGCTCGTTACCCTATCGGGCTATTCAAAATTTTAGGCAGGTTCGTGTTTGGTTTCGTTTTCCTAAGGCGGGCAAGAAGAACAAGACCTAGGGCTTGCATCATTGAGGGCTAAAACCCACGATGCATCTTCCTTAGGGTTTTTGCCGACGAAGCATTCTTCTCCATCCCGTGAAGCCACGACCCACGTTCACACGAAGAGGGATTCAATTTAATTATTCTCAACAATTAAAACTCAATAAACAAAATAACAACATTTGATTAATTGGCATAGATTATCTAAACAAAGTCGTGACAAAAGTCAAATAAAGAATTAATTAAAAGGAAAATGGTATAGCTCATCGACACCAAATGATGAAATGAGAAAATAATGCCATTATCAATTAGCGGGGAGACGTTACCCAGCAGAGAATAACTCTGCAACTCGATCTCTCCACCCAATGGAATGCTACAACAAAGAACGAACCACAAGAACAAGTGCTAGATGCTCCACAACGGTAATTTGGATCGAAAAGAAGACCCATACGATCTTTGTTAGGCCAAAGGAATAAGATGGCACCAACTCCGCAACTAATGAGATTGAAATCGTTGAGGAGGCCTAGGCCTATCTCCATCAGCTCAACCGTGTGTACGGATAAACGCACGAAGATCTTGGAACTTCTCAAAGAGTACCAGGACATATTCGCTTGGAGATATGAAGAAATGCCGGATTTAGATGAAAATTGGTCACCCATCATCTACATGTCATACCTGGATCCAAGTCGATTAAACAGTTGTAGTTCAGACACGAGGAAACTGGATAGATCAGGTGATGCATAGACTTCAGAGACTTGAACAGGTGCTACTCTAAAAACGATCCTCCTCTACCTCGACATGTTAGTAGATGCAACCAGCGGACACGGCATGTCTTCCTCCATGAATGGATGTAGCGGCTACAACCAGATAAGGATGTACGAGCATGATGCAAGTAAGATAGCTTTTCGAACTCCTCTCGGAAATTTTTATTATACCATACTGCCATTTGGTTTAAAGAATGTTGGTGCAACGTATCAACGCTCTATGACGGCAATCTTCCACTGGAGCCGATACCTCAAGGTAGCAGCCTCAAGAAGATAACGATGTCCACGCGTCATATCGAGCAAGATCCGGGCGAGTCACTTTATCAGACAGTGGTACATGTCTATCATGCTATGTTGGAGAATCCGCGCTTTTGGTCATCCTATGGAGCTGTTGAAAGCTCATCTACAACAACATATGCCCTGATAGAAAGAACCAGGCCTGCCGGTAATGAAGAGCCTCATAATGTTTTTAGGGGCATATATCTCACCAACAGGAGATACAAACTTCAGCCTTCTGTAAGCAGTTCCCTGAAGCAGCAAGAGGAAAACCACCAAGATACAACATCCTGCGCGTCCGTCAACTCCAACTCCAGTACCACATGCACGACTCCCACAATGATGAAACAATGTCCAAGATATTCCATATCCGGCTCGACAACAACCACTACGAACAAACCATGTAAACCACGCTTGGGGGCGAGGATCAGCATGAAGTTCCTTCACCGCCGATCAAGGAATTCTTCAACATGAGAGAGATGGTCACCAAGAAGCATGGAATTCGCAAGGGTAAATCGAATCAAGAGGGAAACACTTAAACGCTCCCTTTAGCGAAAAGTCGCTTCAATGGTCTATTCAAGAGCCGCCTCAACGCTCTCTCCGGGACCCACGTTCGCTTCAGAATCCTTCTTCAACACTCTCTCCATGATCCACCTCAACGTTCGCACCAGAAACCACTTTAACATCCTCTCGAGCCGTTTCAACACTCAAGCTGCATCAATAATCTGCGCTCTAGTCAAGTTATCTTTGATGTACTCATTGCTCAACATACGTCTTATCCATCCTTCATGAGGGCTCAGCAGAGCATGAAAAACCTTGAAGTCGATAGGAGAAGGGTTATCTTGTGGAACGGATATTTTTTCATATAGTTGAAAGGGCGCGGTGAACAACTCATCATCAATGTTCGGCATATCTTTGAAGCTGTCAACACCTCCTGACTTGGCACCAGCATTATCCCCAGAAGACATCTCAACATGAGTTCTTTTCTTCATTCTACAATAAAAGACATGAGCCAGTACTTGTATAAAAACGCGTGAGATGTGTAGTCACACACGACAGAACACACATTCACGTTGGAGTACACAAGGCTGGTATTGGGTCCAAAGACCGGTGTTGATCAAGTCACAAATCCGGTATTGCTCAAGTCTCAAGTCCGGTGTTGATCAAGTCACAAGTCCGGTATTGCTCAAGTCTCAAGTCCGGTGTTGATCAAGTCACAAGTTAAAGTATTGCTCAAGTTTCAAGTCCGGTGTTGATCAAGTCACAAGTCCGGTATTGCTCAAGTTTCAAGTCCGGTGTTGATAAAGTCACAAGTCCGGTATTGCTCAAGTTTCAAGTCCGGTGTTGATCAAGTCACAAGTCCGGTATTGATCAAGTCACAAGTCTGGTATTGCTCAAGTTTCAAGTCTGGTATTGATCAAAGTCACAAGGCCGGTATTCGAATAAAACAGCGTGACGCAGAGGGGCCGGTTTTCGGTCGAAGCACGTGGTCAACGTTCGATCAGGCACGCGGCGGGTCCCACTTGATCCCGGCCCAGATTGGTCGAAGCGCACACAGCCGTCCCCAATCAAAGCTCTCTCTCCAGAAGAAGGCGTTTCAGCTCCAACACTTCAACGCTCTCCCGGACCTGCTCCAGAAGCTGCTTCAACGCCTTCTACAGGACCCACATTTACGTTTGAGCACACAAGGATCATTTTAAAAAAAAAACAAGCTTGCTCACATCGGGTCCCACGTTCGAGCAAAGCAAACAGCAAGGCCGGTGTTTGGTCAAAGCATCAAGTCCGGTGTTTAGTCATGCTAGCTGGGTCGGTGTTTGGTCGAAGTAGCAAGATGACACTCGAGCAAGTACATCAACCGTACGATCAAAGTAAGCACAGGACATGGCCGACGTTTGAAACATGTACACGGTGGTCCCGCATTTGATCGAAGCATGCACATCTGCCCATGTTCGAATCAAGCTGCTTACATGGGGTCCCATGTTCGATCAAGCAGACGCAGTGGACCCACGATTAACCAAAACAGGCACATCAAGCCCACGTTCGATCAAGCAGGTGCAGTATCCCCATGAACGAAACAGGCGTAACAATCCATCGAAGCAGGAAAGACCGACATCATGCTAGGGGAACACTCGCCTGGACGCCTCTTGAACGTGACATGCTCCAAGGACAGGATGACCCGTCTCTCCTGGTAACATCTAACTTTGTCTCATAGGCTTTGTCTTTAACTGTCACCATCTCATGCCTACCCCACAATGGTGTAACCATTATGTGCTAGGTAGGGGACTTAATGTTGATGGTTGATTTTCATTTAAGGTTAAAATTGTAAAAGCCAGAAAATTATGCGCTAACATCTTTCAAAAGATAAAGTCATTAATAAGTGATGAATACTTCTTCACTTTACTAATTCACCTAGAATAGAGCATGTGGCAACAATCCCAAAGATTCTCGTGAATTAAATACACAAAATTCATCCAGGTTGGAGCATGTAGCAACAATCCCATATACCCCGTGAATTTACTGACATTATTAATTAATGCATGCCCAGCCTCGTATTTCCTGTACTCATTACCGGTGCGGCATGACGATTGAGTGTTGTTCTCAGCAGAGCAACACGAATCTCCAAGCATTAATAATAAAACATGTACGAAATACCCATACAGGCTACAACTCTCGGTGTGTTATACTAGCCCGATTGAGCATGTTTGAACCTGAACTTACCATATCAGTCTCAGAAACGATCAAGACCATCCAACCTCACCAGCATGATTGGATGGCTTAGATTAAATCCATGACCCAAGCAGGTATTGGAATATTCACCACCTTAATGACCACCAGCGGGCCCGTTTATGCCATGGTCGGTTGAATACATACCATGCCTCCCAAATAACCACCGAACACCAGCCTAAAGTAGGATGGTTGGACTGGTGTGGAGCAGTTTGGAAAAGCTTGTGCGCACAAGACCGCCAACGGCAGTCTCAAAACGGCCACGGCCTTCCAACTTCACCGGCATAATTGGACGGTGTAGATTACCCCATGACCGGTCAGACAAGCTTGTCCTGCACACCGGCGGGCCCCCTTTCTACCTACATGGCCGACCATCTCATGACCTAACCAGGGAGGAGTGAACGTTCACCCAAAACCTGGATGGCGTGATGCTTTAAGGGTCGCTAAGGGTCTTAAACTGATCACAACCATCCAACTTCGTCGGCGCATCTGGATGGCCTAGATCAAGCCCATGACCGTTAGTCAAGTATCACCATGATCACCACGGTCCCAATATGGGTCCCACATGGTCGGGCTCCTAAAAGGGGGAGCTTAACCTACCAAATCGTTAGGTTGAAGTTGTGTACGCACAACTAATCCAAAACCCTAATTAGGGTTTGCAGCATATTACATGTGTCGCTAATCGATCACGAGCATCCGTTTCCACCAGCTTGGATGAAGGGTCCAGGAATAGATTATGCAGGTCCGGAGAGTATCAATATGATCAATGTGGGCCCATATATCTCCATGTCCGACCGACCAAGGCAAACCCTGTCTAGATGTTTTGGTTCGTGCGCCCTAAAGGTGGCATGCCACGCCCCTTTAGGAATCCTTTGCATCATGGGATTTCTGTTGCAAATCGATCTCAACCGCTCTTCTTTACCGGTAAACTTGAGTGGCCTAGATCGCATCTTCGTGGGATAGTGATATATAAACATGGACACCAGCATGTCGTCTACACACATGCATGATCGGTCCTCTATAAAACACTTCCCATGCTTGGATTCGACCAAGCTGAAAGAAGGAACTTGCGTACCTCTTAAACCCCAATCCGACGGTCGCAGATGAGGGTTGCAAGTCATCTCGTCCTTCCAACTTTACCAGCTTGGGCGGACAGCCTAAGACATGAGTTAGGCTATCAATGAGGCGTCACCACAATCACCGTCCACCACTCTTCCACATGGAGTGATCGGTCAAGTCAGGGCTTACCTGTATAGCCTCCAAACGATCACTCGAAGATGGCCGGACATGATGCTATTTTAAGACGCTTAAATTCGTGACTTACTCCGGTAAGCCTTAAAAACAACGATGTTTCATACATGCTGAATATACTCGATGCAGTACCTGCGTAGAATACACACGATACTTCACAAGTATCGACTTCCTAAATAATTTAGTTATTTAGTCTAGCATTACATGCTACTTTCTGTGGGTCCCACGATCCACACACTCGAGACATCAATCATGTCACAAACGGGGGGATACATACTGGGGTATTGGTCCGGAGGTTTACGTGCGGCGTGCAATGCGCCATCACAAGAACGTGTCGGGAAGTCATGGATGGTTAGAGATACGGGAGAAATGGGCAAGACCGGGTCGTGTAACACCAACACACAACTCCACTACTCCATCACTCCACTTCCTCCACTTCCCACGAGAGACGTGAATAAGGCTCAAATGACTTGTATAAATAGGTTTTCCTCCCTATTTTTCAAAAACAAAGAACAAGTCCGGACAACGAGAGGCAAGTGTTGATACCATCGTATTCAAACACAAACCGATAGCTTACATCCCGCAAGCCATTCGGGTTTCGATACAAGTCATACATAGCCAACACCTTCACAATCTCAACACCTTCTTCGCTTTCCTCCCTAAGATCAACCCCATCTCCTTCACTTTGTGACCGAAACAAGTCTGGAACGACCATTTCTTGGTTTAGGCCGGATTTGCACAGATTGATTTCTCGAATCTACAAGCACTCCCGTGTAGTGCATTTGTTTAAGGTTTAGACTCATTTCTCATCCACACACCCTAAATTACCAAAACCGGCAGAGATAGTTTTCACCCATAAACACCAGGTTGATCCAAGCCAGACCATGCCATCGAAGAGGAGTCGCCGAGAAGGGGAAGGATCAAGTCGGATGGTTGAACAACAAAGCAGTGGAGATGACACTCCTAGTGATGAAGGACGACCTAAAGCTCCTAAACGCAAGAGTATAAAAGTTTCTGGTAGTGGTCGTGGTAAATGAGTGATTGCAACAATTATTACTTTGGTTTCTTATGTTTGGAAGACTTTTTAATTGCGGATTTGGTAGTTTGGTTCCTTATATTTGGAATATTTTTTTATGGCGGATTTGGTAGTTTGTTTCCTTATGTTCGTGTGCTTCCAACATTTAGTGATGTGGATTAGTAAATAAATTTCATAATTTGGTTTTTAATTTGTGTTCTAAGGGATTAGTTTGGCTATTTGACGGTTAACTGTTTCATTACATTCAAATTTTTAAGAAACAATTAGGTAGTTCGGTTAAGAGACTAAATCTCGTAAACAACCGAACTCTGATGTTCTTAAGTTTGGTTTGTTCTCAAATTTCAAATCTAACCGAACTCAGCTACCAAAAAAAAACAGAAGTTACAGAGCTGTATTCGGTTACCTGCAATGTTTTTGAGGCAATCGAACTCCAATGTTCGGTTACCTGCAGAAAAGGCAATCTAACCGAACTCATAACAAGAAAATTTCAAAAGTTACAGTGTAATGTTCGGTTACCTGCAGAAAAGGTAATCTAACCGAACTCATAACAAGAAAATTTCAAAAGTTACAGTGTAATGTTCGGTTACCTGGTATTATTTTGCAGGTAACCGAACTCGGTGGTCCAAAAGTTCGGTTGGTTCGCTGATTTTGCAATCTAACCGAACTCACAACAACTAAATCAAACAAAAGTTACAGTGTAATGTTCGGTTACCTGGTATTATTCTCTATGGTAACCGAACATTACACTGTAACTTTTGAAATTTGGTGGTTTGCACTGTTCGGTTACCTATGATTTACATAACCAACCGAACCGATGAGTTCGGTATTCTCGATGCATTTGTTATGTAACCGAACTATGTATTTTGAAATTTGAATGACACTAATTTCAAGTAACGGCTATTTTTATAGCCGTTATACACCCCAGTGGTATAAATATGTGTCTCATAGTTAACATTTTGTCTCAAAATCTTCTAAAAATGGCAGCCACTACTCCTAAATTTACTCTAGATGAATATCTATCTCTTTGCAGAAACTACATACTATACTATCCAAAGAGGGGTGAAGAACGAAGAATGAATGGTATTATGAGTCAAAGTTATTGGGGGGAAATTCATGAGAAATTCTGCTCCGACACAACAAACCCTCATAACCGTGATCATATAGCTTTGTTCATTCGATTCGACAAGATTAGAGCTAGAGTTGTGGAATTTATGGCTTTATTTCGTATTGTAAGGCGGTATCGACTTAGGGGTGAAGGATTCTCCGAAATCATTTTACATCAAAAAACGAATGGCGAAGATGGAAGAGAAAGGATTTCAAATATGAATATCATTTCCGCCTCCTTAAAGACTTTTTCATAACGCGTTTCGGATATTAAATGTTATGTAGCTTTAGTTTTAGTTCGGCAATGTCCTCTAATTTCATTTCCTAACCGAACTTAAGTCTTGATGTCTCACTGTTCGGCAATGTCATGTAATTAAGTTCCAATATGAAGAAGAAAAAAAAATTCCATAAATAACAGTCTCGTCTCTTATTCTTATGAAAATGTTCAAAGCATAACCCAAAAATAAGACCTAATTCCAAAAAATACAATCTTTGATTCTTATGTTGATGTTCAAAGCATACTTAGTTTAATTAATGGTACATTTAATCATCCGCAAGGGAAACTGCACCCTCGTGTATGATTTTTTCCGAATCCTTCAAAGTTTTCCACATCTCGATGTTATGCTCGTACATAATGCACCATCCCAACATTGTGTCGGGGTTAAATCCATGCCAATAAGAGTTTCCGCATATCGGAGGCAGTGGACAATCGTCTTCTAACCGGAGGCCTATAAAATGGTTCTTGTTAACAAGCGCAATCACCACTCTCCTACGTTTAAGTTGCTCGACACATATTTTTGTTTACGGAGTGTATGTGAAACTAGCACCTTTTGAGAAATAGTGAACCACGCAACTGAATGCTTCGGCGATTAAGTGCCCACATATCGGCATGCCCATCCAATGATCCCTTGTGATTGGATCCCCCCCGTGGAGACGCCTTTGATACTTAACAAACTGCACATTGAGACTAGCATCCCCATCGGACAACATTCGCTTGTAAAATTTCGGGTTGTCCTTTAGCTTCATCAACATCCTTTGCCGGACATAAGTGATTTGATTATCATTATACAGCTTCGCACCTTCAGTGAAAAGCCCTAGTTGTTGTACGACAACGTGGAATCCGCAATTACCATTCGGAGGGACGTCATCGGTGGATATGACGTACTTTCTAATATATGGAGGTAGCTCTTCCAAGTACCTTCTATCAACAAAAGTTGATGTATCATCAATTGGTCGACTTCTTTCTTGGATGCGGCATATTGGAGCCTTAAGCTTCACGTCTCGTTGAATTGGTTGGCTAGGTTCCGATGGAGTAGGTGGGGTTGGTTGCGAGCATAACATCGGTCCTTTTTTCTTCATATCCCGTTCACTTGTTTCGCCCTTTTCCACAATATTCCTAGACCTTTTCTTAGAATCTTCTTGGCGGTATGCTCATGCCCACAAGGGTCTCTAGTAAAAGGGGTCATTTCACTTTTCCTCTTAGCCAACACCTTTGCATATTCTCTTACTTGTTTTTTTGTTTATTTGGTGATTGGCCTACCTTTGCCCTTGCCTTTTTTCGGTTCTTGCACATTCTCCGAAGTGTGTGGATAAACAATTGGCCACATGTCATCCCAAAAGATTTTCTTTTCGAGTTTGTTCATGTTACGGTACATCTCGATAACGATTCTTCCCATCTCATTGTCACCAAACTCTTCTCCGACATCTCCCTTTGGAGGAGGGACAAAACTTAATTGTTGCCAATATGGATCTATATCGCTTAGAGGGATTATGCCATGTTCATACTTAACTATCATATGGCGACAAGGGAGTCCCATAGACTTCATCATGTTGCAAACACACACCTCGTCCGGCTTGGTTCCCCATATGTCAATCAAATTCACCTCTACCATTAACCTCTTAATTCAAGAACGTGAAACATTATAATGGAGTCCCTTGAACAACCGAAGGTCCGCCATATTCTTGATGTTACCACCTTTGTCTACAATCTTTTTGTACTTCATGATGCGGCTTTTTGGAACTTCCTTTAATTCTATCAATCTCGCGGTTGAAGTAATTCTCCATTGCGTTAAACACAATCACAAAATTATCGACACATCCAAAAAGATTTTTCTTCAACCGGTGGTGAGCCGATTCTACCAAACTTGTCGCTTGATTCCCAAAGTGTTTATGGTGGTTGGTAAATGCATAAACGAATCGCTCTTTGTGCGGTTCCAACCATTGCTTAACCACATACGTTACAATATCCTCGGGATATTCGGGGTTAGACCAATGTTCGATAAATGCCGCAAGATTTAGATTATACTCTTCTTCGGTGAGAGACTAAGTCAATGACTCCCATTCACCAGAGAAAGCAACCCATTTAGCGTGATTTATAGTGTATTGTATATCGAATTCCTCTTTTGCATCCGCTTGTTCATCTTTCGGTAGCTTACTAATCTCTTCAAATGCTTTCCTCTTTGGTGGACAAATTTGAGGCTTGCACCTATTCATCACATTACACCATATATGGAACGTACAAAGCATATTATGTGCTAATGGGAAGACTCTCTCTATTGCGTTCATTAATGCTACATCGTTGTCCGTCACTATAACCGCGTGGATATCATCATCTCGGTATATGGCCTTCACTTGTTGTAGCGCCCAAGTGTAACTTGGTTCTTGCTCATCTTCTAGAAAACAAAAAGCAACGATAAACGGTGAGTTCGTCGAGGTACGACCAACAATGTTCAACAATGGCATCTCGTATTTGTTAGTCTTGTAAGTGCAATCCATTATAAGAACTTGATGGAAGGATTGAGCCAATTGAACACTCTTCGGATGCGCAATGAAGAGATGCGTTATTTCATCTTCCGGACCTACCTTCTTTTGAACCGCGTAGCCTTTCTCTTTAGCTCAAAAAAACAATTGTTGCATCACTTTTCTATCCTTCCATTCATTCCTTTTAATTGTCTCAATTGCATTGTAAATGGTCGTCAAATATGATACATTATCCTTGTTATCATCCTTTAGTAAGCGAAGCATGCTAAGTGGTGAAATTCCCATTCTCCTAAATTTAGCTATTTTCTCCATTTCTTGAGGAGTGAGCCTTGCGGCCATTGCATGTCCTTCAAGATCATCCGGACGAGGGTGGTTATGATGACCTACCACCTTATCCATAGATAGAACCCATCCATTCTTTTTTTTGCACTTACTAAATACTAGCTTGAACGGACATTTAATTTTCTTTGAGCACGCTGTGTTCTTCCTCGTCGTCTTTCCTTTATACACATAACCCTTCTTCTTGTGACTAACATTGGGATCTCCACTTCTCTCACAAACCATTTCAAAACGAGTTTGGCTTTCTTTTCCATTCAAAACTAATACGCACATGGATTTCTTGGCATGGTCTCTAGCCCAATTCTTCGCATCAATAGTTTCATCAAAAACCAAATCATTGACATAGTGATTAGATGTATCTTCAAACAGCATGCCAACCAGAGAAGGTTGATTATCCATTGGTATAGGTTGACATTCAATCTACAAGAAATGGAACAACATCAATTGCAATCAGAAATAAGTTCGGTTACATGATAATTTTATCGGGAAAACCGAACTCAAAGTTCAGTTTGTCAAGCAAGTTGACAATTAACCGAACTTTACGTACACTAAATCAAAATTTTATTGTACGTAAGTTCGGTTAGAAAGTGGGTTGGTATGAAGTTTGCGAACCAACCGAACTTATGGACCCTAAAGTTCGGTTACATGATAATTTTATCGGGATAACCGAACTCAGAGTTCGGTTTGTCAAGCAAGTTGACAACTAACCGAACTTTACGTACACTAAATCAAAATTTTATTGTACGTAAGTTCGGTTAGATAGTGGGTTTGTATGAAGTTTGCGAACCAACCGAACTTATGGACCCTAAAGTTCGGTTACATGATAATTTTATCTGGAAAACCGAACTCAGAGTTCGGTTTGACAAGCAAGTTCACAACTAACCGAACTTTACGTATACTAAATAAAATTTTATTGTACGTAAGTTCGGTTAGATTAAGGGTTGGTATGAAGTTTACGAACCAACCGAACTTTATACACTAATGTGAAATCTTATTTTACATAAGTTCGGTTACCTACTGGTTGCAAACTAACCGAACTTATAGACCCTAAAGTTCGGTTACATTTCGGCCAAACCGAACATAACACTGTAATCCTATTTATAGAGTTCGATAACATGTCCGTTAGCCGAACTTCAAAAAACCTCCATTAATGGAGAGTTCGGTAACCTGTGTGTTTAGAAAAAGTAACCGAACTACACTTTCAGATGAGTTCGATTACATGTTCTTCACACAAGGTAACCGAACAAGCCCTAATCTACTCTAAAACTTCACATTTTTTTGAATATTTGGACCAATTCAACTAACATTATCTAAGTTTAGAGCATACGTGGGTACCCAAATAGTCTTCCTCCGGTTGTGGTTGGTAAAATCCATCGTTTTCACCATCTTGATATTGGCTTTGGGGAAGAATACATTCACCATCTAAGAAATAATCCATATCCGGATCATTGTGAAGATTGACATATACTCTAGGAGAGGAAGGAGATGAAGATTCAGATGAGCTATCATCAATTGAATCATCACTTGAATAGTCTAGATTAGTGAACTCAAAAAAAAAAAATTATTTTCCATGTTTGTGTTCTTCATCTTCTCTAACTTTTCTCTCTCAATAATTCTACTTCTTTTTAAAAAAATCTGATTTTTTAATCTCAAATCTTTATTCAAAATCATTTCACTAATCACACTAACTAATCATTAACCAAAAATAATCAGAGGGTAATTTAGGTATTATCATAAATATCTAGATAAGGGGTGACCTATAATTACTTCTAATATCTTACCAAAAATAAAACAATGGTCCCCCAAAAAAAGGCTGGTCCCCAAAAAATGGTTCATCTAAATATACGGTTGGACGCAAGCAAGAGACAAGGATGTTTGGGGATCTTGATTCTTATCATTTTTTTTTTTTTTTTTTTTTTTTGAGTTATTGATATTAATATTATTAATTAATTATTGATAATCAGATTAATTTTCTTTTGTGACTAGAAGGACAAGAAAGGGAGAAAGGACAAAGTGGATTTTTTGTTTTCTGCCGAAAAGGGATTTGGATGAATCATTTGTATGTACGGGAACTGTCTCGGAATCAAAGAAAGGAATAAGAAAAGAAAACGAGAAAGAAAGGGAAGTTGAAAAAACAAATTTCAATTAGCGTTAGCATCTGGGAACATGGTCTTGCTATGCTGTTTTTTAGCGAATAAATTCTGATGGTTGTCGCTACGGGAAACTGCCATGGAATCAGATAAGTACCTATCCCTTCTATGTTCTTTTGATATCATGTCATATCTATTTCTTCCATGTATTGATTCTTATATCGGAACCATGTCTATCATAAAATGAAATTTACCAAAACAGACCGCAGTATCTTTTCAAATGGTTAAGAGAGACAAACGTCACCCATGTTATGTCTCTCGAAAAGAACTGTACTGAAGTTCTTGTGATGGACGTATCTGTTTAATGATTGCATACTAGTGCAACTGAATGGTGGATAGACTGTTAGTAATCTGATTTAATAAAATTGGTATATACTAATCAATAGCATGATGGTGAATGCATATGCATTTCTGGTAAGTTCGGATGTTTTTATTTGTTATCGCATATGAGTGGATTCATAATCTATTAATTAGATTTGAATAGGGATTGCACTTGACTTGTTGTCCCACTTTATCGTCTGATTCAAGGACTTTGAAATTGTTGAGTGTTTATGGGTGAAAACTACTCCTGCAGAATTTGGTAATTTGGGGTGTGGATGAGGAATGAATTTAAACCTTAAACAAATGCACTGCGCGGTGAGTGCTTGTAGATTCGAGAGATCAATTTGTGCAAGTCCGGCCTAAACCAATAAATGGCCGTTCCAGACTTGTTTCGGTCACAAAGTGAAGGAAATGGGGTTGATCTTAGGGAGGAAGCGAAGAAGGTGTTGAGATTGTGAAGGTGTAGACTTGCTTATGACTTGCAACGGGAAAGTGAACAAACTTACGATTGGTGTAAGCGAGGCTCACGGGTGTTTTCTTGTTGTTTTTCCTCTCGTTGTTTGGAAATAGGGCGGAGAACCTATTTATACAAGTCATTGAGTCTTATTCACGTCTCTCGTGGGAAGTGGAGGAAGTGGAGTGATGGAGTAGTGGAGTTGTGCGTTGGTGATACACGACCAGCCTTGCCCACTTCTCCTGTTCATCTCTAACCGCCCATGACTTCCTAACACGTTCTTGTGATGGCGTGTTGCACACTGCACGCTGTAAACCGCCAGACCAATACCCCAGTATGTATCCCCCCAGTTTGTGACATGATTGATGTCTGGAATGTGTGGATCGTGGATCCATGAAAGATACCATGTAATGCTGAATTGAATAACTGCGTTATTCAGGAAGTCGATACTTGTGAAGTATCGTGTGTATTTTATATGTGTCTTCGCATCACGGTGTGGTAAAGTGATGGGTAATGACACCTCACTAACCAATTAACTCGACTGGGGCTGTATAACCAAGGCTGGTGAAGTTGGACGGATGAGATGATCTTTGAGACACTCATCAGCGACCGTTGATGAAGTTAGGGTTTTGAAGAGGTGCGCAGGCATCACTCTTGACTTGGTCGAAACCAAGCATGGGATACAACTTTGGCCCAACCGACCATACATGCGTGTAGATGGCATGATGGTGTAGGTGCATATACCCCATTACCTCATGAAAGTATGATCCGGGTCACTCAATTCATCCCGGTGAAATCGAGTGGTCGAGATCGATTTGCGATAAAAAACTAGTGCCGCAAGGGCCGCACGTCACGCCCTCTTCAGGCGCACGTTCCAAGACGACCAATCTTGGTCGGTCTTGGCCGATTGGCCTGGTGTGAAGGTGATAGGCTGGTGTTTACGCCTATACCTCGAATATCCCATGAAAACGTGATCTGAGCCATCCAAATCGTCCGGCGAAGTTGAGTGGTCGAGATCAGTTTGCGGTTTGGGAGGTGTGACCACGCTAGTTTGAGCGTGCGTTTTGGATTAGCCAGGCATGATATGCCTTGGCTGATCGGGTTAGGGAATAGATGGGTCCACGGTGGTCATCTTTGGTATGACCAGGACTGCTTTAATCTAATCTTGGACCCTCCATTCATGCCGGAGAAGATGGACGCTCGTGATGCTCAAAACCCTAATTTTGGGTTTCAAAGCCGTGCGTCATCTCTTGTTTGGGCGACGATTTTGTCACGACCAAACATGGTTGGTCTTGACCGATTGGTCAAGTGTGTAGGCGGGCCACGGTGATCGTGTTGACATGCTCGGGCTCTTTGAATCTACATCTACACCCTCCATATATACCTGCGAAGATGGATGGTTGAGACCGCTTTGCGACACATGTAATATGCCGCAAACCCTAATTTAGGGTTTTCCGTCCATAATGCTTGGTATGAACGTTTTTGGCAAGCTAGGCCAATGGCCAACCGTGTGGGTTCCGCATTGGTTCGGCGGTGGATATTCCATACCGCTGGGGGTGATGGAATTGATCCGGGTCATCCAATCATGCTTGTGGAGTTGGATGATCTGCGATCATATCCGGACCGATACGGTCAATCCGGATGCTCAATCGGGCTAGTATAACACACGAGAGGGCTCGCTAGTATCACCGAGAGTCACCACACGGGTATTTCGTACATGGTTTCATGATAGTGCTTGGAGGTTCGTGTTACTCTGTAAGAGTAACACTCAGTCGTCATGCCACACCGATAATGAGTACTTTGGAAATACAAGGTCGATTAGAAATTCACAGGATGGGATTGTTGCCACATGCTCCAACCTCGGAGGAATTTCATGTATTCACGAGAATGGGATTGTTGCCACATGCTCCATTCTTGGTGAATTAAGTGAGGAGTATCCAACACTTATTAATGGCTTTATCTTTTACAAGATGTCGGCGCATAATTTTTTCGGATTTTACAATTTTAACCTCAAATGAAAATCCACCATCAACATTAAGTCCCCTGCCTAGCACATAATGGTTACACTATTGTGGGGTAGGCATGAGATGGTGACATACATATGTGAGAAAGACAAGATAAAGGAAGTTTACCGGAAGAGTATTGACCGACCTTGATTGCCCACGCCGTTGTGCTTGTATGGAATCCTTTGGTGGGACCGGTTTCCTTCTTTGGGTATTTGAATCTCTAAAAGGAATCCAAAAGAGGTATCCTTGTTCTATTGGGATTCTTCTAATTTTTTGTCTATAAAAGAGACCAACCCCTTTGTTTTTTCTCACGATTTTTTTTTTATTAAGCAGCTCCCGTCCGTGACCACCCGTTCTCGCCGCCGCCGCCGTTCTTCTTTGGAGTTCCGGAGTTGCCGCCGTGCGCCGCCGTCCGTCCGTCCGAGGTAGGTTTTTTTTTTTCAAAGGTAAAACCCTAGTTTGTTAGGTAAACACCTTTTGTAAGACATGTATATGCTTAGTTTTTTTTTTTCACCAAGGTTGATACGTCAATATTTTCTAGAATTGCTTAGTAAAACAACCCGTGAATCCATGATCATGTTGTTTTTGTTTCTTTCCACCATTACATGCAAAACTAGCTTCTTAGATTGTAGCTTAGGAAGAGACTTTGGCTTGAATTTCGTAAACATAATTCCCACGATCATGAGAGAAACCGTGTTGTAATACGTGCCCGTGAATGTAGTCCCACCTTGTGCGTTTGATCCGAACGTGGGTCCCACCCACATATGCTTGACTGATTTGAAACCAATACCGGACTTGAAACTTGTACCGGACTTGAAACCAATACCGGACTTAAAACTTGTACCGGACTTGAAACGACTTGAAAAAAGGACTTGAAACCAATACAGAGAAACTTGTAGGACTTGAAACCAATACCAGATGAATCGAAACTTGTAGGACTTGAAACCAATACCAGACTGAAACTTGTACCGGACTTGAAACCAATACCAGACTGAAACTTGTACCGGACTTGAAACCAATACCAGACTGAACGAGTAATACTGGTGTTTGGACCCATGTTTTGTCGTGCGTGACTACATGTTTTATGCGTTTTTCATACAAGTTCTAACTCCTGTCTTTTATTTCATTATGGAATGAAGAAAAGAATTCTTGTTGAGATGTCTTCTGGAGATAATGCTGGTGCCAAGCCAGGAAGTGTTGACGGCTTCAAGGATATGCCGAACATCGATGATGAGTTGTTTACCTCGCCTTTTCCAAATATTAGAAAACATCCTTCTCATAAGATAGTCCTGCTTTCTGATTCAGAAAATATGGATGCTGATCCATTTTCTTCTTCAGCACTTGTGATGAGATTTTGTCTCCGGAGAAACGAATATCCGCCTTCCCCTATTGACTTCAAGATTTGTCATACTCCACTGGGTTCTTATGAAGGATGGATGAGACGCATGTTGAGTAATAAGGGCATTAAAGACAATTTTCTTTCAGCGCAAATCCTCAATGCGGTCATGGCATCTGCTGCTCTTTAAATTAAGAAAGACGCTGCGGGTTTGATTACCTTCATTTCTCGGTGGCGCATTTCTACTCATATAGCCATATCTAGATGGGGAGAGATGACTATTACCCTGGAGAGTGTAGCTGCATTAATGAACTTGCCTGTTCTGGAAGTCTTTCTTACGACCTCTCTGATACGGAACAACGTAACTACGATGCTATACTTCAAAAGGTGGCGGAATTTGTGAGTCTGGACAAGGAGGAGAAAAGAGATACGAGATGCTTTTACACTGGTGGGTGTCGGAGTGGTCTCTGCAGACCCAGAGCCGGGTCAAGAGTTGGAAAATGAGCTCGGCGTGATTGCGTTCTGTCTTTATGGCTATCCGAGAGATATATTCGACGACGGTTACGGGAAAGAAGACCATTAGAGGTGACCTTGTTAAGATCGCTATAAAGCTGGCAAAAGGTAAAGTTCTTCCCCAGGTGCCTTGTTCCTTGGATCGTTGTATTCTCATCGGACGCCTTAGCAATGGACATGCATGTTTCTAACGGGTACAAGAAGGTGGAATCGCACGTTCACTTCGCTTTTCTTCGGCATTCTTATGGGAACACTTCAAAAGCTATGCTCCTACCCCGCAAATTTGCTCACCAACTTGTATGGTGGCTCGAGAATACTCCATTTGGAATAAGAGGCGTCCCAGGCCGGCGCGAGACTTGTGGACATATTTGTCAATGTGTCTTCGTAGATTTCCGTCCATGGGGGCCGATCCACCCTTCCATTGTTCAGCCAAAGACTTTTTCTATTGCTTCGATGGCCCCGATGTTGTGTTTAACATCGATGTTAAGACTATGAGATTTGGGGAAATTGTTTACCCGCACATTTGCATCCAGGATATGTCCCGTCTTTATTCAACGAAGAATTTACTGTGACTCCGTACAATATTGATAGGGCGGCTTGTCAAATGGGGTTTGATCAGGGTGTCCCATTTATCCGTCCACCAGGGGTTCCGAAAGAATTCCTCCCAAATATTCTTAATGCTGACGTGTTTTTAGAACGGGTGAGCCTTCCCTTCTGGCCTATTGGGAGAAACCCAGTGGTAACCGATAAGTACAAGGAATTTTGGAGGAGGCACTCGTTGATTTTCGGGAATTCTAGGAGAGTGTTGTGACAGAGTTTCCGTGGTGAACCATCTTCCGATGTTTTGAAAAAGCATTTCCGGTTGAAGCCACTTCGACCAAACGGACCCGGAGGCGAGGATTGCAGTCCCCAAGGAGGAGAGAGATCCAAGAGGCAGGCATGTGGTCCGGTGATCCTCAACTCCTCCAATATGCAGGTATTTAAATCTCTTCCCGTTGGTTCCTTTATTTCTACAGGGTGAATCTTTCTAAGAGTAATTCTTGCTTGAAATCAGGGGATTCCGAAAGAGAATGTCTTTACAAGGTTGGCGCGCATTCGAATGAGAAGAATTTGGTAATGTTGGCCTTCATCCGAGAAGTCTGCCGATCTCGACCTTCATCCGCGAAGTCTGGCGGTACTGACCTTCATGCTGAGAAATCTGGACAAACCGCTCCTTTTTCTGACCATGATAGAGATGATGCAAGTACTGACCTTCATGCTGAGAAGTCTGGAGAAACCGCTCCTTTTCCCGACCATGACAGAGATGATGCAAGCTCGGTTGGACAAGCCGCCTCCCTGGGTGATCTTGTTGACGGGGTCGTGATGGAAATTAGCATCCAGAGTGAAGTAGATATCGGAAGGAATATGAGAGAGGCAACATCTGCTATAGTTGAAGTTGCTCCCCCTGAAGAACGTTCTGAGCAGGTGTTGATGGTGGTTTTTAAACAAGGGGTAAAATCGTAAAACCCATGACCTAGTGTTACCCGCAACACATTAACTAAGAGCATTTAACTCAGGTGTAAATAATTAATAGGGGTATTTTTTCAAAATACAAGATTAGGGTTTTCGACACAGAACCCTAATTCCAAAACCAAGCCGCACACTGCGCACTTTGCAACAATGCCAAACCAAGCCGCACACTGCGCACCATGGAAACAATGCCAAACCAAGCCGCACACTGCGCACCATGGCAACAATGCCAAACCAAGCCGCACACTGCGCACCATGGCAACAATGCCAAACCAAGCCGCACACTGCGCACCATGGCAACGACGCCAAAACCAAGCCGCACACTGCGCACCATGGCAACGATGCCAAACCAAGCCGCACACTGCGCACCGTGGCAACAACGCCAAAACCAAGCCGCACACTGCGCACCATGGTAGCGACACCAAAACCAAACTACATATCGCACTCATTGGCAACCATGCCAAACTAAGCCGCTATGCCATTGGCACATGCCAAATATAGCGCCCTAGGCTTGCAAAACGTGCAACTAGGTCAACATGGCCGTACGTGCCATTGGAACATGCCAACACGTACCACAAGCCATATTTCCAAGCCGCTATGCCATTGGCACATGCCAAATATAACGCCCTAGGCTTGCAAACCATGCAACCTAGGCCAAGTCGGCCATGCATGCCATTGGCACATGCCAACATGCTCGGCCGGTAGCTTTTTTTTTCCTACCAAGGCCACGGCCCTAATGGCCACGCATGCCATTGGCACATGCCAACATGCTCATTGGTAGCTTTTTCTGCCAAGGCCACGGCCCTAACGGCCACGCATGCCATTGGCACATGCCAACATGCTCATTTGGTAGCTTTTCCTACCAAGGCCACGGCCCTAACAGCCAAGCATGCCATTGGCACATGCCAACATGCTCATTGGTAGCTTTTCCTACCAAGGCCACGGCCCTAACGGCCACGCATGCCATTGGCACATGCCAACATGCTCATTGGTAGCTTTTCCCGCCAAGGCCACGGCCCCTAATGACCACGCATGCCATTGGCACATGCCAACATGCTCATTGGTAGCTTTTCTCGCCAAGGCCACGGCCCTAACGGCCACGCATGCCATTGGCACATGCCAACATGCTCATTGGTAGCTTTTTTCCTACCAAGGCCACGGCCCTAACGGCCACGCATGCCATTGGCACATGCCAACATGCTCGCCGGTAGCTTCTCCTACCAAGGCCACGGCCCTAACAGCCACGCATGCCATTGGCACATGCCAACACGCTCATTTGGTAGCCTTCATCACCTAGCCGTGGCCCTAATGCTATTTGGTAGCCTAACTTGCAAGCCGTGCAACCTAGGCCAATTCGACCATATGCGCCACTGGCACATGCCAAAACCCACACTGGTAGCCTAATTTGCAAATCATGCAACCTACCACCAATGCATTCCGCACATGCCATTGGCACATGCCACACACGCCACTAGCAGCTCTGGCATTGCCACTTACACTCAACGTACAACCTACCACCAAGGCATTCCGCACATGCCATTGGCACATGCCACGCACGCCACTAGCAGCTCTGGCATTGCCATTTACGCTCGAGGTACAACCCGCAACAAGGGCATTCCGCACATGCCACACACGAGCCACTAGCAGCGCCACTTGCACTCAATGTGCAACCAACACTCGAGATATCAACACAAACTGGGGATGCTTTCCGGGGTTTTGGTTTGGCGGTCACGGACTTGCGGCGTACACTACGCTCACATTAAGAAAGCGTGAAAAGGAATAAAGCGGTCAAATAAATGAGGAAATAATGGTGAAAACGTTTTCACCCATAAACACCTTGCGGTTACCACCTCCTCCCATTATTTCACCCTTTACTCTCTTCCTTCATGAGGCCAGGGTACGTTTCAATCTCAACTTGTATAAATAGGTCTTACCTATTTCCACCAGACGACAAGTCTCGGTCAGGAGAAAAAATACAACACTCTCAGAAAAGGCAACTTTGCAAGCTCTCCAAAAAAGCTTTCATCTCTTGCAAGCTTCCTAAGCTTTCACTTTCTAATACAAGTCGAGACACTACTCTCTCAGAATTATTCTGGTCTCAACACCTTTCTTTGCTTCCCTCCCCAAATCAACCCTTCTCCTTCACTTTGTGACCGAAGCAAGTCTGGAACGGCCATTTCTTGGTTTAGGCCGGACTTGTACAGATTGATCTCTCGAATCTATAAAGTGCTCACGTGCAAGCACATTTGTTTAGGGTTTGAACCAGTTTCTCACTCACCAACCGAATTTACCGAAATCGGCGAAACGATTTTTACCCATAAACAATTGGCGACCACAGCGGGAGGATTGATCTATCGGCTACAATGTCGATGTCGATCTCCTTCTTCGACCCGGATGTCAAGATGGTAGGGGAAGGCGACTCAATCCGACGCAACTACCGGACAACCCGGCTACTAGTTGTAAAAACTACATGAGAAAACCGGGGACTCGCCGAAGATGCTACCAGCGATTGGGGACTTGCTGGCGATGCTACCAGCAAAACCGCCTTTTTTACATAGAGAGGGGCATGTTCGCAAAAACCTATGAAGTGAGTAAATTCAGACTGCGCAAGATATACGATCTGTTTTTAGGTTCCTAATAAAACCGCCATACTATTGCGTCTTGTGCCTATTGCTAGCACACACTTTCATAAAAGCAATATTCCTTTCCCAAAACATAATCAGAGTTATATTATCAAAACCATTCATCCCAGAAATAATCCAATATCCTCAAAAGCTAACATTTATCTATCAACCCAAGAAATCCGGAAGACAAAAACCATAAACGGTGCGCTTTGTTTGCCTTTCAAAGAAAAAAAAAAATTCACCTACCCGTACATACCTACTTTGCACAATAACAATTACCCGTCACTATTAGCGAGACGTTACTACGGTGACATTTGAAGAATTATTTATGATGAAGTATTTCCACAAGTTTATGAAAGGCATACCTATGGCTACGGTTTACACCAAAGACAAGAAAACAATAAAACAAATTGAAAGAGAAACGCTGGAGTACATAGCTAGGATATGCTTGCCCACTTTGTCACTACCGCGCTACCGCTAACACCATGACGTGATAACAAAGCTACGAGGTAAAAAGGGGAGCCAACCCATTTCATAAGCATAACACCTTTTGGAATTTGAATAAGGAAAGGATTTCCTGTTTGAGCTACATATGGGAAGAAGCCAATGGTCCACACCATACCGAAATCCAAGCCGGCGTCCATGCCTAACCGGCGTCCACGCCAAGTCGGCGCCCATTCCAAGATGATCCAGCGCCTACCAGATCGTTCCCGGATGCGCTTACGATGCGCTTGCGAGGAAGCGCATGCCGTAAACGCTTGCCAGACGCGCTTGCCAGACGTGCTTACCAGACGCACATGCCAGGCACACATGCCGCACGCGCATGCCAGCCGCGGTGCCACACTTTGTGATAACAGTTTGCATCCTTCCAGCGCTAACATCTTGCGCCCTTCAAACACCATCCTCGCCCTTCAAAACAGCGCCATGGCTCCAAGACTTCGTGATCAAACCGTGTCATCTCGCACGATACACTTACGATCACGGGCGAGCCACTTCCGCCACCCCAACGGTTCTTCAAGCATGGAAGCTCCAACCGTCACCAGAGATGCTACTCCACCATCGTGGCAAGATACTTGGAAGATCCGGAAGAAGCCGACCTCCTTTTAGCACTGTTGATTTGATGAAAAGACAAAAGATACTTCAGCAGGACGCGCGTTTATAGATGAAGAGGCTCGCGTTGCTCTTGTACGCCCAGTAGAAGAGGATAAGCAATCCAATTTCGTCACACGGGAAGATCTAGAAAGACTTCTCCAAAATCGAAAGCAAGGGAAATCAACAACTCTCCTGAGTTCACGGAGACACTTCTTCCGCACAATGGAAACTTCGACCACAAAGTCGTACAGTCTATGATGAAACTTGATTATGTGAGATTCTATATTTCTCCAAGGCGTAGCGTCAAGAAATATTTGCACCCCTCAACCGCACCGCATCGGGAAAGCGGTGTTTCCGGGAAAGCCGTTCCCAAACCCCAACCTCTCCTAGAAAGCACGATCGATAGATGTAATCGGGGACTCCTAACCTCTCGTTCTCTTGAGGGATGTCGAGTTTGTGAGAATGTGACGCAGCCTCCGACTTCAAAATGGTAGCCATCAAGGCTCGAGAGTTGCAAGATGTCATTTCAACGTTCTCTCCAGTAGCTCGCATCAACGTTCTCTCCAGAAGTAGCTACACATCAACATTCTCCAGCAGCGGCTTCGCTTCAACGTTCGCTTCAACGCCACTCCTTCCTGCAAATGGTCGTGCCGCCACACTCCTCATATCAAGGAACATAGTCACAGCCATCCAATCTTCGTAGTCATGGACACATTTTAATCCATCTCGCCGAAACTCGTGATCATGGACAGTTTGCTCGCTTACGCATCCAACCAATCATTTTACTTCCACGGAAGCCCATAGAATATCAGTCAACCTACTTTGTTACCACGACAATGTAGTTTCTCCTGATTACATCTCCTACCAAGAACTGTTGCCCCTCATTCGTTGATACCAGCCAGAGCTTCACGCAGCTGAAAGCAATTACTACAAAGATGGAAACACGTAAACCATACTTGAGGATGGAAGATATACATGGGATCCCTTTTTGTCAAAGCTCCGAAGACACGGTCTACCAAAAATCCTTACCCACAACAAGGTCCTCTACTCTTCAAGGGTGCAGGCGCAAGAATATCATCACCTCTCTCTGTCTAGAAGACGCCTTCAACACTTTACGAGGCCGCGGAGGATCCCGAGCCTGCACCATCCAGAATATGTCATCATGTAATTTCTGAGCATCCCAGTGTCACATCCAGCAAGATGCATCGGCACCGAAGTTTTCTCCCAAATGGGAAGGGCCGTACATAACCACTAAAGCGTATGACAGTGGTTACTACAAGATTATCAAAGAAGATGGGGAAAGCTAGAGACAGTCATCAACGGAAAGTGGCTTAAGGCATACTACGCCTAATCACTTCCCTGCAACATGCTACATCAAAAATTCCTACTCTTAAAGTCTCGAGTTAAATCTTCAATCCTCTCGAGACTCCAAGGCCAAAGCTTTCTCCTCTTCCAAAGATGGTTTTCGTGGCGGGAATCACACCGGCGAGAATACCGGCTACGTCGACTTTCACAATATTGAGACGATGCCGCAACCAGCTGATATTAAACTCCAAGGATTCACAGGTGGACACCATGTTCTCCCACCTTTGAATGGCTAACTCTGCAGCGGCACGGATGGACGTATTCTCCATCTCAGCAATCATTGGCAAAAGACAGTTCACTACGGAAACCAAGGCGGACGAACATCACTTCACTGCGCTCCTGGTAGCGATATGGCCGCATGTCTTCCATATCCTCGTATAAAGGACCACGAATTCTTTCCGCACCAGGAAACCGCTAACATTCCGATAATTGGAGGAGAGACACCTCATACGAGTCCCAAACGACGAACCTACATAGGGGTATTCATGACAAGAGAGCCCTAAATCAGCGTTCTCCAAGTCTCGCAGTCTAGTCAACAAGGTTGGATTTGAAGGGAGGGGAATGACTAGGTCATCCTCGTCGATAACACTAACGCATGCTCCAACAGGATATCTCTGCACAAAAGGAAAATTTTCCATTCATCAAACAAGCGGTAAAGCGTACGTCGGTCCACCAAAGAAGAAGAAAACATACCGGTATGATTTTCTTAACCCGAATGACCTTTGTTGGGATGCTCCCGCCGTCAGTCGACCTCGCGCCTTCACACGGAGAACCCGGTTGGTTAGAAGATGGTTCGTCTCTGTGCGACATGACAAAGAGAGAAACTCAACAAGAAGAACCCTTTCTCAAACGAGGGAGATGATGCAATTACGTTGGGTATGAATATAGAACCTTAAAAAATGAAAGGAAGCAATGAGGGACATAACGCTTCCAGATTTTAGCATGGACAATGCCCTGATCGAAGCCGCGCGCGTGAAGGAAGGCAAAACAAGGAAACTTTGATATCTGTAGAAACACCTACTCACTCCTTGTTTACACCGGTCCCATCAAGCTCGCACCAGTCTCCCCAAACTTCCCAACAACCGCCCAAGTCACGCCAGCTAGCACGCTCATCTTCCCCATCTTGCGCCGGTCCCGCCAGCTAGCACGATCAGCTTCCCACTTTGCGCCTGTCCCGCTAGCTAGCACGCTCAGTTGCCCAACTCGCGACAACTTCTCAATGCCGCCCAGCTTCCTGTCTCTCACGACGCTAACTTCCCAATTGTGCCAGCCTCCCGATTTGTGCAAAACTACCAGAGGCAAGGATTCCAAATCCTATTTATAAAAGGTCAGACAAGCCTCCTCAATTCTCTTTACGGTTTGTTGTTGATAGTTTGTCACCATCTTATGCTTACCTCGCAACAAAGCCCTTGTTCCGAGCTAAGCAGGGGACTTAATGTTGATGGTGGTTTTTAAACAAGGGGTAAAATCGTAAAACCTATGACCTAGTGTTACCCGCAACACATTAACTAAGAGCATTTAACTCAGGTGTAAATAATTAATAGGGGTATTTTTTCAAAATACCAGATTAGGTTTTCGACACGTAACCCTAATTCCAAAACCAAGCCGCACACCGCGCACCATGGCAACAATGCCAAACCAAGCCGCACACTCGCGCACCATGGCAACAATGCCAAACCAAGCCGCACACCGCGCACCATGGCAACGATGCCAAACCAAGCCGCACACTGCGCACCATGGCAACGACGCCAAAACCAAGCCGCACACCGCGCACCATGGCAACGACGCCAAAACCAAGCCGCACACCGCGCACCATGGCAGCGACGCCAAAATAAGCCGCACACCGCGCACCGTGGCAACAACGCCAAAACCAAGCCGCACACTGCGCACCAAGGCAGCAACGCCAAAACCAAACTACATATCGCACTCATTGGCATCCATGCCAAACTAAGCCGCTATGCCATTGGCACATGCCAAATATAGCTCCCTAGGCTTGCAAAACGTGCAACTAGGTCAACATGGCCGTACGTGCCATTGGCACATGCCAACACGTACCACAAGCCATATTTCCAAGCCGTTATGCCATTGGCACATGCCAAATATAGCGCCCTAGGCTTGCAAACCATGCAACCTAGGCCAAGTCGGCCACGCATGCCATTGGCACATGCCAACATGCTAGTTGGTAGCTTTTCCTACCAAGGCCACGGCCCTAATGGCCACGCATGCCATTGGCACATGCCAACATGCTCGCCGGTAGCTTTTCCTTGCCAAGGCCACGGACCTAAGCGCCACGCATGCCATTGGCACATGCCAACATGCTCGCCGGTAGCTTTTCCTACCAAGGCCACGGCCCTAATGCCACGCATGCCATTGGCATATGCCAACATGCTCGTTGGTAGCTTTTCCTACCAAGGCCACGGCCCTAACGGCCATGCATGCCATTGGCACATGCCAACATGCTCGCCGGTAGCTTTTCCCGCTGCCAAGGCCACGGCCCTAACATGACCACGCATGCCATTGGCACATGCCAACATGCTCATTTGGTAGCTTTTCCCGCCAATGCCACGGCCCTAACGGCCACGCATGCCATTGGCACATGCCAACATGCTCGCTGGTAGCTTTTCCTACCAAGGCCACGGCCCTAACGGCCACGCATGCCATTGGCATGTGCCAATGGCACATGCCAACATGCTCGCTGGTAGCTTCTCCTACCAAGGCCACGGCCCTAACAGCCACGCATGCCATTGGCACATGCCAACACGCTCGCTGGTAGCCTTCATCACCTAGCCGTGGCCCTAATGCGCGCTGGTAGCCTAACTTGCAACCTAGGCCAATTCGACCATACGCGCCACCGGCACATGCCAAAACCCACGCTGGTAGCCTAATTTGCAAATCATGCAACCTACCACCAAGGCATTTCGCACATGCCATTGGCACATGCCACACACGCCACTAGCAGCTCTGGCATTGCCACTTACACTCAACGTACAACCTACCACCAAGGCATTCCGCACATGCCACGCACGCCACTAGCAGCTCTGGCATTGCCACTTACGCTCGAGGTACAACCCGCAACAAGGGCATTCCGCACATGCCAATGGCACATGCCACACGCGCCACTAGCAGCGCCACTTGCACTCAATGTGCAACCAACACTCGAGATATCAACACAAACTGGGGGATGCTTTCCAGGGTTTTGGTTTGGCGGTCACAGCTTGCAGCGTACACTACGCTCACATTAAGAAAGCGTGAAAAGGAATAAATCGGTCAAATAAATGAGGAAATAATGGTGAAAACGTTTTCACCCATAAACACCTTGCGGTTACCACCTCCTCCCATTATTTCACCCTTTACTCTCTTCCTTCATGAGGCCAGGGTACGTTTCAATCTCGACTTGTATAAATAGGTCTTACCTATTTCCACCAGACGACAAGTCTCGGTCAGGAGAAAAAATACAACCCTCCCAGAAAAGGCAACTTTGCAAGCTCTCCAAAAAAGCTTTCATCTCTTGCAAGATTCCTAAGCTTTCACTTTATGATACAAGTCGAGACACTACTCTCTCAGAATTATTCTGGTCTCAACACCTTTCTTTGCTTCCCTCCCCAAATCAACCCTTCTCCTTCACTTTGTGACCAAAGCAAGTCTGGAACGGCCATTTCTTGGTTTAGGCCGGACTTGTATAGATTGATCTCTCGAATCTATAAAGTGCTCACGTGCAGCACATTTGTTTAGGGTTTGAACCAGTTTCTCACTCACCAACCGAATTTACCGAAATCAGCAGAAACGATTTTTACCCATAAACAGCAGGTTTCGGCCAATAAAGCTGTCGTGGTGACTCCTTCTGAAAGGTCTCCTGTAACTGACAAGATTCCTGTGATTGGTGAAGTATTGGTAGCACAGCCTGGAGTTTTGTTTGATCCTCCATTCATTGTTCCTTATCCAGGTCATGTGTTGGTTGGAGGATTCAGTGTGCCGGTTCGGTTCAAAGAGTTGTATACGGCAATATGGGAGAAACACGGTCACATTGCTAACACTTCGAAGCTCAAGAGTCGTCTTGCATTGGTCAACCGCGTTCAGGAGGCTTTATTTTCTATCCATGGGATGAGCGTCGCGACTGGTCGAACAGTTTCTGAGGAGATGATTGAAGACTGGAAAGTGCCATCGAGATGTGTTTGTGCAGTACGACTTCAATGCTCCTTGGTTCCTCAAAAGTTTCTCCGAGATTCAGGAGCTCTAGAAATTACAAGGTGAAGCCCCTTCTGCAGAATGTGTCACTCGCCAGGAAGAAGAGGTTGAAAAGTTGTCTGAGGAGTTGAAGTGAAGAAGCAAGTTTGTACTTCAAAGGATGAAAGTCGCTCTTGCCCGGAAGGACGAGTTGTTCTTTGAAGGACTTTCCTTGAAGGATTCGTGCTATATACTTGCCTCTTCTTTTAGATGCTTTTCTTTTTGAGTGATAGTGAGGATTTCCTTTCGTAATTTGACTTAGGTTTTGAATTAATAGGTAATTGAATTGGTATATTGAGATAGTTTTGTGAATAACTTTTTCTCGAAAGAGGTTATTTTAAATGGAATTTGCATCTTGGTCATGAATGATTGCACATATCATATGAAATTGCAAATGTCTCGTAAGAGGGAGGTATGAAGGGAAATAAATGTGGCGTTTGACCACTGAGCCTCTTTCTCCACATGCGGGATGTTAAGTCCCCAGTGAATTCTAAAACTATCCTTCTTGTAAAATTGTTGAGTAAAACTTACTTACTTTTGAAGCCTCACTTGTACCGAACCGGAGTAGCCTTTCTAAGAAAATCCCTCGCACCGATCTCTCAGAGCTATCGCTCTGGACCAAGCTTTTCCCGAACAATGCGCTTCAAAGCGTTGCATTCACCGGTGGGGTGATGGATGAACCGGTGGAAATGACAAGTACCTCGGGTCCATTACTTCTTGATCAGTAGGCGGACGCCATACCGGGGGGTAGCTCCACCTCTCCATTTCGCACCCACGCCTCCAGTAGCTCCATAATCTTCTTCATTTGGAAGGGGAAATGTAAGTACCTTGAGTCTGGCTCTTCCTGCGTTAGTGTGCGTTGTGATGTCCCTACGAGGCTTTGATGTGGAGCACGTTCGGAGATGAAGTTTGAAGGTTTGCGAGTGCCATCATATCCGTGGATCGCTTGTCTGGGTAAAGGGATGTGGAAGGTGTCGTAATATCACTGCTGAGTGATCGAATTGAACGCTCCCATCCTCTGTATTCACGTATTTCCTGATCGATCTCTCCTCCCTCAAGCATTTCTTCGCTTGGATGAAAGGCCGATGCGGATTGGACAGTCTTCCAGGCTTCAACAAGAGTTTTGAGATATAAATCTTCTAACATGGATCCATAGGCTGCAGGCTCCCTTTCTTTATCTGGTAGACATTGTAGTACTCCGGACAAGTCCTTTCCTCTGTGGAGTTGCCTCGGTTCTTCATTGTTGACTGGACCATGTTGTTCATCTTTCCTGAATCTCCTGCGGCTACGCGCTTTTTTTGCCTCTCCACTGGTAAATTTGTGACTCCTGGCTAAGGATTCAGCGTTTCTTGCACTGCCTGAGTAGATGCACGCTGACTCTTCTTGTAATTGTGATGTTATATCATTCAAAAGGCGGAATGTTGCGCTCTGCCTTCTGGTGATACTGGCTTGATTTGCCAAGACATCCTCCAGCATTCTAACTATACTTCCCATGTGTTTATGGGTGAAAACTACTCCTGCAGAATTTGGTAATTTGGGGTGTGGATGAGGAATGAATTTAAACCTTAAACAAATGCACTGCGCGGTGAGTGCTTGTAGATTCGAGAGATCAATCTGTGCAAGTCCGGCCTAAACCAAGAAATGGCCATTCCAGACTTGTTTCGGTCACAAAGTGAAGGAGATGGGGTTGATCTTAGGGAGGGAAGCGAAGAAGGTGTTGAGATTGTGAAGGTGTTGGCTTGCTTATGACTTGTAAGTAAAGGTGAGCGGGCTTGTGATTGATGCAAGCAGGATCGGGGTGTTGGAATACGTTTTGTATTAACACTTGGTTTTCTCGTCTCGTCCGGACTTGTGTTGTTGTTTGAAATAGGGCGGAGAACCTATTTATACAAGTCATTGAGCCTTATTCACGTCTCTCGTGGGAAGTGGAGGAAGTGGAGTGATGGAGTAGTGGAGTTGTGCGTTGGTGATACACGACCAGCCTTGCCCACTTCTCCTGTTCATCTCTAACCGTCCATGACTTCCTAACACGTTCTTGTGATGGCGCGTTGCACGCCGCACGTGTAAACCGCTGACCAATACCCTAGTATGTATCCCCAGTTTGTGACATGATTGATAAAACGGAATGTGTGGATCGTGGATCCACGAAAGATAGCATGTAATGTTGAATTGAATAATCGCGTTATTCGGGAAGTCGATACTTGTGAAGTATCGTGTGTATTTTATGTGTTTCGCATCATGGTGTGGTAAAGTGATGGGTAATGACGCCTCACTGACCAAATAATTCCCGACCGTGGTTGTATAACCAAGTGTGGTGAAGTTGGACGGATGAGATGATCTTTGAGACACTCATCTGCGACCGTTAATGAATATTAGGGTTTTTTGAAGAGATGCGCAAGCATTACTCTTCAGCTTGGTCGAAACCGAGCATGGAAAGGGATTTGGAGAGGACCAACCGGGCATGTGTGTAGACAGCATGCCGGTGTGCACGTCCATACCTCATTGTCCCATGAAGGCGCGATCTAGGCCACTCAATTTGACCGGTAAAGTTGAGTGGTTGAGATCGGTTTGCGACAGAAATCCATTGCCGCAAAGGAGTTGGAAACCGCGTGACATCCCTAGTTTGGGCACGCGTTTCAAGACGACCCATCTTGGTCGGTCTTGGTCGATCATACTAGCGTGTAGGTGGTAGGATGGTGTTCACACCTATACCGATTATCCCATGAAAACGTGATCCGAGCCATCCAAATCGTCCGGCGAAGTTGAGTGGTCGAGATCGTTTGTGGTTTGGGAGGCGTGGCCATGCTAGTTTGGACGCACGTTTTGGATTAACCGGGCATGATATGCCTTGGCCGAACACATGAGGAGGTAGATGGGCCCACGGTGGTCATCTTTGGTATGACCGGCCCTTGCTTAATCTAATCTGTGACCCTCCATTCGTGCCGGAGAAGATGGACGCGCGTGATGGATTGAAACCCTAATTTTGGCTTTCAAAAGCCGTGCGCCATCTCTTGTTTGGGTGACAATTTTGTCGCGACCAACCATGGTTGGTTTTGACCGATTGGTCAAATGTGTAGGCGGGCCCACGGTGATCGTGTTGACATGCTCTGGGCCCTTTGAGTCTACATTTGCACCCTCCATCTATACCTGCGAAGATGGATGGTTGAGACTGTTTTGCGACACATGTAATATGCCGCAAACCCTAATTTAGGGTTTTCCGTCCATAAAGCTTGGTATGAACGGTTTCTTGGCAAGCTAGGCCAATGACCGACCATGGGGGTCGGCCGTGGGTATTCCATACCGCTTGGGGGTGATGGAATTGATGCGGGGTCATCCAATCATGCTTATGGAGTTGGATGATCGCGATCGGATCATATCCGACCGATACGGTCAGTCGGATGCTCAATCGGGCTAGTATAACACACCGAGAGGGGCTCAATCGGGCTAGTATAACACACCGAGAATCAGCCTGTACGGGTATTTCGTACATGGTTTCATTATAGTGCTTGGAGGTTCGTGTTACTCTGTAAGAGTAACACTTAGTCGTCATGCCACACTGATAATAAGTACTTTGGAAATACAAGGCCGATATGAAATTCACGGGAAGGGATTGTTGCTACATGCTCCAACCTCGGAGAAATTTCATGTATTCACGTAGAATGGGATTGTTGCTACATGCTCCATTCTTGGTGAATTAAGTGAGGGAGTATCCAACACTTACAAATGGCTTTATCTTTTACAAGATGTCAAAGACATGATTTTTTCGGTTTTTTACAAATTTAACCTTAAACGAAAATCCACCATCAACATTAAGTCCCCCGCCTAGCACATAATGGTTACACTATTGTGTGGTAGGCATGAGATGGTGACATACATATATACCGAAATGACCAGGCTAAAGTAGATACATATTTCTAGGATAGTCGGCGTTGCCCCGGAACCGGTTGGTTACGATTAAGGATGCGAAGGAAACAGGACTTGATCTCGGTGAGTCGCTTTGGTTCCTCTTGTACATATTTGAGCTCGGCCGCTTCTTCGGTGTACTTCCTTCATCATACACGGCTTTCCTCGGTATATCTGATAAGCCTCGTCGATTGTTATCCCGAATTAGCAGCCTTCATAGGTGGCAAGTAAAGACTTCTTTTTTCTTCTGGGATTCTGTCGACTTGTGAGATTATAAAGAATCGTCTCACGTGGTAGTTTATTCTATATCTCGTATTGCTCGATCTTTCGATTGGTGATCGATTGATTTGGTTTTTTTTTTTTTTTTTTTTTGTGCGCTCATAACCTCCTCTCCTTTGCAGTTTATCATGGAAGCGGCTTACGATCATTCTGTTGCTTCCCCAGAAAGAAGTTTCGAAGTTGACAAGCCCGAAAACCGTGCACACGAAGATGTAATGGCTAAGATCGATCTTCCGCTTCGCGAAGTCGGCCGTGCTATACTAGGGGGATGTCTATCTCCCACCTTCGTATTGCCGGAGGACGTATCCGTGCACTTTCATTGCGATTGACATGGAGGAGCGGTGGAGGCGTGAGGAAACGCTGCAGACACTAGTAAGCACAAGGGCTGAGAGATTTGCAGCGCGGTTGAAGAGGCGGAGAGTTGAGCATAAACGACCTCCGAGTGAAGACAAGTGTGATTACCCGATCCGGGGACGGCGTGATAATTCTTGATTCTGATACAGACGAACCTGAACATGTGAAAGCAATTTGCGCGGCCCCTGGTGTTGCTATGCCCTTTGATGCTCCGCCGGTGATGTTGGGATGGAATGCGGCTGCTGCTGCGGAGATGTCGATGAAGCAACCGAGGTAGATTCGAAGGAGGAGCATCAACAGTGACGGCGCTGAAGCAGAACCTGACAGTGGTGCAGGCGATGTCGATCCTCTTGACGGCTAAAACCTCTTTTCTTCTTTCTTCTTTCCAAGTATATTTTGTACGCTTGAACATTTTCCTTGTACTCGGTGGCGGCCGGGTTCAAGGTTTTTCCTCCATTTGATTGTTTGAATAAAGTTTTTCTTTTATAATCCTTTGTCAAGACTGCAACCGAACCTTCTCAGGCGCAAGGGTGCGCCTTCACACGTAATCCTTAGTGATAAAAGAAGTAATACTATAATGGAATATCCACGGACCTGTGCTCCTGATGCAAGATCTTCTTGGCTTTGCTGGGGCAGATGGCTCAAATCATTTTCCTTTTGTGCACACGTTCTATTTCCTTCTTCCCATGAGATGCTTGTTTAGGATTTCCTTTCTTGCTTAGTGTGTTGATTTAGGCCGACTCAGGGATTTGTGTTTTTAGGGTTAGAGAGGTTCTCATATGGAAATAATACTTCAATTAAATTGAGAATTGAAATTTGGAACCCTAACTGTGAATGCAAGTATTGCAATCATTTTCTGGAGGAATTACAAGTATGACATGAAACTGTAAAAAGGAAACACGCTGGAAAAATAGCACAGCGTTTTTAGAGAGTGGAGGATGCTGGAAAGTGATAGCACAGTATCTTAAGTTCGGTAGGGTTTGAGCCATCGTGAGTGAATTGTTATGCCCTCTAGTTTATCAGCGTTGATGAATTTGCAGTAGCCGCCTAGGATAACATCTCGCTGCAGTGTACGGTTCATCTTCTCTTTCGGTAGGCAAGTCGGTGGAGTGGTCATCTTCACCGTCACGCTCCCAACATTGAACGTAGTCGCCTTCGTCACTGTGTCTCCAATTCCAAACGGGTTTGGTCGTGCAGATACTTGGACCTTGGCCTCATCGTCTTTGACCAAAACAGCTTCCACGCTCTTGATAAAACGCTTGAAAGGGCCGGCCTCCCATTCACATCTCTTAGCCGGGGTTGGTTTGTTGATTAGAGCCAGTCCCCAGGACTTATCAGAATGAGGGGAGGTAGGTTGCAAAGAGAGTTGTGTGGTGAGACTTACTTGACATCGGGACCTTTCAATGTATGCCGACAGGCTCTCCCCGGGAAGTTGTGTCACATCGGCACGTTCTTCGGTACGGCAGCAAACAATCATCAGGAGGTCCAGAAGGCGTGTTGGAGATTCTTTGAGTACCGAAACCGGTAGAGGACAGACTTCAGTATGGCTTTGTTGTCCTGCATCCAAGAGCGCCCTAGGATCATGTCGTAGTTGGGATGATCTTTGACTATGTAGAACTTTGCTTGCGTCGAGGCATCACCCAATTTGACTTCAAGATCAATGTATCCATATGCATCTCTAAGCTCTCCTGCTGAATCTTTAACTACAGTTGGGTGACGAGTAGCTTCCTGCTTCGAAATCTTTGCCGCTCTCAAGGTCTGACACAACGTGGTTGAGGGCCGCAAATATGTCTTGACGCTGTCCTTTGGAGAAGTACAAGATTTCACATATGTGCTCCATCATAGATTGTACGGTCTTGCGAGGCAGAATCCCCGAGAAATCATGCGGTTCACGATAGGTAAAGGGTCTCTATGAACACCCTCGTTTCCAAGCCGGAGTTCCCCTGTCTCTACCTTTTCCCTGAATATTTGTTTCAACCTGTTGCAATCTTTGGTTGGATGATGTACAAACCTGTGGTAATGTGAAGATTCGGGATCTGCCATTTCTTCCTCGGTTGGAGGACGTCGATAGGGGAAGCTTTACGGCGTCATCTTGGATCCACGCTTCCAAGAGCTCTATTACTTCATTCATGGGAAAAGGAAAACCCGTGTCTTTAGTGTTTTGTGCAGGAGTTTTGTCTGCTCCTTTTCGAGACGAAGTCTTGTGTGTCGGGGATGTCCGCTTGGTTTGTTGTTCCGTCACTGGAGCTTTCCTTTTCTCTCCTCCGCCCACTACACTCACAGAAGGACCGGTGTTGTATTGCTTGTTCGTGAGGCGCCTGCTCCCTCGACTTTCACGTAAATCTTCACTTCGAACGACTCTGGTTATTTCTAGCAATCTTTGGTGCGATTTTTCTTTGAACGCAAGCGGCTTCATGGAGTTCAGAGAACGTTTGAAAGCCCAGATTCTCTAACAGAGCGCGGTATATGGGTATCATCCCGTTGATGCACAACTCCACCAATTGTCGTTCGGTGACGTTCGGGTCATGACAATCCAGCGCTTGAGTTCTGAATCTTTTGACGAAGTCGTTAGGATGCTCATTATTCCGCTGAAGAATTCTTCCTAGATCTGAAAAGGTGATTTGTTCAGACACGAATAAATACTTTCTGTAGAAAGCACTGACCATCTCGCTCCAGTTGGATATGTTGTTAGGCGCGATGTTGTTGTACCAGGTGTACGCCCTCCCCGTAAGTGATTTCGAGAATTCTTTCAGGCGCAGAACATGATTGTATTCATGTTCCCCCAAAGGATTCCAAGAACCAAGAGACATGTTCACGAGCATTACCAGTACCGTCGTAGAGGGAGAACTGGGGAGAGGTGTAACCTCTTGGAAGAGGGATTCGTTGCATATCTTGAGGGTATGGAGGTTGGTGTTGGTGTGCATCCGTCGATTTCCTTTGCCTCGGCTTTGAAGGAGTCGTTCTAGATCCTCACGTGTGATGAAGTTGGGTGTCCGGTCCATTTCTCTTGAACATTCGGGAGCAACACGAGCTTCTTCACTCATGTGGCCCGAGTGGAAACGCCTGCTCGGGTGAATTGAAGGCATTTCTTGTTGGCTCCAAAGATTGACGTGAATCTGGCAATCGTTCGGTCAAGGTCTTGAGGAAAGTGAGTACCTCCTTCCGAGTTGCGGCCATATCTGTTTGAGTCTTAGCAAGAACTTCATGTTTCTCCATCAAGTGCAACGGTAATAGACGGTGGTCCTCCTCTTGTGCCTCCGGCTCCTCGTCCCGATGGGGGAGTGAAAGTTGTTGCTGCTCGGTGACCACCGGAGGCGTTACACCTGGAGGAGATGACGGGATTTGCGGCTGCTTTCGGGCTCTACAGTGATGGGAGGCGTTACACCTACGGGGATGTCTCTGCTCCGCTAGTGTTGGTGATAGAGGTAATGGCTCCTAGAGATGTGTTGGCTACGGTAGCTCTTTTGACGGTACTTCGACACCCGGGATTGTTATCCACACTAGCCCCATCGTAATTGATTCTTCGATCCAGGACCTTAATTCCACCATCTTGAAATGAATTTTTGCTTGAATTGATTCTAAGATCTACCCTTTTTGAAATTGATAAAATTGAATCGGATTTTGAAGAAATTGACTTTACAACCGAGAGATTAACCTCCCACTGTGGTCGCCAATTGTTTATGGGTGAAAACTACTCCTGCAAAATTTGGTAATTTGGGGTGTGGATGAGGAATGAATTTAAACCTTAAACAAATGCACTGCGCGGTGAGTGCTTGTAGATTCGAGAGATCAATCTGTGCAAGTCCGGCCTAAACCAAGAAATGGCCGTTCCAGACTTGTTTCGGTCACAAAGTGAAGGAGATGGGGTTGATCTTAGGGAGGGAAGCTAAGAAGGTGTTGAGATTGTGAAGGTGTTGGCTTGCTTATGACTTGTAATGAAAGGTGAGCAGCGGGCTTGTGATTGATGCAAGTGTGCTCGGGTGTTGGAATACGTTTTGTATTAACACTTGGTTTTTGTCTCGTGCGGACTTGTGTTGTTGTTTGAAATAGGGCGGAGAACCTATTTATACAAGTCATTGAGCCTTATTCACGTCTCTCGTGGGAAGTGGAGTGATGGAGTAGTGGAGTTGTGCGTTGGTGATACATGACCAGCCTTGCCCACTTCTCCTGTTCATCTCTAACCGTCCATGACTTCCTAAAACGTTCTTGTGATGGCGCGTTGCACGTTGTAAACCGCCAGACCAATACCCCAGTATGTATCCCCTAGTTTGTGACATGATTGATGTCTGGAATGTGTTGATCGTGGATCCACGAAAGATAGCATGTAATCTTTGAATTGAATAACTGCGTTATTCGGGAAGTCGATACTTGTGAAGTATCGTGTGTATTTTATCAGTGCATCGCATCATGGTGTGGTAAAGTGATGGGTAATGACGCCTCATTGACCAAATAACTCCTTACCAGGATTGTATAACCAAGCTGGTGAAGTTGGACGGATGAGATGATCTTTGAGACACTCATCTGCGACCGTTAATGAATATTAGGGTTTTTTGAAGAGATGCGCAAGCATTACTCTTCAGCTTGGTCGAAACCGCCCGAGCATGGAAAGGGATTTGGAGAGGACCGACTTAGGGCATGTGTGTAGATAGCATGCTTGGTGTGCACGTCCATACCTCTTTGTCCCATGAAGGCGCGATCTAGGCCACTCAATTTGACCGGTAAAGTTGAGTGGTTGAGATCGATTTCTTGGCAATCCATTGCCGCAAAGGAGTTGGAAACCGCGTGACATCCCTAGTTTGGGCACGCGTTTCAAGACGACCCATCTTGGTCGGTCTTGGTCGATCATACCAGTGTGTAGGTGGTAGGCTGGTGTTCACACCTATACCTGATTATCCCATGAAAACGTGATCCGAGCCATCCAAATCGTCCGACGAAGTTGAGTGATCGAGATCAGTTTGTGGTTTGGGATGTAGGATCAGAATATCGCGACATCAATACTTTGCGAGATTATTAAACAACTACATTGCGAAGGTGTTGCAGGGAAGTAATTTAAATGACGCATTAGATGACGATAGCCAGAACATGAGAAAAGTGTGAAGACTTGGCGAGATTTAGGAGTGTCGCGAAGACAAACACTTATGAACTCGCGATACTTCGCGAAGGATTCCCGAAAATAAAGGACAGCTTAGCTGTCATCCACTATGTAATACCCTATATAAAGGGTCGAGTAAGTCTGTTGTGGAGGAGGTCTTTTTGAATTGTTAAGTAAGTCATTAGGAGAGAGAAAATTTAGAGTGATTGTAATTCCTTTATCTCTAATCTATCTTTCTTTGTAAACATTTCAAGAGAATAATCAATAAAATCTATAACAATTCATATTCAAATGGATTAGTTGAGTAAAATCTAGTGAGGGGTGTAGTGTGGGATTTCCTGCAACTACATATGCGCTAGAAACAGGGATTGAGGAAAACTGAAGATAGAAGATTGCAGTTAAAATCATTTGAATCAAGAAAATGAGAAAGGAAAATGGTAAATCAGATGAGGTAGAGGAGTTAAGAAACAAGGAATATAATGAAGATATGGAGTACAGTTTAATTACAAAAGCAATGATTAATGAATTTCACGAAAATATCGAGGAAGGATACATAAACGAGATTTTGAAGGAAATAAGATTATAGATGAGGAGAAGACATCGTCTTTGAAAGAGTGGGAAAAGGTAAAATAACATTCACAAAGAAATGAGGTACCTAAAGAAGGATTGAATCATACATCTCCATTAGTGATCACAATAAATGTATCCAAAAATGAAGAAGAACCGGCGAAAGCAGCCGAGGAATGGGCAATAAATAGGATTTTGGTAGACACAGGTAGTTTGGTGAGTATCATGTTTTACCATACTTACAAAAAATTAGGATATAAAGATGAAGAAATGATTTCCCCAGCATATTATATCCATGGTTTTGGAAAATCTATAACAAGACCTAAAGGAGAAGTAAAATTACGAATTTTTCTTGGAGAAATTGAAACGCAAGTGACAGTGAGTGTAGTGGATATGGAATCGCCATACAACATGTTATTAGGGAGGCCATGGGTACATGCAATTAGGGCAGTAGCGTCAACATTTCATCGAGTGTATTAAATTTCCTATGCCAACAGGAATTGGTGAAATTAGAGGAGATATTGATAAAGGAAGAATATATCATCAAGACGAAGTAAAGCATTGTGAAGAACGAGTGAAGAAGCGAAAAGATCGCAAGAAAATGATAAAAGCAGCTAAAAAAGAAGAAGAATTTAGAATTTACATGATAAGAGCAAAGGAAGGAAAAGGGATACCTAGCGAAATCTCGGGAGAAGAGAATGAGCTTGTGAAGGAGATGAAAGGACCAACCCCCATGGGAGAATCGAGAGCGAGTTATGTCGCGGCAGAACAAACAAAAGAAGTGAATGTTGGAACCGAAAAAGAACCAAAGATGCTAAAAATTGGGACTAAAATGGAGGCAGATGAAGAAAGAAGGACTATTGATTTGTCTGCGAGATTACAAAGATATCTTCGCATGGGATATGGATGAAATGCCCGGAATAGATCCGTCTCGTAGCTTGCCATAAATTGGAAATTGACAGAAATTTAAGACCATTTAAACAAAGAATTAGAAAGATCGCAACAAACATATCATCCCCAAATAGAAGAAGAATCGAGAAAATGTTAGATGCAGGAATCATCGACAAGCAAAATATCCCGAATGGATAGCAAATATGGTTATAGTCCCAAAGAAGAAGAAAGGAATAAGAATTTGTATAGATTTTACCTGATCTAAATAAAGCTTGTCCTAAAGATAGTTTCCCATTACCGGATATTCCGCAATTGGTTGAAGCAACGGTAGAAATGAAAGGATATCATCTCTTGATGGATATAAAGGTTACAATCGATTCCTCTCGCCGAAGAAGATCAAGAACATATCGCTTTCTTTGCTCCAAGAGGATTATACTTGTTATACCAAAATGCCGTTCGGTTTGCGAAATGCGGAGCGACATACCAAAGAATGGTAGAAAAGGTGTTCGCGAGATGGATACACAAAACATTAGAGGTATATGTAGATGATATGTTAATAAAAAGCAAAAAAGCAAAGATCATGTACAGGATTTGAAAGAAATTTTTGAACAAATGAGACATTTCAATATCAAAGTTAACCCAGAAAAATGTACCTTTGGAGTTGCATCTGGAAAATTTTTAGGTTACATTGTATCAAAAGAAGGAATTCAAGTCGACCCAGAGAAAGTACAAGCAGTCCGTGATATGCCAACACCGGCGACAGTAAAAGATGTTCAAAAGTTAAATGGGTTGTTAGCTTCGCTAGGAAGGTTCATCTCGCGATCATCCGATAAATGCAAACATTTTTTCAATATCCTCAAAAAGGGATCGAAGTTTAAATGGACAGATGAGTGCGAGAAAGCCTTGCAAGGAATAAAGGAACATTTAATGGATATATCAATTTTGCAAAAAGCAGAACCAGGAGAAAAATTGTTGATCTATCTTGCGACAACCTCGCATGCATTAAGTGCAGTGTTACTGCGAATGGACGCAGGAGTAGAAAAACCAGTTTATTACATCAGCAAAACTTTCAATGCTGCAGAAAGGAATTACTCAAAAATTGAAAAATTAATCTTGGCATTAGTTTACGCAACATTTAAACTTCGTATATATTTTCAAGCGCATATTGTTAAGGTAGTGACAAAAATACCAATCGAATCAGTAATGAAAAATTCAAAGAGGTCGGGAAGAGTTGAGAGATGGAATGCTCAAATAAGTCATTGCAAGCTCAAATATGAAATACTATCTTCGCCAAAATCACAAGTTGTCGCAGATTTTCTAGCAGAATTTCCTTTAGAAGAGGATGAACCAGTGGAAGAAATGATGGATGTGGAAGAAGAACATGGAGATCCAAAAGATTTGTTAACAGAACCAAATAGATGGGAAATATTAGTAGATGGGTCATCAAATGGAGAAGGTAATGGAGTAGGAATTGTTGTGATATCGCCAGAGGGTAATAAAATAGCTCTTTCTTTCAGGTTGGAGTTTGCATCAACAAATAATGAAACAGAATATGAAGCTATAATACATGCTTTGCGATTCGCAATAGAAATGAAGCTGGAGAGTGTGAGGATTACCAGTGATTCGCAGTTGGCAATTCGCCAGATAAAAGAAGAATATACCATAAATGAACCGTCTTTGCAAAAGTACAAGAAACTTGTTGACGAGTTATCAATACAAATACCGAGAATAAAATGGAGACATATATCAAGGAGAAATAATAGACTCGCAGACGCTTTTGCCTTTATATCAAGTATGATGGTAGATCCGACTGCGAGAAACATAAAAATACAAACACTTCTGATGCCGTCAATTGATAAAGAGGAAGAACAAGAAGCCGATGTAATGTTAATAGAAGATGGAGCACAAACACTTTGCGAAGAAGATTGGAGAGCAGAGCTTCATGCATATCTGATGAAAGGAGAAACACCAAGAAATAGATTAGAGGCACACAAATTAAAAAGCCGTGCAACAAATTATGAATTAAGAGATGGAGTACTATACCGGCGATCTTTTAATGGACCTTCATTCAGATGCTTAACAAGAAAGTAAGGGGAAATCATATTGAAAATGTTGCATAGTGGGGATGCTGGTAATCATAGTGGCGGAAGATCTTTAGCACATAAAGCAAAAATGCAGGGCTATTATTGGCCATTTATGCATGAGGACGCGAAACAAATATCAAGGCGTTGCGAGGATTGCCAAAGGCATGGGAAGAAAATACATGCACCCGGAGCACCACTGAATTCTTCAACAAGTGTTTGGCCATTTGGAAAGTGGGGTTTAGACATTGTGGGACCCTTTTTACCAGGAACATGACAGAGAAGATATCTAATTGTCGCTATTGATTATTTCACAAAATGGGCAGAGGTGAAAGCGGTACAACACATTCGCGATAAAGATGTTTTTACTTTCATATTTGAGAACATTATATGCAGATTTGGGATTCCAAAGACAGTTGGTATCCGACAATGGGAAACGATTTGAAGGACAAAATATAGAATTGCTGCTTAATGCATTTCAAATACGATGTGGAAAATCAACTCCTCTATACCCGCAGGCTAATGGCCAGGCAGAAGCGACAAATAAAACAATTGCAGACATATTGAAGAAAAAGTTAGAGGGATACAATAAAGGATGGTGCGAACAAGTGCCCAACGCAGTATGGGCTTATAATACAACTAGAAGAGAAGCTACAGGCATGTCACCTTTTTGTTTAACATATGGGGTTGAAGCTGTACTCCCGATGTTTAAGTTATGATTCCAACAACAAAGAAAGAAGCTTGGGAGAAAAATCTTAGTGCGGGTAACATTTTAATCAAATTAGATGAATTAGAAGAAAAGAGAGAGAGAGCACTACAACATATGGAGAATTATCGGCGAAGATTGGCCGAAGAGAATATAACAAACATGTCAAGATACGTGAATTTCAACCGGGAGATGCAGTGCCTTTGAGAGACACACTAATATATCAGCGTGAAAGTGGTGGCAAATTGGCAAGAAAATGGGATGGACCTTATATCATTAAGGAAATAGTTGGCACAGGGGCATATAGATTAATGGATCCTGAATGGAGAGATGTAGGACAAAGATTGGATAGACCATGGAATAGGTTGTATCTTAAGAAGTATTATCCATAAAAGATGGATGAAATGAAATGAATCTGGATGAAGTGTTTTCGCGATTGAATGATTGCGAGGTTGAATAAAACAAAGAAAGATTGTGCGAATTTCTCGCAAGCAATACATTACAGAAAATGAATGATTGAATGAATTAACAAAAATGAATGAGTGAGTGAATGGGACGAACCTTTATGGCGTACACCTTAGTTCGCGAATGATATTTCGTAAGAGGCAAATGTAAGACCTAAAGTGCGTCATATAAGGGGGTATCTCTTGACATGGCTCAGGGGAAAGGTTACACCGCTCCTGGAACCTGAGTCATGGAGATTTGGGGCCCATGAAAGCCTATCCGGGGGAGATACCTTAGATTTCCAACTATATATATAAGGTTATACCCTGGTTGGACGCCCGAGGATCTCTTCCTAGGAGTCAGTGTATGCTCAAGGCGCCGGGGTACACGGTTGAGCCAAGAGTGCCCGGGGCATTTGAAGTGTCTCGGGCATTCTTGGCAAGTCTTGGTATATCCGCACTCGGCCCGAAGAAAACTCCACTTAGGGTGCAGTCTCGTAACCATAAACCATATAGGTATAAGGGATAAGAGGCTGCGAAAACAACTGGTTGTTGTTAAGACCGGATGGGAGGAGCTAGTCTTGTATGGCCGATATACGCCTCCTTGAAGGGGCAACCAGGGAGAAGATAAGGGCGGCACCCTCCATTAGGGAGCTGATAAGTGTCAAAAGACGCAAATGTCATGAGGCTTTATTTTCGCAAGGAAATTTAGGCTTGTCATATTTGTGCGATGATCCTGTAGAGGCAATAATACTAACGCAAGGATAAGGCGAGATCAATGGGTTTTTTACATGAAAATGTAAAGACGTCCTGCGATTTCGTCGCGAAGACGGCAATATCACGGGATTTTACATTCGCAAGAGTATTTAAACCTATCATATTGTCGCAAATAAAATATCCTGCAGAGGCAAAAATACTTAAGAAATGATAAGACAAGGTCAATGGGTCATTACATGAAAATGTAAAGACGTCCTGCGATTTTGTCGCAACGAGGGGTGGCGAAATAAGACCTTTAATTAGGAAGGCAAAATAAGACCACACAATCAATTATAAGACAAGATCAATAGATTTCTTCACTTGTGAAGATATCCTGCGATCTTGTCGCAATGATAAATTTCAACATAAATAAAGGTAAGTAAACACGCTTGCGAGAGTAAAATTGCAAATCTAAAATGAGATAGAAAGAAGAGATAAGGGTTTGTTCATCAAGGGACTTGGTCTTTCAATCAAAAAGAGTACTTCAACAGAAATTGAAAAACATCCCATGCAAAAAGTCATACAGAAAAAGAGACTGGAAAATATAAGATTACAAGAGTAGATTAATGTTCTACATCTATATTGGCATTCTCGGCAGTAGGAGATGATAAACGTTCCTCAACAATCTTATCAGCTTCGCCAGTTGGAGGATTTTCATTAGAAATTTCTTCATTCGGATTCTTATTGAAGATTTCATCATTAGTGACTTCCTCGCAGCTTTGATAGTCATAATCGCTATCAGGGGAATCAGGAACTTCATCATCACTTATATCCAGAGGTGCGACGGATACAGGATCAAGAGATTTAGAGAGTAAAACATCATTCACAAGAACTTCGGCTTTAAGATGAAGTTGGCGAAGGAGCGCTTTCTGCTGGTTTTTACTCTCTATATTTTTAAAATTACACATATAGTCGAATCTTCTTTCTGCCCTGTCGCGAGAATGCATAAGGGAAGTAACAAGCATTTTATTCTCCTTGCGAGCTTTTGAGTGGTCGGATTTCAAAGCAGTAATGGAGGAGTGAAGATTTTTCTCAGATTCTGCGAAACAAAAAATAAAAACAAAAAAAAATATTATAATAAACAAAAATATGAAGGCCCGATAAAGGAAGAATAGATGAGGCAGTCAACTTCTATGACTACCTTCCTTTTGCGAGATAAGATGCTGGGTTAAAGCTGAACAACTATTCTCCAGTTGATCCATGGCGTTGTCAAAATTATCTCCAACTAACCCTTTCAGACGAGCTCGCCAATTTTTTTCGTTAGAAACAAGTATGGCATTTTCTTTTGCAAGGGAAGAATTGGACTTTTGTAATTGGGAACATTGATCTTTGAGTTGGTTTGCTTTTACACTTAAGGTTATTCTACCCTGAATGAGTTTATCCTTCTCGACAGTAACTTCTGCAAGATGACTCTTCAGCGAGTGAAGGGATTGTTCTTGCTCTTTACATAATTTTTGACAAATATCATATTGATGCGAATAAAATGCTACCTTGTTTAATAGAGTTCGCTTCTCTTGAGAAAGAGTTCCATTCTCATCTGATAAAGTTTCCAACTCTAGATTAGCTTTAGTCAAAGAATACGAGAGGCGAGATAAGTCATTACTTAACGAATCGTGTTTCGAGCTAAATCAAGCATTTTCTTTAGAAAGATTATCTATTTGATCAACAAAGACATATGTGTGAAGATTATCTAATTGATTATATTGCTCCATCCAAACATCTTTATCAACTCGAACTTCTTCAACAAGAGATTCCAACTGATATATCTCCATTTTTCGTTTCTGGTTTAAAGCTTAAAGGGCGAACAAGGGTTTGAGTAAAAAAAAAAAAAAAAAAAAAAAAAAAAAAAAAAAGGGGACAATACAGAGGCAAGAGTATACCTTTTAATTCTTCATTCTTCTTGCGAAGATTGTCGCGATCCAGTGAAATGTTGAGAAGGCTATTTTTCAAGACCTTAATTCCTTGCTCCAGAGATGTTCGCGACACTGTGTCGGAACCAAAATATTTATTCAAGGATTCAAAAACGCAAGACTTGATAGGATCAATGGAGGTCTTCTTAACATCATTCATGATGTCTGATAAAACTTTGAAAGCTACATCTATCCCTTCTAAGTTTTCTTTGGTAAGAGGGATAGACTCAGAGGAGGAGGGAAGAGTTGAATCATTCTTGGTCATAAGAATTCCAGTTGAAGAAACCTGATTAACAGGAGGAGGCGAGACAAAAGTATTAAGAGAAAAAGTTGAGAGGGGTACATTTTGAAGAATTTCATTGACAGAAAACTCAGGAATTGATTTGTCCTGCGAGGATATCGCGGGAGAAGATGGATTATCTTGAGGAGAAGGAATTGGTTTATCTTGCGAAGTAATCTCTAGAAGAGATGAATTGCTTTGCGAAGGCACAACAGGAGGAGTAATGAGCTTGAATCCAGGAAAGGAAACAAAAGGTGCGACAGGCTTAGAATGGCGATGCCTCTTGGGAGATCTATCACCGTCTTTGTCATCCTGCGAACCACAAGCTAAATAAGAAACAGAGGCAACAATATTGTTATTAAAAGAGTAAATGTTTCTTAAGTACCTTGTTACTCGCAGGTTGTCTTTTAGAAGCAGTGGATTTTGATTTCGGTTGCGAACCTAAAGAGACATTAGGGTTTGCAATGGTAAATTTGGTGCTGGGCTTGTTCTTGCTGAGGCAAAAGTAGCAGGAGAAACATCAAAAGAAGAGCGGTATCAGAATAAAACAATTTTAATAAAAGAGATTAATCACAAATTGATCAAGTTCAGCCAAAATTAACAAACCTTGATGCCATGGAAACAGTAGCAGAAAAATAATAGCAGGAGAACGATGAAGAAGATGGTGAAGAAAGGCAGCAGAGAATAGTTGCAGACGATGAAGAAGATGAAGTGAAAAGAAAAGAAGTACTCTCACAAGGAGATCTCCTTTAAATAGACAAGAAAAGAGTGACCGGGTAGCATTAAATATACCGGTAAAAAAGGGGAAATTTAGATACGTGTAAACGGCCATCCCTAGATTCACGGAATTTTGTCGGAAGAAGATTGAAAGAAAAAGGGTTACAATATTTCAAAACGTTAGTTCTCATGACATTCTCTTCTTCGCAGAGAAGACATGAGTAGAGGCAAGATGTAGGATCACAATATCGCGACATCAATACTTTGCGAGATTATTAAACAACTACATTGCGAAGGTGTCGCAGGGAAGTAATTTAAATGACGCATTAGATGATGATAGCCAGAACATGAGAAAAGTGTGAAGACTTGGCGAGATTTAGGAGTGTCGCGAAGACAAACACTTATGAACTCGCGATACTTCGCGAAGGATTCCCAGATAATAAAGGACAACTTAGTTGTCATCCACTATGTAATACCCTATATAAAGGGTTGAGTAAGTCTCGTTGTGGAGGAGGTCTTTTTGAATTGTTAAGCAAGTCATTAGGAGAGAGAAAATTTAGAGTGATTGTAATTCCTTTAGCTCGATCTATCTTTCTTTGTAAACATTTCAAGAGAATAATCAATAAAATCTATAACAATTCATATTCAAATGGATTAGTTGAGTAAAATCTAGTGAGGGGTGTAGTGTGGGATTTCCTGCAACTACATGGGAGGCGTGGCCATGCTAGTTTGGACGCACATTTTGGATTAACCAGGCATGATATGCCTTGGCCGAACACATGAGGAGGTAGATGGGCCCACGGTGGTCATGTTTGGTATGACCGGCCCTTGCTTAATCTAATCTGTGACCCTCCATTCGTCTTAGGAGAGGATGGACGCGCGTGATGGCTTGAAACCCTAATTTTGGCTTTCAAAAGCCGTGCTCCATCTCTTGTTTGGGTGACAATTTTGTCGCGACCAACCATGGTTGGTTTTGACCGATTGGTCAAATGTGTAGGCGGGCCCACGGTGATCGTGTTGACATGCTCTGGGCCCTTTGAGTCTACATCTGCCCCCTCCATCTATACCTGCGAAGATGGATGGTTGAGGCTGTTTTGCGACACATGTAATATGCCGCAAACCCTAATTTAGGGTTTTCCGTCCATAAAGCTTGGTATGAACGGTTTCTTGGCAAGCTAGGCCAATGACCGACCATGCGGGGTCGGACGTGGGTATTCCATACCTGCTTGAGGGTGATGGAATTGATCTGGGGTCATCCAATCATGCTTATGGAGTTGGATGACTGCGATCAGATCATATCCGGGACCGATACTGGTCGTCCGGATGCTCAATCGGGCTAGTATAACACACCGAGAGAGGGCTCAATCGGGCTAGTATAACACACCGAGAGTCGGCACTGTACGGGTATTTTGTACATGGTTTCATTATAGTGCTTGGAGGTTCGTGTTACTCTGTAAGAGTAACACTTAGTCGTCATGCCACACTGATAATGAGTACTGGAAATACAAGGCTGATATGAAATTCACAGGAAGGGATTGTTGCTACATGCTCCAACCTGGAGAAATTTCATGTATTCACAGAATGGGATTGTTGCTACATGCTCCATTCTTGGTGAATTAAGTGAGGGAGTATCCAACACTTACAAATGGATTTATCTTTTACAAGATGTCAGCATATGATTTTTTCGGTTTTTTACAAATTTAACCTTAAACGAAAATCCACCATCAACACCATGATATCTGAACCACCTGTGGTTTCTGGATACATTGCGAGATGGAAATCGAAAAATTGAGAATTCAATTTTGTGCAACCGAGAGATCAACCTCCCACTGTGGTCGCCAATTGTTTATGGGTGAAAACTACTCCTGCAGAATTTGGTAATTTGGGGTGTGGATGAGGAATGAATTTAAACTTTAAACAAATGCACTTTGCGCGGTGAGTGCTTGTAGATTCGAGAGATCAATCAGTGCAAGTCCGGCCTAAACCAAGAAATGTCCGTTCAGGACTTGTTTCGGTCACAAAGTGAAGGAAATGGGGTTGATCTTAGGGAGGGAAGCGAAGAAGGTGTTGAGATTATGAAGGTGTAGACTTGCTTATGACTTGCAACAGAAAGTGAACAAACTTACGATTGGTGTAAGCAGGCTCTGGGTGTTTTCTTGTTGTTTTTCCTCTGTTGTTTGGAAATAGGGCGGAGAACCTATTTATACAAGTCATTGAGTCTTATTCACGTCTCTCGTGGGAAGTGGAGGAAGTGGAGTGATGGATTAGTGGAGTTGTGCGTTGGTGATACACGACCAGCCTTGCCCACTTCTCCTGTTCATCTCTAACCGTCCATGACTTCCTAACACGTTCTTGTGATGGCGTGTTGCACGCCGCACGTCGTAAACCACCGGACCAATACCCAAAGTATGTATCCCCCAGTTTGTGACATGATTGATGTCTGGAATGTGTGGATCGTGGATCCATGAAAGATAGCATGTAATGCTGAATTGAATAACTGCGTTATTCAGGAAGTCGATACTTGTGAAGTATCGTGTGTATTTTATGCAGGTACTACATCACGGTGTGGTAAAGTGATGGGTAATGACACCTCACTAACTAATTAACTCCCGACTGTGGCTGTATAACCAAGTCTGGTGAAGTTGGACGGATGAGATGATCTTTGAGACACTCATCACGACCGTTGATGAAGTTAGGGTTTTGAAGAGGTGCGCAGGCATCACTCTTCAGCTTGGTCGAAACCAAGCATGGGACACAACTTTGGCCTAACCGACCATACATGCGTGTAGATGGCATGATGATGTAGGCGCCTATACCCCATTACCTCATGAAAGTATGATCTGGGTCACTCAATTCATCCGGTGAATTCGAGTGGTCGAGATCGATTTGCGACAAAAAACTAGTGCCGCAAGGGCCGCACGTCACGCCCTCTTCAGGCGCACGTTCCAAGACGACCAATCTTGGTCGGTCTTGGCTGATTGGCCTGGTGTGAAGGTGATAGGATGGTGTTTACGCCTATACCTCGAATATCCCATGAAAACGTGATCCGAGCCATCCAAATCGTCCGGCGAAGTTGAGTGGTCAAGATCAGTTTGTGGTTTGGGAGGTGTGACCACGCTAGTTTGAGCGTGTGTTTTGGATTAGCCAGGCATGATATGCCTTGGTCGATCGGGTTAGGGAATAGATGGGTCCACGGTGGTCATGCCGGTATGACCGGACCTGCTTAATCTAATATTGGACCCTCCATTCATGCCGGAGAAGATGGACGCTCGTGATGCTCAAAACCCTAATTTTGGGTTTCAAAGCCGTGCGTCATCTCTTGTTTGGGCGACAATTTTGTCACGACCAAACATGGTTGGTCTTGACCGATTGGTCAAGTGTGTAGGCGGGCCCATGGTGATCGTGTTGACATGCTCTGGGCTCTTTGAATCTACATCTACACCCTCCATCTATACCTGCGAAGATGGATGGTTGAGACTGCTTTGCGACACATGTAATATGCCGCAAACCCTAATTTAGGGTTTTCCGTCCATAATGCTTGGTATGAACGTTTTTTGGCAAGCTAGGCCAATGGCCAACCGTGCGGGTTCCGCATTGGTTCGGCAGTGGATATTCCATACCTGCTTGGGGGTGATGGAATTGATCTGGGTCATCCAATCATGTTTGTGGAGTTGGATGACTGCGATCATATCCGGACTGATACGGTCAATCCGGATGCTCAATCGAGCTAGTATAACACACCGAGAGGGGATCAATCGGGCTAGTATAACACACCGAGAGTCAGCCTGTACGGGTATTTCGTACATGGTTTCATTATAGTGCTTGGAGGTTCGTGTTACTCTCGTAAGAGTAACACTCGGTCGTCATGCCACACCGATAATGAGTACTTTGGAAATACAAGGTGATTAGAAATTCACAGGATGGGATTGTTGCCACATGCTCCAACCTGGAGGAATTTCATGTATTCACAGAATGGGATTGTTGCCACATGCTCCATTCTTGGTGAATTAAGTGAGGGAGTATCCAACACTTATTAATGGCTTTATCTTTTACAAGATGTCAGCGCATAATTTTTTCGGATTTTACAATTTTAACCTCAAATGAAAATCCACCATCAACATTGAGATAACAATTATTGCAGTACGAACGATCGGTGGAGAATCTTTCTGACACCAAGTATGAGATAAGTATTTAAATTCTCTGTCTTATTCTTATACGCATAGTACGTTGGTTAATATATGCTTTAGTGCTTATATTGTGATTCATGCATTTGTGGATTGGCCATTAGTTTGGTTAATAAATCTCTGATCAGTGGTGGTCAGAACAAATGCTTATGATTGTAGTCATTTGCTTCCATCGAAATTTGAGCAGTACGCATAATAATCCATGCATATAACCTGTTTGCATAAATTGATCGTTTTCTTGGATGCCAAACCAGATGAATGCAAAGAGTCTCATTTTGATTATTTTGTCTTGGAATTAATTGTTATGCTTCTGAAACAATGCATCCATAGATTAGTCATTCTATTTTATCCGGAAGGATATACTGATCTGTTAGGGTGATGCTAAATAAATCTAGTAATATGGATTATCCCGTGTAGTAAGCAACCGTTGAGATAAAAATTCTACGGAATCTTTTTATGAGATTGATGCCTCCTGTTTTCATTACATAGACATCTCATTATGTTTTGGCATGTACTCTGTAGACACAATTAATTTGAAATTCTAGTGTATGGGCACCGTGATATAACACTTTGCTTGAGAATTTAAATCTATTCACTGTGTCATTTTGGATTTGTGAATAAGGAACCAAGAGATGGGTGGTTGAACAAATTCTTTAGATGATCAGTTATACAGTTTCATGAATTAAGAGAATTTTGTTGCGAACTGGCAACATGACGGTTTCCACCATTGGTTGCATCTTTGGAATGGTCACAATGTTGAGTCTCTTATGAACACCATCGTATTGTATTGTTTGTATTGTTTCTTTTGGTTTCATGTATCAAATTATTACCATCGTGTCATTGCAACAAGAGGCAAACCTTGTTTAACTGCAACTGACATTAGTATCCAATTCTAAGGAATTAATGCAAGTAGCAGTAATCTTCCGGTGGATACCAGTTGTATTCCTTGGGCCAATGACAGTTGCTAAGGTCACGAAATAGGGGGATAATCTATATGAAAAATCTTCCTAGTTCGTATACAATTGTTGAGTACAGTGAAAGGCTAACTTCTGTAGCCATCATTATAGTGCTCAAAGTGACCCAAATCCAAAAGGATGGTACCCATACCAGTGCGTTGGATTTGAAATTTTTTATTTCTATTTAGAAATATTGTGCGCCATGTTTCGGCAGAAATTGACACATGCGGTACTTGATACAAATAAAGGAAGTGTCGTTAAATGACACAGTTTTGGTCGGGTGACAATAGAGGAGTATTGTCATGAATGCTCTATAATTAGAGAACCAATAGAGATCACCAATGATTGTTTAGGCAACAATTTTATGGTACGGATATAATCCCTGCGATAGGAATTATAAATTTTGAAGTCTGAAACCGTCATGCATTACATGAGCATAATTCTTGTGATAAGAATTATAGGTTCCAAAATCTGGAAATTGGCATGTCTTAAATGACATTGAAAGGGGTGGAATACCGGTTAATATGTAACATTTTGGAAGATTGGGCGCGCGACCAAATATCCAACGATGAGGTGTTATGATGTTACCGATGCATAAATTACGAACATTTGCATTACATAATGTAAAATGTTAAATAGACATTGTCTATGTTTGTTGGGTATAAATTTGTAGAAGATTGGGCATGAGTAGAGGAGTTACTCATCGTAATAATGTGCTTGTTGAGACATCAAGTAAGTTGCCTACAAATTTTCTATGCCTCTAGTGTATGCAAGTCTATAATGACTCCTAGTGAATTAACGGTAAATGTTAATTAGGATCACTAGAGAAGTTACAATTATTTTGTAAAATCAAATAGGAACATTTTTAATAATGTTTTCAGAATTGATTGCATAAGTAGATGCAATTAATGAGGAGGAATGGCCTAGAACCTAACTTGTAGAGATCCCATTTTTTGGAAGAAGCAAGCGGTCTTGATTAGTTGTGAATCAGGCTATGATCTATAACGTCTCTAACAAAGACTTATAATGAAAGGTCAAGACATACAAGTCTTGTACATTGAACGGTAAATCAATTACTCAAGAAAGGAGTAATTGCACTTAACCATTGAAACGGAGAAAAACATGGAAGACCTATCTATGAAAAGTCTCCCAAAGGAAATGTTTTCAATGAAGTATAAAGAAATGGGACTAAGGTCTGTGAAGGAAGGTTGATCTCCCATAGCAGAAACCCAACCTATGTTTTGAAAAAGATAAACAAGGTTCAATGTGGTACCAACAAGTTATGGATAGAGATTATGGAGCACTAATATAAAACTTCCCATTTCTAATTAGTGCTGGTTTCTCGCAGAAACACCTTCGAGACTTACCTATATGAGTATGGAAATCAGGTCGTTTCCTAAGAGAAAAAGACCGTTCTTAAAAGAAGACTCATGAATCCAGGATATAAGCACATGGCCATTAACGTGCTGGCTACAGAACACACTATCTAAGAAATCAGTATGTGTGGAGATTCCGCTTTTATCATAAGGGGTACTTGGTTCAAGACTAGTTTCACCATAGAACCTCGATAGGGCTTTGAATTTCTTACACTAAGTGAAGGTTCAAATCCAAAAGATACCTATCATTTATGTATTGATTTCAACGAAGATGCTTAGTCTCAATTTAGCTTGAACTACGTTGGCTTGATCCCACTCGGGTACGTAGGCAGTCACTTGAGTGATGCAGCCACTCCTGTTATATAAGTTTTACTTTATTTTCATGTTTTTGGTTATTGAAAATAGGGGGAGATTGTTGGATATTTTCAATAACATAGAAAATAAAACGGTTTTTTTTTTTGGTTTTCCGCTACGACGGGGGAGCGTCCTGTGTCGAATAGACACAATGGATGTTAGTTGGAGATAAAGAGGCACATCCAAAGGGTGTGATGGTTCATAAAAGACACAACCATTCCCAATAGACACCTTATGTGTCTTTTGGAAGTGAAGAGGCATCTCCAATAGGCATGAATATCCCTATAAGTAGTGAAGGTATTCTCTCATTCTAAATAATCAATTCAACCTGTTTTCTCTCCATCTAAAGCATCATTAGAAATCTCTCTCGTGTGTTCTTGATTGGGTCAAGGGGTGCAAACCTTGAATCCAATTTCTCTGTTGTAGGGCTTTCATTGTATCCTGAAGGCATTATTTCGCATACCTATTGCAATCGCCAATAGATATTGGGAGGGTAGAAATAATCGTCTAAAAGAAATCTATTCGAGCCTTGAAAGTCACGAGTACAACAATTTCTTTTAGTGTTATCATCCTCTGTTTTTACCCAAATTTTCCAACAGCAACACCCATCCATGAAATACGTGTTGTAAGTTAACGAAAGAAAGGGATTTTTCGTAACTTTAAGAAAAAAGGACAGATTAGGGCAAGTTGGTTCTATTTTTTGTTAGGCGATAAGCGAGGCGGGGAGCCAAACCCTTCGCATCTCATTTCCTAGCGCATAAAGTTCCTTAAGAACCCAGAAAAAAGTTTAAAAAAAGTAAAATTTGTACACAGTTCTGCTCCTAGTGCGGTTTATTATCTAGGCGCCCCTTGGGAAACTCATGCGCCTAGCTCGCCTTTCACAACATAGAGGTGGTTACCTTGGCAACTTGGCTTGGCTGTTGATGCACCTTGCACTTCCACCAATGTCATAGTAGTCGGTGAGTGTACGTAGTAGTTGTTCACTACATGAGCGTAATCATCTATACACCTGCACATATAAATTCATGAACCAAATTAATCAAAAACCATCATTTAATTAGTAGGAAGTAGGAACACACATGGTAAATTTTAATTTTTATGTTAAGTCTCTACCTTTTACCTTCACATCCTTTGCAATGAGATCTTTGCCATAATGGTTGAATGCAGTGGTTACATGCGTACCCAGTCTATGGAGTGAGAGTCCATATAGGACAACAACGTCACCTATTCACAGAGAGATATTGGTAAACAAATATAACAGGCGACTCTAAATGAATTGTGATAAATTTGAGATGTCATTTTCTTTCACCTTGATGTGGGGTACAGTGGTCAGAGACGAAGATAGCAGTGAAGCCATAACACCATTAATAAGACCCATTTTCTGGACACCATTAGTAAGACCCATTAACACGGCAACTATATCAGGCAGATTCCCCTTTCCGTGAGAAGTAACCCATGTTCCTCTTTTCAGTACCATTATCTAGTCTTTATTCAATCGAATTACATCGGAACCATAATAATCCTGGCTAAATTGGGGCCTATGCCACTTAATTGGGGCTTATGGATTTTTTCATCCACCCCATAGATAATGATAAGGGTGTCTAAGTTTGATGAAACTACCATTTTACCCTCTATGAAATTTTAATACTACCAATTTATCCTCATTTAATCCTAATAACAAAAGAAGAAAAAAAACAACTAAATCAAATCAAAATCACTTCCATTCCCATTTCCATCAAAATTAAGAATTTAAAATCAAAAACATTGTTGATAATCACCAAATTCACTAAAATAGGTAATTTTTCGTATTAGCTCGAATCAAGTACTTTTCTAATAACCCAATCCCCTAGAGTAGGTTTCAATAACTTGTAATCACTCAAACAATCCAATTTTTTTAAATCAAAGTTTTTTGGGTATATAACAATCGGTCTACGTCAATGCATTTGTAAACCGATTTCATTTAGAAACGGTTGTAGATTATGCCCACAAAGACCGATTGTCCTGGATGGCATTCTGGTCGGAGGAAATTGAACCAGAATCGGTCTACGTTAATGCCCACATAGCCCGATTTTGGTATGGAAGAGATAATTGTTTTCCTGTATTTTTTTTTTGTTAGAATCGGTTTACACGATACATATACAAAAACCGATTCCAAAGAAGAAAAATTCCGTAACTTTAAGAATCGGATTACATGTATATATATGTAATCCGATTGTTATGAAAAAAATTTCTGTAACTTTAAGAATCAGTTTACATGTGCATTACAAAAGCCCGATTTTAGGAATCGGTTTATGTGGGTATTGATCAAACTCCAATTCTGGGTTTACATCGTAACTTACAGAAAACCCAACCCAGAATCGGTTTACAAATGCACTAACATAACAAATTAGTTATGAAAAGAAAAACATTGAAAGAAATAAAGGAAAAAAAGGTGTTCGGCATGGTTGTCGCCCATGTTTATACAATCGAGTTTGAAACGTGGGCTACCACATATGCATGCTCTTATATTTTTAAAAGATTCGGAAAAAAAAAAATGGTTGATAGAGTGGATGAGAAAAATGACCCAATACTATTTGACACCGTAAGGCAAACACAACAAATTTGGACGCAGGGTGGGTATCCCGGTTATCGTCGTCGTCGGGATGGGAACAAAACAACAAAAAGGCGTATAATATAAATGTTGTTCCCTATAACCCGCATGTCAAGAATGTTCAATTGCCACATCACGATGGTTTTGGGAGAACATGACGAGATCCAACAATACATTGATGCAAGGTACATTGGACCACCGGAGGTGTATGGCGTTTACTTGAGTACCACTTGCATGAAACGGTTGGCAATTCATTTACAGAGAATAAGCAGGTGGTTTATAACGCAAGGCAATCAATGACCTCGGTTATACGAACATCACAAGAACATAAGACGACTTTGATGGGTTATTTTGAGTATTATGCTAAAAATCCTACTGCCCGGCCTATACTTATCAAGATTTCGCAACACAGGTGCACAATACGTTTCAAGATGCATGTATTGCACTTGGGATTTTAGCACATGATGGAGAATCGAGAAAAATGTCTTGAAACGTGGTTATGCAATTAAGGAAATCAAGAGGAAACTATTTTGTATTATCCTATCACAATGTAATCCATCAAGACCGGAGGTCTTGTGGGCGAAATTTGGAATGAATATATGTGATGATCTACCACATAGATTGCGAACAATATTTAACATCCCGAATCCAGACAGATGAAGCGGCAATGGATTACGGATTATACATTGGATCAACCGTTTCAACGATCTGGAAAAAACTAGAAAAATATGAATCAATGCCGAGACCAAGACATGATTGGGGTCAAATAGTAGATATGATACATTTGGGACCATAGACAACTTAGGTTGCATTAAGTGATTCGATGATTGATCGGATATCGAGAAATTGAATGTCGCACAACGTTCTGCGACAATGCGATAGTGGATTCGTAAATGATCGATGGGCGAATGTTTTTACGAATAGGCGGAAAAACTTTTTTGTACAACACAATAGCAAGAAGCTGTCGTAGAGATGGAAAAATAGTCTTAACGTTGCTTCATCTAGTATCGCTTCACTACTTATTGATGGAGGTCGAACAAACACATTCCACTTTTAAGATTCCATTTGAAGTCCAAGACGATAACAATATTAGTATTAGTAAAGACTCGGATTCGCGAGATGCTTAAAGAAGTAAGATTGATCATATGGGATGAAGTTTCAATGCAACATAGATTTTGTGTGGAAGCGGTTGATCGCCTACTACGAGATATTCGCGGTGATGACAGACACTTTGGAGGTGTAACGATGCCGTCTTGGGTGGAGACTTTAGACAAACTTTACCGGTGGTCTCGAATGCAAGTCGAGAACAATCGTTGGAGCATCTATAAGAGGTTCATTGCTTTGGGATTACATTATTGTCTTGACGCTAAACTAAAATATGGGATGAACCGGAAAATTTGGAGTTCTTGACTACTTACTTGAGGTAAAGAAATTTCATTGATTAAAACTATATTTATCGTAGACATAGCTATTTTAAATCTGATTAATTGATATGTAGATTGGAACGAACCCTGAAGAGGTTGTTAATCTGCCATCGACAATGGGTAGATGTCAAAACATGCATGAGCTAATATCTTCGGTGTATCCGTTCATTGGGAATGGATGAACCAATGTCAACCGAATACTTAACCGAGAGGATCATTTTATCTCACGTAATGAAGACGTCCATAAGATTAATATGGACACATTAATCTTATTACATGGGGGAGACTTACACGTACCGACAAAATGATTCGGGATGATCATGGAAGGGATTCGGATTTTACTGTTGAATTTCTCGACAATTTGAGCCCACCAAGATCACCTCCATTTAAGCTAGACCTTAAAGTTGGATGTCCCATTATGTTGGTTTGAGAAATCGGCACCGAAAGAAGGCCTTTGTAATTGTACAAGACTGGTGGTGACGAGGAAAGTGACGACACGTGATTGAAGCTAAAATCATAATCGGAGAAAAAGCCGGTGAAGTAGTATTCATCCCTTAATAACTTTTCAACCTTCTTTCGTAGCTAAACATACAAATGGAAAGACGTCAATTCCCCATACGCGTTGCTGATAGGTGTAGAATACACCTAATTTACTATCTAGTAGTTTATGCTTTCTTTGCTATTTTTCTTGTAAATTATGTATTTTACGCTTGTTTTGAGTTTTATAGCTACTTTGGAGTCGCACGGAGGAAAAGAAGAAGGAATCACCCAATTCGAGCCAAAAGGGCAAAAAGGTCATTTCACAGGGCGAAGACTATTTGGAGCCCAGAGGTGGTTAAGGGGCTCTCATTGGTGCCCCTTATCACTAAGCGATGGGCGTTACTAACACTGCAGGTAGCCCTTATCCAAAGACGGGTATTGGGTAGCACCCAGTTAGGTCTGGCCCTACCCATTACCCGAGATCCAGGATCCGAGACCCACTCACAACCTAACCATACATCTCGAGAGTTTCTCATTCAAGTCATTCTTTCACCCGAAGGCGAAATCGAGAGGTAAGTTGCGTTGCAGGTCACGAAATTCGAGAGCTTAAACCGAGAAGAAGAAAGTACAATCTCTTGCTAATGTGAGAAATGGAGATTAGGGTTCGTTGGTTGAGCAGATCGAAATCCAGAGTTGTTGTTGATGGCAAGAAAGGAATTGAAGTTTGATATGAAGAACACAGATGAAGAGGGGCTCAGAGAGAGTAGATCGAGAGATGGAGGCAATAGAATCGGAGATTGAGTTCCACCAAGAAGAAGAAGATGGGTGCATTGAAATGGGTTACGGCAACCAGGCTCGATGATGGGGTAATAGAAGGTTAGGGTTCCTGCATTTCATTGAAGTTTAGATGAAAGGGGTTCGATTCGTTCCTGATGCCGGTGTTGATTGAGCTCGAGTCTGTGGTGAAGGTTTGATGTCGAGATTGAGCTGATGAATGTAGAGAATCAGATGGGTTTATGCTACTGATGTGGACGAACTAGATTGACGAGAAAGGGGTCGTTGTTGTGAAGCTCGGGTAGAAAACAGATCGAGAAATTATGAAGAGACTCCCGCTAATGGGCCTTAGTCATGATGCAATGGAAGAAGGAAGGTGGTTATCTCATTGTTGAATGGGTTTGGTTCGAGGATGAAATTACAACCAAAATTTCGATCTTTTTGCTATGAACGTTGATCGATCCGGATAAAAAGAAGGAGAGCCGGGTTTTGACATTGAGTTGATTGAGAAGCGTTGTTGGTAGTGGGCCTGCAATCGAGATAAAGGAGACACCTTGGTGTTGGTGGTTGTAGTGGGTCTTGAGTTGATTGCGAGGTCACAGATAAAACACAACAACGAAAGTGCTTTCGAATTGGCTCAGGATGATTGAAGTGAATTCAGTGGATAGTAGAAGTTGGAGGTTGAATTGGAAATGGGTTCAGGTCTATTATTTTTGAAGTCATTTGATTGGCAATAATGGATAGTTGAGGGGTGGCGCCCGAGGTTCTAAAGTTTGCATTTGGCGGGGAATGGTGCTATGGAGTAATGTGGAAGGCCGAGTTGGAATCATTGCGGTGATAAAGAAATTGAATTCGGGGGAAGCTAGGAATGGCGGGTTGGAGGTAATGAGCTATTTGATACTGGTGAAGATAGCATGGCATGGCAAGAAGATGGTATGCAGGTTGTTCGAGATACAAGTGGCTCAAACCGATAGGTTTGTAAATGAGCCAGGGACTTAGGATTTGAGGCAATAGATGGCAGCGATGGAATAGTGCAATGCAGCTCGAGAAGATGTTTTTGAGCCTGGTTTTGAGGTGGTTCGGGGCAATGAATAATGCAAAATGTGGCTTGTCCCGGCAACTAGCTTTGCAAAAAGTGGTGAGTCATAGTTTAATCCAAGAATTAACTTGATTAAAAAACTTTGACCGTTAGTTTAATTCCGTTTTTTCGACGGAGAAAATTAGCACTAATTGAACAAAAGAACTTTCTATGGCATGGGTATGAAGATAGGGAATGATGGAGAATTGGACTCAAATTTGGAAAGAGAAGGTGGAAGAGTTGAGAAAAGCTTGGATTTGGAGATTGAATTGCAAAAGGAAAAGGATTCTAATCCTTGGAAGAATTGGAGAATTTTGAAGCCTATAAATAGAGAAGTTTTCTACAACTTCCACACACCTCTCTACATATCTTTCTCTACACATCTTTCTACACACATCTCTACACACACAATTCTTTTCTTTTCTTATTCTTTGTGTGAACTCTTTAACATGAGTAGCTAATTTTATTGATTGAGGATGAATTCCTAGTTCTTAATATGATTTGAGTTTTTGATCTTGAAGTTTTTCACATGATTATCGTTTGTTTTTCTAATAGGAATGATCTTAAAGACATTCATGATTGATTGATAGATTGTTTAGAATGCATGCTAAATTGATTTGTTAGTTTAATATAAAGCTAGTGAAAGTTAGGAGATAAGTAATCGTGACTCTTTACATAAGTAGCAAACACGAGACCTTGCGGAGGGCCTGGAGCAATTGTTAGAAACAACGCTAGAAAGTGAACCAAGCGAACCGAGTTTAACTACTAGTACTAAACCTAAATTCATAATAATTCGGGAAACATCTTGTAAGCGGATCAAGGTGGTTCTTTTGAATAGAAAATACTATAACCGTATATGACCCTTGAATCATTGGGAAGGACTTGCGATTTTAATTGTTTTGAGAACAAAGTTGTGGCGATACCCAAAAAAAAAGTGGGAATGTTATTTATGCCCCTAGTATCCATGGGCTTTGCAAGTAGGATTACTTTATTGTTGCCAAATGAACACCCTTCGAAGTATTATTGGGTATCTTTCCAACGGGCTCAATATTAACAAGTTAAAGTCCGATTTTAACCTTCACAAAGTTGTGGCGATACAAAAAAAAAAAGTGGGAATGTTTTTATTATGTCCGAACGATATAGGTTAGTTTCTTCTGTTTTTTCGATTGAATTCTTGAGAGAGAGACAAGCAGAGAAGATTTGAATCAGAGACGAGCAGAGCAGATTTGAATCTCAATTTGAACATGCAATTTCAAATTCGGTGAAGATTATTTGTTCCCAACTACGTTGTTGAAGATTATTAGCTGAATCTGAAAACGATTCAAATCAGAAAACGATTATAAATTCATGATTTGAATTTGATTTTGTTCTTCAACAAATCAGAAAACGATTGTTCAGAATTATTGTTCTGAAACCAAAACCTAAAGTTGGTAGTTGTTCGACATTTGAATTAGGAAAATCTATTTTGCTCAGAGAAATCTACTTTTCAACTCAAATCAAAAGTTGTGGATGAATCATTGAATCTGAAGATCGATTCAAAGATATTACGAAGCTCGATTCACTATTTGATTTCTTCTAATTATTTGATTTGTTCTAGTTCAATCTCGAGAACAGGTAAAATATACTCTGTGAATTTACTTTTTTTCCGAATCATGTAATGTTGTTCATAGTGTATTTGATTAACCATTAATTTGGCATGTTTGTACATTTTGTTTTATATTTTTTCAATTGAATACTGTGAAATTGAATATTGTTTTTCAAGTTTTTTATGTAGTGATTAAGCATGATTTATGTTGACCAGGGTATAAGCCAGATTGTAATGAGTTTTTTAGGTTATATCGTTTTTTGATTTTTGTAATGGTGATACAACAATGTAGTAGTTGAATCTGTTAGGTCATATTGTTAGTTGTTTTTGTGATACATCAATTGAGTAGTTCTACCTATTTTACAATTGCTTAGTGAATTCAGGCAATGTTTTCAACTTTTTCCACCGTTTGCCTTGATATACTTCTCACGAGGGGCGCAGCCCCGAGTGATTTGCGTCATGACCGTATTTTAAACTACAGGACATGCTGAATCACATATTCAATCTAAGGACAAATTGTAGCTTGTCAACCTGTTTATATAGAATGTCGTTGTTATTGAATCGCATGACAAATTGTCCAAGTTTTTTCCAATTAGGAAAACAACTTGTGGTAGTCGCTTCTAGTTGTGGAAACAACTTGGGTTGGTTGCTTTCATTACTTTCTATAAACAACCTGTGGTAGTTGCTTCTAGTTTTGGAAACAACTTTGGTTTGTTGCTTTCAACTTGTATCTTATTATCCTTTGCAATTTACTGATTTTCTTCTCTTTGCAAGGTAAATATGGTTGTCGCAGAGATCAACTTTTGCAACTTAAGCATCTCTCATGTTATCTATGAATCAACTACCTTCAAGGATATGCAAAGTCTTGTGTTGCGTTCTTGGAGTATTCTTTCTCAAGTCCCTTATGTGATTCTTTCTGATGTTAATGGTGTACTTCAAATCGTTCGGTCTGATTTAGATTTGAATTTTATTGTTATATACTGCCAAGCTAAGGGAATACAAGTTTTGAAGCTCAGTGTTCAATTCGAAACTCCTTCTTCTTCTTCTTCAGCTTCTTCAAGTTGTGTTTCAACTGAAGGTTTGGCTTTTGTTGAAGACACGACTGATGACGTTTCAATGAATCAATTATCCACAAGAGAACCAAAAAATGTGATGCTTGGGCTGGAATTCTTACCGGTGTTGGTCAGATGTTTGAGGGAGGGAAAGATGAAGTTGTCGATGTCTTGTTGAAGTATCAAGTGGAGAGTGGGTACAAAGTCAAGCCTGAGAAGACTGATCGGAAGCGTTATACAGTTCATTGCCTTTTCAAAGAAGAAAAAGGATGTAAGTGGAGGTTCCACTCTTCTTTGGCATTCAAAGGCGGCCATGCTTTTAAGTGCAAAACTTTTATATCGGAGCATTCTTGTGGTTTGGCTTGCTCTGATCCTTCGAAGCTTCGAATGACGAAGACTTTTATAAAGAACATTATAAAAGACGATATTAGAGTTTCAGGTAAGCAGAAAACAGCCGCGGACATTCAAGATTTGTTTTTCAGAGAGTATCAAGTTGACCTCACCTACCATCAAGCATATCGTGGACTGAAATTTTGCAAAGAATGTATTTGGGGAGATGATATCAAGTCGTATTATGATTTCTTGTGGTATGAAGAAGCAGTCAAGCGTTATAATCTGGAAGCGTCATCAACTTTGAGTTTAATCTCTGAAAACGGCGGTTTGAGAGGTTTTCATTTCTTTGAAGCTTGCATCACAGGGTTCAACAAGTATTGCCGTCCTATCTTTGATAATAGATGCTACGTTTCTTCTTTGGAAAGTTCGGGGTGGTCTTATGGTAGCTTGTGGGAAAACTGGAAACCAAGGTATTATGCATCTTCTTTACTATTTTCTTTTTATTTTGTGTTGTTTTTATGACAAACCTTTTGGGTAGAAAAGTTTTGTAGCCAATTGTATGTAATTGCACAACCTCAACAAACCTTTTAGGTTTAGATTTTTGTGAACAAACTCGAAAACTTGTGAACAACCTCAACAAGAATGAAAACAACTAGCACAAGTTGCCTCCAAAATATGGAACCAACTTGTGCTAGTTGTTTTCATTCTTCTAGTTTGGCTTTTATATTTTGGAGGCAACTTGTTCCAGTTGCTTCCATATTCTGGAGACAACTTGTTCTAGTTGATTCCATTCTTTTGGAGACAACTTGTCGTGGTTTCTTCCACTGTGTAATTCGAAACATGCTACTCATTTTTTGTGTTAAATTTTTTTGTTTTTTTTTTTTATTTTGCAGAGATATTTCCAGTTGCCTTTGGGATTGTTTCTGGCGAAAATAGTGATAATTGGCGCTGGTTTCTGCAAAATTTGAAGGCAATTGTCGATGCTAATCGTCCGTTGACCATTATATCTGATCGTGGAACTGGACTTTTGAACACTATTCCTGAAATCTTTCCGAATGCTTTTCACTCGTATTGCTCGTACCATATGAAAGGCAATATTCCAGTTGTCAAAGGCAAAAGTAGACAGTCTGCTATTAAGTTGTTTGAGCAATGCTACAGTGTTGTCACCAAGGAGAAATTTCTGAAGGCAGTTTCAAGCATGGTCAATCTGAAGATGTTCTCTATTATTGAGTGGATGAACAAGATCCCATTGAAGAACTGGGCTGCTCATGAGTTTCTGGGGAAAGGTATGGAGAACTTACATCCAATATAGTTGAAAGCTTTACTTGACTTTGATTAGGCACGAAAAGCGACTGAAAGCCATCGATTTGATTGAATGTATTCGTGCTCGGACAATGGAGACTATGTGGAAGAGGAAGGTTGAAGCTAGCAGCTGGACTACAAGACTTACCCCTAAGATGCAATCACGGTTAGACAAGAGGATAACTGACTGTCGTAGATACAAGGTGCGTAGAGCTAGTGAAAAGGTATTTGAGATCATAACTAGTCTGCGAAGCATACCGTTGACTTGGACTTGCAGGACTGTACTTGTCCTTTGGTGGCAAAAACACAGCTTCCCCTGCAGTCATTCGGTGAAAGCTATGGTGCAGATTGGCGAGGAGGAGGTGTACAAGCACATCTCACCTTACTACACCATTGAATGCTACAGAGGTTTGTACTCAAAACCTATCTATCCCATCCCTGATGGTGACAAACCTGATGAGATTTCTTGTACCAAATACGTCATGCCTCCCCCTGTTGGACCACAAGTTGGAAGGCCAAACTATGTTCGTAAACGCAGTTACCGTGAGAAAATACGCAAGAAGAGAAGGTGTGGTCGCTGTGGAATGCTTGTATACCATAATCGTAGAACATGCCGTAGTGCTCCATTGGCCCCTCTCCTACCAGTATTCAAGAATCAGTCTAGGATTGGAAGGTTCTACAGGATGATGTTCCTATGAAATCTCTCAAACTGCATTAGTCTTGTCATCTTTTTTCATTTGTTGCAGTTTGTTTTATGTTTTTCTGAACCTTTCTTTTCATGTGTTTACTGAACTTTGTGATTCATGCTTATATGAACTTGGTTTTATCTTTTTTAATTGATAATGTTACATTCTCAGTTGTTCTGCAGTTGCTATGAAATGATTTTGGTCTGTAATATTTTTTGATTTGTTGGTTATGTCCATAGGTTCTGCAAGTTGCTTCCACTTTATGGAAACAACTTGTTCTAGTTGCTTCCATTTTGGGAACAACTTCTGCAAGTTGTCTCTCTGTATTTTTTACCTATGCAAACCTGTAAGCATATAGAAACATTGCAACACTGAAAATAATCAAGAATGGAAGGGTTTACAAATGATTTTTGGTCTGTAATATTATTTGCTTTGTTGATTATTTTCTCAGATTCTGCAAGTTGCTTCCATTTAAAGGAGACAACTTGTTTCTAGTTGCTTCCATTCTGGGAACAACTTCTGCAAGTTGCTTCCATTTTATGGAGACAACTTGTTCTAGTTTATTCCATTCTGGGAACAACTTCTGCAAGTTGTCTCTCTTTATTTTTTACCTATGCAAACCTGTAAGCATATAGAAACATTGCAACACTGAAAATAATCAAGAATGGAGGGTTTACAAATATTTTTTGGTCTGTAATATTATTTGCTTTGTTGATTATTTTCTCAGATTTTGCAAGTTGCTTCCATTTTAAGGAGACAACTTGTTTCTAGTTGCTTCCATTCTGGGAACAACTTATGCAAGTTGCTTCCATTTTATGGAGACAACTTTTTCTTGTTTATTCCATTCTGGGAACAACTTCTGCAAGTTGTCTCTCTTTATTTTTTACCTATGCAAACCTGTAAGCATATAGAAACATTGCAACACTGAAAATAATCAAGGGAAATAATCAAACCATTCAAACTTTAACTAGACAATATTTTAAGAAGTGTACTTTAATTAGATAATACCAACATAATGTTAACAACCAATAGTAATCTATAGATCAATCAGAATAATACTAGATATAACTAACAAATTAGATAATACTAACAAATGTAGTTCAATCAGATAATTCTAGGTAATACTAACAAGTTGTCTCTGTCATTTAGTATTTCTGGGAATATATCACAATTTGACTTGAATTTGTGCCTTTCGGTTTCTTCCATTCATCAGTTGTAGCCAGTATACGGAACGCCATCTTGATCCTTTTTTTGTTAAAGTGGCCAATATATTGATTTTTTTTTTCCTCCTGCCAGAATACCGAATTCTTGGTATTTCACCAACATCTTCATAAAAACACAAACAAATATTTCGCGGTCAGGGTGTTCTTGTTGTTGAAGCACTTTAGGAACCTTCAATGTGTGAACAATTTCATTACCACCTTTGTCTCGATGTCCAATCTCATTTAGAACTTTGCTCAGTGGCTTTGTAAGTGTATGCAGTTGACCTGACAACAATGGACTCTGTTTCATAGAGTTGCATATCTTCCAGACTCCTTCATGTAATACCAGCAACACCCAGTGGGAGTTCATGCACAGTGGAAACATCAGCATTTTGTTCTTGGCATCCAACTTGTAATTAGCCCTCACATAATCTACTACTGAACTTGTTTCTATTGCATTCTCGTCTCCATTGTCCATGTATATTTGCACGTATCTTTGCATCATTGAAAAAGTTTTTAAAAAACAAAAAGATACATACATTTATCAGATATTTGCACGTTTCTGCAAAAAGTTTTTACAAGTCAAAATAACATGCAATCTGTTAATACTAACTAGTGCGTAATTTATCAGATAAAAAAGTGACTTACCAAAAGATTGGTATTTAGTATTACATGCTTCTTTGTATGGATTATCGCGAAACGTTTTCCATCTTCGATTTGAGGAATACTTTGGTGTAGAATTCTACGATGTCACTATCGATATAGAGATCATCCAATAGATTTTGGATGAACTATTTTCGAATGTGATATTCATTGTTCTATATGAGAACAATCCGTTTGCTGCATAATCCAACAACACAAACAAACATCATGTGATATTGCATTACTAGCAAAGCAAACATCAATATTGCAAAATTGAAGGCTGGGAAATAATACCCAAAGTCAATAAAACTAGCAGTATAAAAGGCTTAGTGTTTTTTTACCCTTCTGTGGCATCCTCGCAGAATTCTTGGAGTATTTTTTGTTGATCTTCGCTGCAATCTCCCCAAAGCTTAAGACTTTCTGCAGGCCTGAGTGGTTTTGATTGAGGAGGTGTTGGATCGATGTACTCGATTGCTTCCAAGTCAATAACTGCACTGTCCTGTTATTTCTTGTTCTTTTTTCGGTGTAAACCTGTTCCAGTGAATTCATCTCCTAATTTTTTCCTCTTCCTCTCACTTGGATCGTTCTTGACTCTTTTAATAATAGAACCAACAACAGCTTTCTCTTGACTTTCTCTTGATTTTCTCTTGATTTCGATAAGTCACTATCTTAAATCCTTTTGGTTCAATTATCGAGAAGATGGGACTGGTCTTTGGAGAATCCAAATGCAAATTAAAAGTTGGACCTTCAAAGTATTGGTTTTGCACACATGTTGGAGTGTGTTGAACAACAACCATTTCATCTTATTTTTTCTTTTCACCCTCATTCTCTTGTGTAGAATATGCTACTTTCCTGCAATTTGGATTAAAGGAAAAAATTCATTAAAAACATAGTACACTGAAAACAAGGAGAGGAGACAACTTTAAGGAAGTTGCTTCCACGTATGGAGACAACCTGAAGCAAGTTGCTTCCTAAACATATGGAAACAACTTGAAGCAAGTTGCTTCTAAATTGAATAAGTTGATTCCTAATCATATGGAGACAACTTGAAGCAAGTTGCTTCCATCCAAGAATTATTTACTACTAAATTTAGCAATCTACTCTTAAAAATGAATGAATCTACCTTTCTGTTATATCTTCTTGATTATTTGGAGTTGTCCTTTCTTTATCATCTCCAACTGGTTCCTCAACTGGTGCAACTGGACATGTCTTTTCATTTGAGTTGTCTTGCGCACATTCTTTGTTCTTGCTTGGTGCAGTTTGAGAGTATGTAACTTCCCTGCAAATTCATTAAAAATTTTATTTAAAACACAGCAAACATTCTAAAGCAAGTAGTTGAGGCAACTTGAGGAAGTTGATCTCACATTTTGGACACAGCAAACATTCTAAACCAAGTTGCATTCAAGAATAAACTTGGACAATTCTAACAAGTTGCATTCAAGAATAATCTACTCTAACAAGTCTAAAGTAACATAAGACTAAAGTAAATGCATCTTACCTTTCTGCTGCATGCTCTTTCTCAACTTGTGCAAATGGAGTCCTCTTTTCTCCTTCCTCTCTAACTGGTTCTTGTGTTTCGTTATTTCTTTGGTCTTGCTCTATGTTAGCAAAATATTTTTCAGTTATCTCATCTATATCCACATTCTGCATCAACTCATCCAAACTATCGGGCATGGCTACCTCAGTTGAATATTCTCTGTCAAATGTTGGCTTTACTACAGTTAGTGGTGTTGCTGATTCAACAACAGAATTTTCTTCGCTCATGTGCATTGTCTCATCTGCATTTTATGCCGCCTTGACTTCCTCAATAACTTCCTTTTCTGGTACAGATTCTTTCTCATTTTCTGTTTGGTTCATGTCTTGATCTTCTTCTTTTCGGTTTCAATCTGCATCATCTTTAGAAACTTCAGATTCATTTCCTGATAACTGTTGGTGATCTTCAACATCTTCATTTTCTTGTTCATCATCTTGAGCGATTTCTTCTTCACTCACCTGCACTCTCTTATTAGCATTTTCTTCTTGAACTGTTGCTGAAGTTTCACCTACATTAGCTTCTTCCTCTCAGTTACATTTTCGGAGGACTGTTGGTTGATTCTTCTACCATAAAATATTGAGCTCCACTGCTTGTACTTCTTCTCCCTTGAGAGGTTTTCTGGTGTGTTTTTCAAATCCTCCCAATCCTGCAAGTTCTTGTAAACGTCAGCCATGTGTTGCTTTGATCATCTGTCAAATTAATTTTATCCTTATTGGCTTCATAAACGCTTCGAAGGAACTTGTTGTCATCAATGAACTTTCTTAAGAACTCATCTCTCCCTTCAATCCTATAGTAGATCTCTTAGAGTGAAAAGTTTTCGGCTTCAAGGAATTTGGCATTTAGCCTTTCTTCTTCAAGTAAACCGTACAACAGGTTGTTGAATGCCCTTTCTATTTCTAATTCTTCTACCAATTCTCTCAACTGAGTCAGTCTTTGCTCATGTGGTGTCATTTCATCTCGAATGCCATCTGTAAACTGAAGAGTTCCAAATTAGTCAGCATTTTTTCCTTGAAAATCAGTCGCAAGTTAATATACAACTTGAGTAAACTATCTGCTTCAACTTCTGAAACCAACTAGATCAAGTTGCTTTCATTTTATGGAGACAACTTGAGCAAGTTGCTTTCATTTTATGGAGACAACTTGATCAAGTTTCTTTCATTTTATGAAGACAACTTGAGCAAGTTGCTTTCATTTTATGAAGACAACTTGAGCAAGTTGCTTCCACATATGTTGTTTCATAACATTCAACTCTAAGATTCACTAAAGTAGCATAAGAATTTTTACTTACAGTAAATTCTTCTGGGAATACCATATACCTGTCACTATCTTTCCTTTCTACCGTCAACTTGTTGCACAAATCTAGTAAGTGCCACCTGGTGAATCTTGGAATTGAATGTTCAAATCCTTGTCGCTTTGGTAGGTAGTTGCTATGCTCCAAAAACCAATACTGCAAACAAAAAAAATTAAAATGTTAGTTAAGTTTCTCAAAACATTTTAGATCAAGATTATCTTGGCAACAATTTTTCATTTCTTTTTTACCAACAAAAATGGTATGCACCCAGGTACACGTTTAAGACCATCTTTTCCTTTTGGTTTCTTTATATTATCCATCAAATATTTCACTATGTGGTCTGGCCATGACACTCTATGCATGAAGAACAAGTATGGCAACCATCTCTGGGTAAAGTAGCCTCCACTAGTATCCATGAAGAAGAACACGGTGCACAACCACATGCCAAAGAAAATCAGAAACAACGCCGGGTCCTTTCCATTTTCAGCTTCTTCTCTCAACACCATATCGATCTGTTGCCTTGTAATCTTGTAGTCTTTGCCTTGTACTGGGGGAAAATGTTTATGCAAGAAATCTATGTGCTCTTTAGTTACTTTACTCAATTTCTTCTTCAATTCATCATCTTCAGGCCTTCTTTGAACATTGAAGAAAACAACAAAGTCATCTTCTGTTGGAACATAAACCTTCTTATTAAAAACAAATCCCACTTTCACCTTCTTCCTCACTACTACACTATCATGGCAACTGAGAAGCATCTCTATAGCTTGAGGAATCTTAGTGTATACATCTCTTTCAGCCGTTACGTCTTTTGAAGGCCTGTTTTGTTGTTCTTCTTTAAAGAATGGTTCAACTAAACCCCAGTACGGAGACTCTCTTAAGGCTTTCACATGTGCTGGCTTGTCTTTCAATACTTTATACAAGTAGTAACTCATATCTAACAATGGTAATAATCCAGATTTATATGCTAAGGTTGTTTCTAGCTTCTTCTTTTACCCGCAATCATGCAAGCTATCCAATTAACATCTAATACATAGATACAGACATGACTAATTAAAAGAAGATTTATATGTTTTCTTTTTTCATACCTTTTCGTGTTGAACTATATCAGCAGTTTCGTTGCTTAGCCGTTCTTTGGGAGCATTCTTTGCAGAAATTTGGTTGGCATTGCCTTCAATCTTGGCGACGTCCTCTTCATACTAATGTTGTTCGAGTCAATAGGAATAGTTAGCATGATATCTCAATAGAGCTAACTAATTCAAGTTGTCTCCATATATAAGAGGAACTAAAAAAACTATCCTAAGTTGCCTCCAGAAATGACAAAAACTGGGAACAACTAGCATAAGTTGCCTCCAAAATACAAAGGCAACTAGTACCAGTTGCTTCCAAAAGCACAATTCATTTCAGAACCATTTAACATGTTGCATCACATTCCAAAGGCATACAACAAGTACTAGTTTTCAACTTATAAGTCATAGATGCACAACCAACTAAAAATATGAAGGCAACTACTACCATTTACTTCCAAATATGGGAACAACTAGCATAAGTTGCCTCCAAATATGAAGTGAACTAGTACAGGTTGTTTTCTCCAAAATCTGTAGTAAAATACATTATGAAACAAAATGCAGAAATCATCAAACACTCAAACAAGATGCAGAAACCATCAAACCAAGAAATCCTCAAACAAGATGCAAAAATCATATATGAAACAGTTGTGCTTCAATAACTGAATCAAGAACTGAATCAACAACCTAAATAACTACTGTTCTTTGAATCAGAAACAAAATAGACTATTAATTCAAAACCCTAATTGAATCAAAATCAATTATAAAAGTTTTGTTTACCTTTCTTAATTCCAATGGAAGACTTCTATTTCTTTATCACCAACAGAATCAGTCGATTTAGTTGATTTCCATCACATGCAACATGAAATCGAAGTACATTAGTTTGAATCGGTAATGGCTGAAATTATAAATCGATTTTTTCAATATTTTTTTTGAATAAAATTGTTTACGAAACCCTAAAAAATCGAATTCAGATGAAGATTAAACTGAATCGAAACACAAAAAACACAAATTAGTGTGTTTACCTTCGATTGTTTGCTGTTGATATTCACGGCATCTCTGAAATCTAATGAAATCGAGTTTTCTTTTCGATTTTCAGTTGAATTTGCTCTTCTAAATCAAAATACACTTCAGATCTACTAAGTTTCTTTCGTTTTTCAGATGATTTTTTGAATTTCTGAGCGGTTTTTTTTCAGTTTTTTCTTCTGGTTTTTCTGAAAATGTGAGAGAGAGTTAGAGAGAAAGAAATGTGTTGAAATGATATTAGTCGTGGGTTTTATCTGGATGCCAACGGTTATTTGCATTTATTAAAGGGCTTTTTAGTAATTGTATAATCCGGGTTTGGGCTTGGTTTGGGCTTTTTCAGGTCTAGGGGTGTTTGTATAAGTTGATAAGGGTATTTTGAAAGGGGCCCTATAGTAAGGGTATTTAAATAATGTTCCCAAAAAAAAAAAAAAATCAAAATCCATTTTCCATAATTGTAGCAGTCATTTTTTTTTCCAGTTCAGTCTATCACTTTTTCATTAACCTATAAACTGCTTCAAAAAAAAAAAAATTAACCTATAAAGAGAAAAAAATTATCATATACTCGTGTTGACGTTAAATCTGAAGCTAAGTCCATGGCCAAAATAAAGCATAAGAACATAAAGTTGACTACCAAGAAAAATTCTAACTTCAATTGAAATATCAAAGTCATACGGAAAAAACACAACAGAGAAAGATATCTATGTGAAATTAGTGTTCCTCCTCACAACCTAAATGACATGCATCGAAAAAGAAAAGAAAAAACAAACATTTAAAACATGAATTAGTAAATAACAAAGTTAATAAGAAAAGAAGCATCACACTCAAACTCAATAATGAACATCATAATGATATGTGAAAGGTCAAAAATCTCAAAACCGAGCATGCAAACAGATTGAAACAAAGAGAAAGATTGAGTAAAGATATGAACACCATGATTGATAAGCTGCTGGGGTTTCCGAAAGAAAAATGGGAGAGAAGGTGATCAGAGCTAAGTGCCCCACCTTGTTGCACAAATGGCAGATGGGATCATTGCTGCACTTGCAATATGACCATGTTCCTTGCAGTTCCAGCACATAGTTTTAGCATTGTACTCGGCCACAATATCCCTATCCAAAGTGATAGTAAAACAGATCCAACGACAATATCAGCAGTTTTCTTGAAGAAACAAAAAAGTGAGATAAACAAAAGATCACCGGTAACCTATTGAAAACTCCACAACTTTTTCTTTTAGTTTGACATTTTCAAGTGAACTACTTAAAGCCTATGCCTACAAAGCACCAATCCTGGTTTGCAAATCTTATGAATTTTCTACACATTAAGAGTATTTATAAGAAAATTTGGTCTAAGAATAGCTCACTCAGGATCACAATGATCTGGTTCCACTTTATAGAGATTATCTTGTTATTTTACCATAAATATTTGGTATTTTTCCTAAGCTTTGGTGTTTTTATTGTAGGATGTTAACATCAAATTTCCACCTTACCCCAATATCATTCTTAGAAGAAACTCTAGTTACTGTAATAAACAAAAACTATAATGTTACGAAAATTAAAATCTTATCGTAAAATCAACTTGCACCTCAATCTAAATTCTAAATCTGCTAATAGAAAGGATATCAAATTCATAGCATGTGTACTTGCAACACCATGTCTTCCGATCATCTTTTGTAGCTCCAAGATATATCCACCAAAACTATAGTGGTAGCAGAAGGGTACTGAAAGTGTTGATACACAAAATCTCCTAACCCATGTATCCAGGAACGCGGTGAAGGTGGATGAATGATGCAGAGTTAAAGGAGGAGGAAGAAAATTTCTTCGATAGACCCGCGGGAGAAAAGAGATAGAGTTCTAATTAGAGGTACGACATGATTAGGGTTATGAAATGATTGTGCTTAATTAGAGTTAACACGGTATAGGTATAACCATAATAAGCTTGAAACAAACGATTTCACGATTTCCATAATAATTTGGTTTCCCAATCTGAGAAAATTGATTTTCTTTTTGACGTGATTTTGTTTAGGCAAGATTTTCGGTGGTCTAACAGAAGTATTGTCCACCTTAACGGTGTTACTAACGTATAATTAAGTATTTGGTGTAAAGACGGTGTAAAGAAATTATTTAGGTTAAAATTCTAATAGAAGTGTTGTCCACCTGCTTTTTGGTTGACACCGTTACTAACTAACGGTTAAGTACTTGATGTAAACAAAGTGTAATCCAATTTTAAATATTTCAACCAATAGAGTTATGCCAAGTGTCCTTACCATAACTTCTGAATTAGAAAATACCTATTTCAGCCAATAGGAAGCAAGGGTTTCATCACCGTTTAACGTGGAAGATTATTTTGTCAAGGCCTTTAAGGAGGAAGATGAGTAGAATAACGAATTCTTAGTGAAAAATCACGAATCTCGTTCTGGTGCAAGAAGTAAATAAAGCATCGTATTCTGGACAAGGACATAATCGTGATAAACAGGGTTATCATGGAAAAAAACATAAATGCGGAGGCAAAAGGCATAAAAATGCTTGTAACCATCCGTATTACATAAATACGGATGCGGAATAAGAAAATAGGAAGTAATTGTCTTTTAATCCTCCTAAAAAATCTGATAAACTCCCCCAAAAACATGATCAAGGTTTCTAATCTGATAAACTCCCCCAAAAACATGATCAAGGTTGCTATCATTGTAGTTGTACAGACCGTTGGTGTAAAGCTTGCCGTTGTTAACACAACATTCAGTACGTCTCCAACGTGACCCAAAGTTGTACACAATAGTTTCTCTAATAAGAGCTTCATGTCTTTAGTATTACTTGTATATTACGAAACTGTAATCAGTTAGGAAATATCTTGACTTGAAGTTAAAGGAACTAGTGTATATATATGATGAGTCTCTTTGTAAGTCGTTTTGTGCAATTACTATCAATAATAAAAAGGTTATGTCCAAAGTTTGTTCTTTTCTTTCTCTAAGTTAACCTAAACCTAAGTAGTTCTAACTTGGTATCAGCTAGGTTAGTCGATTCTCACCACCATGTCTACCGAAGCCTCCACTATTTCTTCTACAATCTCTTCTACAATGTATGCTGTTATCAACTCAATTGTTTCTTCTTTACAATCTTCTGTGATGTCGTCCCTTCAGTTTTCTCAACCTCACCATTTAATCACTGTCAAGTTAGACGAAAACAATTACTCGTTATGGCGAGCCCAATTTTTACCCTATCTTCAAGGATATGATTTGGATGGTCATGTCACTGGTGAAACTCCCTTTCCTGCACCTACCCTTGCTGCTGATTTACCTAATCATGCATTTCTTTCATGGAGAAAACAAGATAAAATCTTGGTTAGTTGGCTGTTTTCATCCCTTACTCTAGCTGTTCTTCGTCATGTACATCGCCTTGATACATCTAAGGAAATATGGTCCTCTCTTGAGTCTCTTTACGGGTCCAAATTAGATGCTCAAATTCATCACCTTCACTGCGAGTTGTGTGCATTAAAGAGGGTTCTCAGTCTATGCGAGCATACATAGATCGTGCTAGATATTTAGTTGATAGTCATGCTGCTGCCAATACAGTTGTTACTGATAAGGAATTTCGACACTGCCTCCTTGCTGGTTTGGACAGTTCCTATGATGTCATCGTTACGTCTTTAACACCACAATGAGCTCGCTGACTGTAGAGGATTTTCTCACGTTTCTCCTGACGTTAGAACTGTGTGTTGAGCAACAGACAAAGATGCTGAATTCTCAACCAGTTTCTAATGTTGGTGCACCGTCCCGTACTGCTGCACCAAGCTTGTCTCGCTTCTCCACAGTCAACAACTCTTCCCCAGCGCAGTATGCTACAACACCAAGTTCTTCCCAAAACTCGTCTCGCTTTCCTGTGTTCAACCGTTGTCAACCCCAACGTAGTGCTGGTCGCTCCGAACTCCCATGTCAACTTTGTGGTCGTAAAAATCATGAGGCTCCGGACTGCTGGAATCGGTTTGATCGAAGTTTTCGTCCTCCTCGACGTCAACCACATTCTTCTACACCTCGTGCATATGCTGCTCAAACAGGCTTACTGCCAACTCCTCCATGGACTCCTGATAGTGGCGTTACAGATCATATAACCAATGATCTTTCTCGTCTTCAATTTTCAACTGAGTACACTGGCCCTGATCAAATTCAGATGGGTAATGGTTCTTCTATTCCAATTTCTAATGTTGGATCCTCTATCTTGGGAACTCCCAACCGTAAGTTGAAGCTTCGTAATGTTCTTTTTGCACCACAAATATCTCACAATCTCTTGTTTGTTTCTCGTCTCACCACTGATAATAATGTTTTATTCGTATTTCATCCGAATTTTTGTCTTGTGAAGGATCGATGTACCGGGAAGGTTCTTCTTCGCGGCAGTAGGAGGGGTGGTCTCTATCAACTTGATGATTCGTCTAAGTCTCCTAAAGTTTGCATAGGCGAATGTTCTAGTTTACAAGACTGGCACTCTATATTGGGACATCCAATGATGCGTACAGTTCGTAAAGTCGCCTCTTAGTTTTCACTTCCGGTTTCAAGTCAGACTATTAGTTTTGTTCATCTTGTCATGAACATAGGAGTCATAAGTTACCTTTTCATCCTAGTAAAACTACTTATTCCAATCCATTAGATTTAATTGTCTCAGATGTATGGGGACCTTCTCATATTTTATCTAATGAAGGATACAAATATTATATCATTTTTATTGATGCGTTTAGTCTTTTTACTTGGATGTTTCCTATGTCTCAGAAATCTGATGTCTTTTCTATATTCTTTTTGTTTCAAAAGCATATTGAAAATCTTTTGAATCGAAAGATCAAAATATTTCAATCTGATAATGCTGCTGAGTATCGTAAACTTACTCCGCATCTTCAACAACTTGGTATTTTCCATTGATTTTCATGCCCACATACTTCTGAACAAAATGGTTTAGTTGAACGCCGTCATCGTCATATTCGTGAAATTGGTCTTACGATTCTAAACATGGCTTATGTACCGTCCTCATATTGGTATGATTCTTTTTACACTGCTTGTTATTTAATGAATTGTTTTCCTTCCACTTCTATTAATAATTCCTTTCCATATGAAGCTCTTTTTGGTCTTCCACCGGATTACACCTCTCTTCGTGTATTTGGTTGTCTATGTTACCCCTACTTACGTCCGTATAGATCTCACAAAATGGAGTCTCTTTCTTCTCCGTGTGTTTTTGTTGGATATAGTCCATCTCACAAAGGCTACAAATGTCTTCATATTCCTACGGGTCGTATATACGTAAGTCTTCATGTTTTATTTGATGAGACTACCTTTCCCTTTGCCTCTACATCATCACCTTCCCCGACATCGACCACTTCACAGGTAACTCTTCCTTCACCCTTGTCTGTTTCATTACCACCAGTCTCGGTTATTCGTTCCACTACAGCTCCGATGCTGCCAGATTGCATGGTTCCAGTTTGTTCACCTAATGCTACACGGACTGCAACTATACAGCCGTTATCATCAGACTTGGATATTTCGTCTCCATATACAAGTGACCAGTCTTCACCTGTTCAGCCGATGTCATCTCCTTTGGCTTCTCGATCTTCAAATAGCCAAAGATCTATTTCTGTCGATAGCATTACTGCTCCACAAGATAACGCTTTTTCAATACCTACTTCAACTTCAACTCCAGCACCGGATAGTGTATCTCCATCTGACGTGTTAGGATCCACAACACAGACGAGCTCAGCTCCAACTTTCACTTCCGCGGAAGATTCTACTCATCACATTTCAGCGACAGCACCTGCTCTTGGGACTCATCCAATGGTGACTAGGGCCAAGGACGGAATTTTTAAGCCCAAAGTTCTTTGTGCTTCCAAATATGCACTGGTATGTGATTCCCTTCGTGAACCAACTTGTATTTCAGAGGCTCATAAAGATCCAAAATGGCGTACCTCATCAGATGATGAGATCAATGCATTAATTCGGAACGGTACCTGGTCACTAGTACCATATGATTCTTCTATGAACGTTATTGGATGTAAATGGGTATTTCGTATCAAACGAAAGGCTGGCGGTACAATTGAACGCTTTAAAGCTCGCTTGGTTGTTAAAGGCTATAATCAACAAGAGGAATAGACTATTATGAAACGTTTAGTCCAGTTGTTAAACCATGCACTATTCGTATTATTCTTACATTAGCTTTATCTTCCAATTGGCCTATTCATCAACTTGATGTGCAGAATGCTTTCTTACATGGAGAACTTCAAGAAGAGGTGTACATGAAACAACCTCCAGGTTATGTAGATTCTCGATTTCCTACACATGTCTACAAGCTACATTGTTCTCTCTACGGACTTAAACAAGCTCCTCATGCATGGTACCACAGGCTCAGTAGTTTTCTATTGCAAATTGGGTTTGTTACTTCGAAGTGTGACTCGTCGTTATTTATCTACAATGGTCCATATGGAACTATTTATCTATTGGTGTACGTGGATGATATTATTTTTACTGGTTCCAATTCTACTGGTATTACTTCTATTCTTACTCGTTTGCATCAAGAATTTGCGATTAAAGATCTCGGCGCCTTATCTTATTTTCTTGGAATTGAAGCGGTTCGTATTTCCTCAGGATTATTTCTTTCTCAACAGCGGTATGCTCATGATCTTCTTGTTCGAGCAAAAATGGATGGAGTTAAACCCATTTAAACCCCAATTAGTACTTCTGGTGACATCTCCTCTGATCGTAGTACTTTATTGTCTGATGCTACTGTGTATCGTAGCATTGTTGGAGCTTTACAATATTTGACGTTTACTCGTCCTGATCTTGCTTATGCTGTCAATAAGGTATGTCAATTTATGCATGCGCACACTATTTTTCACCGGGGTTTAGTAAAGCGCATACTACGTTATCTTAAGAATACACCTACTTTTGGTATACTTCTTCGGCCATCCCCTTCTCTACAGTTATCCTTCAGTGCGTATACTGATTCTGATTGGGCTGGCTCTCTTGATGATCGACGTTCCACTAGTGGTTATTGTGTTTTCTTGGGTGGTAATATTATTTCTTGGAGTGCTCGTAAGAAGAAATTAGTGTTTCGTTCTAGTACTGAAGCAGAATATTGGGGACTTGCAATTGCCATTGCTGAAATTATGTGGATTCAGTCCCTTCTTTCGGAACTTCGTATGTCTACTCAATACCCTCATGTTCTATGGTGTGATAATCTTGGTGCCACTTATCTTAATGTCAATCCTATATTCCATGCAAGGACAAAGCATATTGAAATTGACTATCATTTCGTTCGTCATCAAGTAGCTTCCAAGCTTCTTGATGTCAGGTTTATCTCATCTAAAGATCAAATTGCAGATATATTTACTAAACCTCTTTCAAAAGATCGGTTTTCTCTATTGCGTTTCAAGATAACGGTTCAGGATAACCCGTTGCGCTTGCGGGAGGGTGTTAACACAACATTCAGTACGTCTCCAACATGACCCAAAGATGTACACAATAGTTTCTCTAATAAGAGCTTCATGTCTTTAGTATTACTTGTATATTACGAAACTGTAATCAGTTAGGAAACATCTTTCCTTGAAGTTAAAGGAACTAGTGTATATATATGATGAGTCTCTTTGTAAGTCATTTTGTACAATTACTATCAATAATAAAAAGGTTATGTCCAAAGTTTGTTCTTCTCTTTATCTAAGTTAACCTAAACCTAAGTAGTTCTAACTGTCGCACTGCTCCACATCTCTGTGAATATCACATGAAATCTCAAAACAAAATGAAAAACAAAAATTGAGATGAATCAGGCAGAAGCCAGTTTTTCCACAAGATCTCAAAAATTAGAGGTTTCCAAATACTTGATTCACCTTGAGGGCGCTGAGTACCAGACTATGTTTGATTAGTTTGTTAGTGGTTTGTTTAATATAAATTAAAGTTATAATATTATATTCTTGTGTATTATTAGTATCTTGTAGTTAACTCTTTTTAATGATTTTGTTTGTACTAATCTTTCTGGTTTGCATATGTATGATGTATATGAATATGTGTAATATACATGTTATGCTAAATAATTTTGTACAACTATCTTATACCTTCTTTAAGTGTATGGAAAGATATGGACTCCAAAAGTAATCCCGATGGTGATTTTTTTCTTGCTGATAGTGGAACGACAATTCAATATTCCGAAGACTAAGTTCTTTGTATCCTTGAAAAGTTTTTAAGGCTAATACTACTACCATTTAAGCTAACCTTGTGGAAGGTGTTGGTAAATCTTGTGTTTCATTGCCGGGTGGTACCATATGTACTATCAATTATGCTTTATGTTTCTCTGGTACCTACAAGAATCTATTGAATTTCAAAGATATACACCATAATGGATACCACCTCAAAACGGTTGATGAGAATAATAAGGAGTACTTGCATATTACGTTGAATAATGAAAGGCATGTAACTGAGAAGCTTAATGCTCTCGCTTTTGGGTTGTACTATACAAAGATTCTAAAAGTGGGATCTTGTTCGGCCACAGTTCAGAATTTTATGACCCGAATATGTTTTTTTTTGTGGCACAATCGACTTGCACACCTAGGTTATACTATGATGAGTAGATTTTTTCAAGAACTATCACGGATAACCTTTACATAAACCTATGTTTAACAACGAACTTGGTTGTACTACTTGTTCATCAAACTGATTACGTAACCAAAAGTCGTTCCGGAATCATCCGCTTTATTCCACATAATGCAAAGTGATATATGTGGTCCTACAATTCCTATAGTGAACCCATTCAGTCATTTATGATTCTGATTTTTTTTTGTAATTTTTTTTTTTGTTATTAAACCATGGTCGTACCTTCAAAACCATGATCATTGTAGTTAAACTTCTGATGCCCATATTGATTTTTCATACATGTACTTGCAAGTTTTGACTTTTGAGTTGGGGAACTAACTTCAATTTTTTTGTTATTAAACCATGGTCTCACCTTCAAAATCAGTATACACTCGGTCTATTCGCCATGTGCACTTTAAGATCATGGAGTCTCATTTAAGGTAAACATAAAAATGCCACTTATTGCACATCTCTGTTATATTGTTCGTTTGTTGGTTAGCTTTATAAGTGGTGTACTTTTTTGGTATGCAGGGCACGGTTCCTTGCAAACTTGACAAGCATCTAATGAAGCTATAGCAAAACTTGATGCTAGATTTGTCCATGCCGCTCTTGGAAGAAATCATTTTAAAAGTCTTTATGGATATAAGGTAAGATGGTTTTGTTTTATGTATAATATATTTATATTTATTGCAACATTGGCTGCATATAAGTTGCCATATGTACATAATAAGTGGTATTTGCTTTAATAGGGGACACTTAATATGCTTCTTGATTTATGTGGTAACAATCTAAGTGATATAGACTCTTGAATGGTTTCATTGTCATCGATTAAAATGTGCAGTTTCAACTTTATTTTTTGCATTTCACTCGAAAGATGCACTGATTTTCGTTTCCTAGCAGTGTTAAATAGCAGCTGCTACATTGCGTATAAGTGTTTGACATGTGCACTATGAATTGTTTTTGTTATGTTTCTGGTAAATCCAAATAAAACCCACTCTCCATTTTATTTTCACTGTGACTTTTTGATATTCCGAACTTTTTTCTCGAGTTTAACTGAATCCATTAGTCAAGTTATGCATCTAAGAGTGCCTAAAACTCTAATCCAATGTCTTAAACACTTTTAGGTTGCCCTGGTAATAAATGTCAGTACCCAAATAGAAAGTCTACCTTATTTAAACCATTGGGTGCCTAAATAGTTAGGCATGGTACAAGACGTGTCTACACATCGAGTCTACTCCTTTTGTTTTCGTACGCGTGTGTTTTGTTTTGTAAACGAACAACAACTCATTTTTTCCATCATATCTATTACTGGACAAGTTGAAAGGGGAAGTTGATCTTGTATGTTGTGGGGAATTTCTATGGAAGTCTATTTACAGGTGTAAGGTTGGTTTTGAGCTCTAGTGAGTTAGTGATTTTATGTTCAAGTTATGGTTGGTATCCGACTACCATGGCACTTGACTATCATTTGTTTGATAACGTCGCGCCATGTTAGCTGTTAATTGGCACCCTAGCTACCTAGGGGTGGAAACCGGAAGACCATTTGTTTGGTAATGGTAGCTGGCATCCGACTCCCCTGGCAAGAGATGTGTTATCCTAACAGCAAAACAATGACAATCATGCGTAGGATTCGATGACCCTTGGAGTATAAAAGCAATATTTGCCTTCCTATAAAGCAGTTTAGGATAAATGAGTGAGCATTTGCCTGGAAAAATCATATTGGTTGAGTGGCGTATCAGAAAGTTTGAGCTACCCAAGCGGGTCGGCAGGCATGTAGTAGCATGTCACTAATTAGAAGTTGGACTATTTTAATATTTCTTAGTTTTATTGCCATTGTGTTCACAAACTTTGAAAATAAAAATATTAGGAAGACCGATAAAGATTGATTATTTCTCCTAAATTAATTCTTTGTGTTTTTGAAATTTTGTTTTAGAACACTGGAAAAAGATTTTTAGAGATTTTTTAGAGATTGTGAATTTTAATTTTTTAATTTAGAGTTCGAAATTGAAGATTTTTGTTCTAATTGTCAATATTTCAAGACACCGGAAAACGTTATTTAGAGAAAAGACAGTGGAGTTGACAAATGAACTAATTTCTCCATTTCCACCGCTCAGTGGAGTAGGTAAATGAGCAAAATGAATGTGTAAACTCTCAAATCTGAGAATTTATCCATCCCGTTTCAAGTTGAGCCAAGCATATTAACTTGTGACGATCACATTAATCAGGGGCATTCGTCCTAGATTGAACAGATGCTCGTCCAGAATTGAGCAGTTCCTCCTACCTAAACCGAGTATATTATTTTAATAATATAAAGTTTAATTGTAAAATTGTTCAATATACAATATAACTTCTATAAAATAATAAATTTGGGACCAAGAAAAATTATTATTTTAAAGGATATTATATTATCGATAGTATAATAAACTGTTGTGTTATACGTAAATAATATATTATTATTTTAAAAACACTTCCTAGCTTGGAGGTTGAATATTTAAGTACAATATCGACTAATTTTGTAAAAATATTATATTATTCACTAATTGCAAACAAATACAGGAACTTCAAGTATTAATCACTCTTCAACACTACTTCTTGCTGCAATACGACAACTAAACTCTGGATCTTTTGACTGCACTACGACTATTAGAGATGAAACACACTTAATTTGAACATTAGAGAAAAATAAACCAATATTAAATCATATGTCTTGGGAACACTGTACTACGCTATCAAAAAAAAATGTTGAGAAAGTTTAATATGTATGAAATTTATTTTTATTTTTCTTGTAGCATTTTCCCCATTATTTTTCTCTATTTTTATATATTATATGGGACCTATTAACTGTAATGACCCGTCCCACCACCGATACTGTCCCTGCTCAGCCACTGTGGTTATCCGACAGTGTGGGGTTTTCAAACGGGCATCGCTGCGATAATCCCGCAGAAACTTCTCGGATGGTCACCCATCCCTGGATTGCTCCCTCCCGAGCACGCTTAACTGCAGATTTTTCTGCCTAACTCTGGAGCCAATTGTGTTGAAAATGCCTCGGTGTTTGGAAAGGACAAACCATTACCTATATTCCATTCTATCGGCGAACCACTGCCGAAATCGGGGTATTACATTAACGCTTAAAGTAACTCTTGAAAAGTACTTATTCTATGATTATCGAATCTATTATTTTAGCACTAAAACCTAAGTTGGGACTAATTTTTTTATTTCAAAAACGGGTAGGTAGCTCAGCTGGTCATCCCCGTTCCTCAAAAGTTTATGCGCTCTAGGAGGTCCCAGGTTCGAGTCCTCGATGGCGCAATATTGCAGAATTTGACATGGAAGGTAGAGATATAGTTTGCCCCCTCACGACATAATCTCAGCCCCCTATCCGCTTCGGCTCCCTTGGCTAGGTTTCTCATGAGGCTCGTTGGTAGGCTAGCACGGCAACCTGTTAAATTAATGTAGTAGTACGTCGTTGGAGCTTAACTTAGCTTCCAACTAGTTTTATGTAATAATCGTTATCCAATAATATAATAGAAGAAAATAATACTCCCTCTGTCTTTTTTTATCTGTCCTAATTTCTACTTTGGTCTGTCTTTTTTTATCTGTCCGCTCTGTTTATAGACATATATTTCCCGTAAACTATCAAATATACCCTTTATTTTTATAATCATAAAATCATTTTTAATATAAAATTAATTCAAAATATTAAATATTATCACCATATATATCTATTCAATATCTTTGTATTAATTGTCTTTCCTATTTTATATAAAAAGGGAAACAAAATGGGTTACCTGATCTTTTTATTTTTTACTTAAGCATGTTATTCCAATTTATTATACGGACGGAGTAATAATGTTGTGCCAACATGAAAATAAAATAAAAATACAAGAAATAAAATTTTTCCCTATTTATTGTTCTATCATACCATAATTTCAAACTTCAAAAAGAATATTTCATCTAATAAAAGTACATATACCTAAACCCGCCAATCCAACTCCATGATGTTTATTAATACTTTTGTTCCTAAATTATTGATAACTAAGGCTCTAAGGAGTGAAGCAAAAACCCATAATATTTTCCCTACTATAGATAAACACTATTTATTTATTTTTTGCAAAATGTGAGAGTTATAAAATGAAGAACCCTTGGCTATTGGAAGAAATTTGAGATATACACATGTGAGTTGAAAAAATAAACTTATAATAGTAAATCAAAACATGTGTAAGATTCTTTCTCAATCATATTGATAACATAATATTGAAGAAATTCGTGGATAAAAGATTTCACACCAACTATGCTAAGTAGTGCATGAATGACGTTCTCACATCTAGTGTTACTCAAGTAATTTGGAGTTTTAAAGAGCATAGTCATATTGATATTTGTATCTACATAAATTCAACTAACCTTCCGAAGAAAAAATTATTAGTTTCAAGGTAGAGCCGACACCCGCCTTCAATGTATACAACACACATTGGGTTTAATCGGCCTTGAGATTAAACAAATACCCCAATATTAGTCAAATAATGTCTACAAATACGGGATCCAAACAATGTGATAACGGGAAAAATGAGAGACTAACATCGGTTCTACAAAGAAAATACCCTATATGTATCAAAGTTTGTTAACCAAACATGTATTCAAATTAAAAAGTCATCAACTTAACACAAAAATATAAAAGAACCCAAGTTAAATCAATACTTGCATAAACAAAACTTATAAGAGAATTTTATAATTATTAAATACCTTTAAAATCACTATTAGAGATTTAATTGCATGCCCATAACGGTAGGAGGAAATCACCAGATTAATTTGTAGAAATTTCACTTTGGATATGTAGCAATTGAGGAGAAGTTTACACTTTGGTGGTGATGCGTTCCATCTAAGTGTTTTTCGATTGATTATTTTTTTAGAAGGTTTCGGTTTTCATTGGACAAACCGAGAGGGAGCGTTTCATTATATTCATTATCATTCAGAAATCCAAGACCAACTCGCCCTATGCTTACGGGATCTCAATACAACCTTAGATTTATCTATTGGACGGAGAAACCTTGATACTAAATATGTAGTTTTTAGTGTTATTTATTATATAACGTGACATCCAAATGTTTTTTCTTCTTCTTAATTTTCATGTATTTTAACCGAGTTTATATTAGCATTAAGACGATTAACCACATTTCTAATTTATAGTGTTATCCTTTTGTAGCAGCACATAATTAACATAGTCAATTACTACTCATCAAAAAGCCGATACTCACAAACCACCGAGATATTACTTCTTTCTCCACCACCACCATTTTCCATCCTCGTAGAATATTGGGCGCACTTATAACTTTTAATCCCACACGTCATGTATAAAGTTTAGATTTAACAAACTTAGGTCGTCAATTAATTTATTCAACTATATGTTTTTGTTAATACTGAAAATCATGCGATTGACGGTTACCAAAGATAGCGGTGGCACCAAAAACAACCATTTTGTCTTATATGATTTGGTATCATCCCAAAAGTATTTTTTATCCGCCTTTTTTGATCGTGTCAAAAACAACCAACTATACTTTTCACAATACAATGTTACCCATCATGTAAAATTTTTTATTATTTTTGATTCAAAAAGAAAAAAACTAATACCACCGCCATTAAAACCATCCAGCGCCACTATTTCTTCCACCAAAACTAATGTTACCGCCTCCACCACTTTGTAACACATTCCACCGCTTCCACCACTTACTTCTTCCTCTACTACCACCACCACCACTAATATCTATTGAAATAATTTTTGTCAAAATTATTACTTATTTATGGAGATATGTATTAATATTAATTAAGGGATATTTATGATGTAAAATTAATAAATCATTTATCATGAGAAATTAATGTTTCCTAAATTAATAAAACACTTATACTAATTAATATTTAAGTTGAACAAACCATAACCATAGATTTATCTTCTCTCTAGACAAATCACTTATACTAATTAATAAAATACTTATACTAATTAATATTTAAGTTGAACAAACAACCACTTTGTTGATTTATCTTTTTATCAATTCCAACCAAGGTGGAACAATGGTTAGAGGCCACTCTTATGACACAATAGGTCATGAGTTCGAACCTCCATGTTATAATTTTTAAAATTCAATATCTTGACTTGAGTATTCATTTTTAATTCATAATATTGGAATGAACACCACGTGTGCGACTTGTAGGGTGTGGCACGGAGGATCACAGCCTTTGATTTATCTTTGCCAAGGATAAATCCTGACCACCACTCATACATTTACGAGTATATATAAAATTCCTAATAATTTTTTTACTTATTCTTACATAATTTTAGTTTTGGTAATAATGTAACATTAAATAGGGTTAGTCATGACATTTTATAGGATTTCCTTAATATTTTGACAAAGTCAATTAGGACTGTTAATTTAGGACGGAGGGAGTATTATATTATCAAATATATTATTCGATAAAGAGTATTACATTAACTAGTTGGACGCCTAACAAGTTATACGGTATACAAATCTCAAAACTATTACTCCATCCATTTCAAAAATTTCAAAAAGACTGTCCGCTTTGACTTTGTCAAAATATTAAGGAGACCACAATATTTTACTTGACTACCCTTAGTTACTTACCTATTTTATTTTAATAAATATGTTAGCAATAAAAACTACCTAAAATTGTTAGGACGATTATAAATACGAAATATTAAAGGAAAATTAAAAGATATCGAATTAAAGGAAAATTAAATAATCTAATTTTGGAGCCAAATATATATTTTCTGAAAAGGAATGAAGGATACATTTGTTTCCTTAATTATATAAAAAAAATTAATATTTTAGATCGGGTCCCATTAAAAATAAATTTATGAACGCGTTAAAAACGTGTTAAAAATATTGACCCAGCAATTTCAACAAAAAACGTGTTAAAAATATTAAGCCGGTCGAAACGGTGACCCAACCGACCCAGCTGGGTTTTCTGGCCGGTTTACCGATTGTTTTCCCATCAAAAATTCAGACTTGTAAACAAATTTTAAACCAATTTCACTAAATATGAATATTTCATTAATCCTAGGTTTGATTTATTTAATGTGTTATTGTAATTGAAAGAAAAATTATGATTTATGGAATCAATTTGGAAATCAGATGCACTATCAGATCTATAAGGCCAAGCATTATGGGAGGGGTTATCCCTTCCCTATCCCTTGAATGTGGGGAAGGGATATGGGTCACAAAGAAGCCTCGCTATGGTGATCTTTTATCCCTTCCATACATTACACGGAAACTCAGTTTCCGCGTAAATAGTGGGAAAGTTTACGTTTCAGTCAACTCGTTGACTTGACCAAAACACAAACTCAGTATCCGTTTTATAGGTATAAGTTTACAGAAGCCGCTCGTATTTCCCATTTCTCCTTCTTCTCTATTTTTTTCTTCTCTAAAACCCTATCAACCTCCTTTCGATTTTCAACAAGATTCGGTGCGATTCAGGATCTGAAATTAAATGGGTTTGATCCTCACTACCTGGTGAAGTATTTCCCTTATTCAATTTTGAATTCCATTAACAAAATCTTCCAAGGTGAGTGATTCTAATTTTAGGGTTTAAATTTAATTTGATTTTGATTAAATTGTAGATATTAGGTTGATTTTGATGTCTGCTTAGGTATGTTGTATGAAACCTTGAGACATTGTTGATTGAATTTAGGAATGATTGTTGATTGAATCAAATGTATGTTGTTTAGGATTGATTGTTGATTGATAAATTGTATTGTGATGAATAATTTTGGATTGATTGATGATTAAATCAATATGTTTGTTGTTAAGTATATATTGTTGATTGAGAAATTATATTGTGATGGATAATTTTGGATTGATTGATGATTAAATCAATATGTTGTATGAAATAGATGTTTTTTAAGAAACCTTGAGACATTGTAATGTGATTAGGATTGATTCTTGCTTGAAGCAATATGTTGTAGAATTTTTTAAAAAAATTCAAACATTGGTTTGTGATGATTTTGTGATTAAAATGGATCTAATATTGATTATTTTATGTTGATTTTGTGATTAAAATTAATCAACACTGAAACCAATATGTTGGTTCTTCAATGTGTTGAAATGTAACTTTATTTATATGTGTGTTGTAGATGTATTCCGAAAATTTACAACGTATTATGGAAGATACAATTCCGGTTTCTTCAAAAGATAATAGTGAGCATCAAATTAAATCCCCCACGACGGCACAAGCTAGGACTAAACCAAGGAGATATCGAAGAAGTGTAAGCAATGTTTATGAATTCTATAATGCAATTTCCAAATTTCCACATGATAGACAAATTGTAGACAATTGTGGGTTTGGTTCCATTTGCAAAATACATTTTCCAAAACTACAGTACAAGTGCCTAACTAATGGTATATTTGAAAGGTGGTGGCATACCACCAATACATTTCACTTCCCTAGTTTTGAAATAGGGTTTACCCCATTAGACTTCACACAACTTACTGGAATTCCTATTGGCCAAGGACAACCCATATCATTACAAAATATGACTAATGAACAATTCTATGAGATTTCACCCTTAACCATAGATTTTTTTTCTCCCATATATCAACGCGACCTCTACAACAAGAAGAAGGAGAGGACAAGAATCAAGAGTAATAACATGAGTACAAGAAGTTAGACCCGAAGACATAGTCGACATGAGAAAAGAACTTGTGCGTAGGTGCGATGGGATCAAGATTAGTTTGATTAAAATGTTTCTTGAACATAGAGTCGACCAAGACAACAATGTCGATTTTGAGGAACAATTTTCTAGGTGGTTTTTGATGTGGTTTTTTGGGAATGTCATTTTCCCAAACAAGAACGATGTTGTTGAGACTAAATGGCTACATATATCGAGGGATTTGGGTGTTCTCAATTCTTATGATTGGGGTTCGGCGATTTACGGTCGTATGTTATGGGGCTTGAGTACTGGAGTAACGAGCGCCTCGGCTGAGTTGCAGTTCTTTTAGTATCTATTAATGGTAAAAATTCATACCCGCTTGTAAATTTAATTTCTTTACTTGTTTATTATTGTTGAACGTATAATGCCATTAGTCGTTAATAATATTTAATACTTTTGTAGCCTTGGTTTTGATATATTTCCGATGTTTATTTCCCTATATAAAAGCGGAGCATGAGTTAGATCAAGATCCGTGGTCGGCGGTTAGGTTATAAGATGAAGACCAAAGAGACTTGAACTGTAGTTGCAGGAAATCCCACACTACACCCCTCACTAGAATTTACTCAACTAATACATTTGAAGATGAATAACTATAGATTTTATTGATTATTTTCTTGAAATGTTTACAAAGGAAGATAGAACAGAGCTAAAGAAATTACAATCACTCTAAATTTTCTCTCTCCTAATGACTTGCTTAACAATTCAAAAAGAACTCTCTCCACAACATACTGACTCAACCCTTTATATAGGGTAGTACACAGTGGTTGACAGCTAAGCTGTCCTTTATTTTCGGGAATGTCTTGCGAAATATCGCAAGTGTACATATACCAATTCTCGCGACACTCCTAAATCTCGCTGCGTCTTCACATTCTTCTCATGTTCTGGCTGTCGTCATTCATTGCGTCATTTATTTTACTTCTCTGTGACTCCCTCGCGATATCGTTATTTATTAATCTCGCAAAGTATTGATGTCGCGATATTATGATCCTACATCTTGCCTCTTCTCATGTCTTTTCTGCGAAGGAGAAAATGTCATGAGAATCAATATTTTAAAATGCCGCAATTGCTCATCTTTATCTCGCAATTGTTCGTTTTTATCATTTCACTCCGTCACGGAATTTATTACAGGTGTTTCTTCTTCCACTCTTTTCTTGACACGTCTCTTTCAACCGTTTATTCTTAACCATTCACGTCCCATCTCGTATTAAATGCATTTGTATTCTCGAGAATCCTCCTCTCTATATATAGTTTTCTTACCCTTCTCTTCTTCTCTTTTATTTTCCCTCTGCAACTTCTCTTCCTCCGCAATCTGCGTTTCTGCTGCTGTAAATCTTTCCTTCTTTCTTTCTCTTGATTTTCAATTTTCTAATCATTCCCATACACTAAAAATGGCTTCACTTGGTCGCACATATAAACCCATTTTTAATGAAGCTCAAAAGAATTTTCAAGAGAAGGGCTTCATCTTATCAACCATTCCTGATCAAGAGTCTTCATCTATACTTTCTGCAAAGTTGTTCTCTGATCATCAATGTAATGATCAGAAGATCATAATCTCGCTAGGTCAAATCCTCGCAGGCCTTCCCATTCCTCTCTACGATCCCGAGATACCTTTATTCTATGAAATTCTTGCTCATGAGAAATTCTCATGAGCTGTTTATCAATTAAGTGGCGATTGTATTCGTCTAATGCTTGAATTCGCCAACCGTGGCGCTGGTAAGGGATCTTTATATCCTGATGATGTCAAAGATCCTAGATTCGCGGATTTAGAAATAGATGCTGAGAAATATACCGTAGAAAACTTCTTTGCGAATTATGCAGTAATAAATATGAGAAATGATAAATCTCATTTGGGGTGCTCGATTGAAGAGAAAAGATAACATTGATCTTTGATAAGCTGCTTATGCAAGATATTGACTGGCACTCGGGCAAAAATAATGTTCCTCGGTACTCCAAGGATGAGAAGTGGTGGGTTGTTCCTCTGTTTCGAGTGGACCTTATATTGCAGGTTCTCATACACTCCCTGCGCATCTCGCAGACTATCATCCTTGGGAATTTAAGTGGCCCGAGAAGGCAAAAGAGGTATATTTCCTATTTCAGGCTTGCTGTATGATATTTCCTTCTTCTTATATTTACTAGACTTGTAAAATTTTCATATTGCCAAATTGAAAAGGAGTTATGAAAGACGTCCAAAGGCGAGTACTCTGGATATACTCCGATCGATCACGGATGAAGTAAGAAATAATTTTCTTTTGTTATTTTTAACAATATTGTTGCCTCTGTTTCTTATCTTCATTTGTGTGCGAAGGTTGTTGAAGAAATAGAGATTCCCGAAGCTGCGAAGGTTAAGGGCAAGAATAAAATCACTCTTCGCAAGGGTAAATCTTCTGCTCCATCTTCTAAAAAACGGAAAACCCATCCCTCTTCTCATTCTAGTTCTCAAACCAGCGAGAGCTCTGATGAGGATGAAAATGAGGTTGGTACTTCCTCTGCGAAGGAGAATCACTCGACTACTTCTGCTATGGCGCAATTGTCTAGTTTTTTCTCCGATTCTATGCAAGGATTGGGAGATGATCATTTATCTGCTACTTGCGAAGCTCTCGCTAAAATTTGTGATGCCCCGCTGTTAGAGGATAATGAATCTTTTCGCGGAGTTTCCCGAACATTGACTTCCAGTTTCTTAAATGCTCTCAATGCTTTGGTATGTTCATATTCCTTTGCTTCTCTGTGACTTCGATTATAAGCTTTATCTTAGCAATTTCTTTACTTTCCTTTATAGTCCGGGAGAACTTCCTTTGTTGTTGCCTCAGATCTCGAGAAAAGACGCGACAACCTTGAAAAGAAAAATCTACAACTCAAAGAGAAGATCCAAGAACTAGAAACTGAAGTTGCGACGTCTCGCAAGAAAGATGAAAAAATTCAACAGTTGGAAGTTGAGTCTACTTCTCAGAAGGATAAAATATCTACTCTTCAAAGTGCAAATCAACAACTTTATGGTAAAAAAATTTTACTCTTCAAGTCGTCTTTATTTTGTCATCTGCTTTTCTTTTCGATTTATTATTTTTATGAGACATATATAATCTCTCCGAAGAAGCCATTCTTCTCCATTCATTTTCCGAGCCTATGGATAATGATGTTCTTCTCACTCATCTCAACGAATCTTTAAGTAGTTCGTCAAACAAAGTTGATTCCTTTCCATTAAATGAACTTCAAGCCAAATATTGTCTCTTAGAGATTGAGCATAGATCTAGTTTAGGTTTAGCTAACCGATTTAAACAAATGTATCTTGATTCCCATAAGAAAACCAAAACTTTAAGGAAGAAAATTAGTGGCCTTATAGATGACAAAGACCGCATTGCCAATAAAGGTGCACAAACATTAGCAAAATTTCAAAAATCTCTTCTCGAAGTACAAATTGAACGAGATGAATCTCTTCGTCAGTATGCCATACTTAATGAGCGAGAAGATCAAATTCGTTCGCTTTTCGTTATAAATAATGATGATGAATTCGCTTGGGCTGCGAAGGTTCTAGATAATGCCAGGAATAACTTAGGTGTTGATGTTAGCCTTCATGCCGAGCAGCATATTTTGCCTTGGTTAAAGATATGATATCGACGAGAGAAGGTTGTTTATTATTCCTTTTTACTTTATTACTCCTTTTTTATGTAGTATTGCTATTAACTTATTGTCACTTGTTTGCAGAAGCCGAGAAGAGATTTCAGACAAGAATTGAAGAACTTGAATCTGAAAAAGAACAACTCGCAAAGGACCTCTCTATTCGCGACATCAAGTATTCCAAGTTGAAGAAACAAGCGCAAGCTACGATGGCGAATTTTAATAACGATGTTGTTCGTTTTCGCAATCAAACTATTGAAACAGTTTGCAATGATCACCGCATTCCTCTTAGTTCATATCCTTGTTTCTTGATGATATTCCTGAAGATATGCCTTTCTCGGATGTCTCTGATAGTGAAGTTAGCGAAGAAGAAGAATCTGGCGAAAAGAATGATGGAATTGAAGAATCTAACAAAGAAGAAGAATACTCAAAGAAATAACTTCTTTTTCTTCTTTCGCTTCTTGTAATATCTGTATATATACCCTTTTAATCTTCCATTTCTATAGCCCCTCATTGTAAATTTCTTGAATTACTAAATATGAATTCAATCTTTGTTTTCTTTACTTGCGCATATTAATCAAGCAATTCTTCTTTGTAATACAACTGACCAGCATTATGAATATATAAATCTATCATGTGGAAATGAATAACAAGATTTTATCCTGTTCATCCCCATACTTGCCTCTGTTATTTATTTTCAAATGAGAGATTTGATCAATTATCTCTGAGTAATGAAATCTCTGAATTTTGCCCTTATTGTTGGTAACTTTATGAAGAAATATAATCTTTTTCGCAAGCTTATTTGCTTCCTCAATTTTTTGTATGGCCATATCTTTATTTATTTTGAAGTTTATCATTGCGACAAGATCGCAGGATATCTTCACAAATGAAGAAATCTATTGATCTTGTCTTATCATTGATTGTGTGGTCTTATTTTGCCTTCCTAATTAAAGGTCTTATCTCGCCACTCCTCGTTGCGACAAGATCGCAGGACGTCTTTACATTTTCATGTAATGACCCATTGACCTTGTCTTATCATTTCTTAAGTATTTTTGCCTCTGCAGGATATTTTATTTGTGACAATATGACAGGCTTAAATACTCTTGCGAATGTAAAATCCCATGACATTGCTAGTCTTCGCGACGAAATCGCAGGACGTCTTTACATTTTCATGCAAAAACCCATTGATCTCGTCTTATCCTTGCGTTAGTATTATTGCCTCTACAGGATCATCGCACAAATATGACAAGCCTAAATTTCCTTGCGAAAATAAAGCCTCATGACATTTGCGTCTTTTGACACTTATCGGCTCCCTAATGGAGGTGCCGCCCTTATCTTCTCCTGGTTGCCCCTTCAAGGAGGCGTACATCGGCCATACAAGACTAGCTCCTCCCATCCGGTCTTAACAACAACCAGTTGTTTTCGTGGCCTCTTATCCCTTATACCTATATGGTTTATGGTTACGAGACTTCACCCTAAGTGGAGTTTTCTTCGGGCCGAGTGCAGCATATACCAAGACTTGCCAAGAATGGCCGAGACACTTCAAATGCCCCGAGGCACTCTTGGCTTAACCGTGTACCCGGCGCCTTGAGCATACACTGACTCCTTGGAAGAGACCCTCGGGCGTCCAACCAGGGTATAACCTTATATATATAGTTGGAAATACAAGGTATCTCTCCCGGATAGGCTTTCATGGGCCCCAAATCTCCATGACTCAGGTTCCAGGAGCGGTGTAACCTTTTCACTGAGCCATGTCAAGAGATACCCCCTTATATGACGCACTTTAGGTCTTACATTTGCCTCTTGCGAAATATCATTCGCGAACTAGGGTGTACGCCATAAAGGTTCGTCCCATTCACTCACTCTTTCATTTTTGTTAATTCACTCAATCATTCATTTTGTTTGTGAAGCTATCGCATAATCTTACATTGCTAATTCATTTTTGTTTTTCAATTCTTCAACCAAATTGTCATACATTCTTGATGGCGAGATTCTCGCATATTTCTTCTTCAATTATTTTTTCTTCCTCTTACCCTTAACATGCTTTTGTCATTGGTTTTTGATGACTATTCATTTCTTACACTTTTTGCTCCTGCTGCTCTCTGCCTCTGCACCATTTAAATCTCTTAATGATTCATTTCCATCATAATTTTCAACTGTTTTCATGCACTTGTTTCGCAATGTATCTTCTCCTCTTACATCTATGGTATCCACCATCAACCTTTCTCTTCTTTGTTCATCTTTTGTATGTTGCTTCCAGCCCTTTCTTTTTGCAGCTCTCTCCTCGCAACTCTCCACGTCTATCTCATAGCATTTTTGTCCTTCCGTCCAATCTCCCTTTATAATTCTGACACTGCTAGGATGAGGAAACTTTATGCATTGATGATAAGTCGACGCTACGCCCAGAATTTCGTGCAACCATGGTCTTCCGATCAATGCATTATAAGGGGACTCCACATCGACTACACAGAACAAAATTTCCGTTGATAATCCTTGCAAGGGTATTCTCATATGAACTTCTCCTTTAGGCTTATTCACTGTGCCATTGAAACCATATATTTTATACGTCGAAGGTATCAATTCTTCATCCTTCCCACCCATAGTCTTGTAAGTATGGTAGAAAAGAATGTTCTTGAGCTCCCGTATCAATTAAAATTCTATTGATCGCCTTGACAATTCTCTGCTTCATTGTCTTCGCCATCTACAGGTTTTGGATTAATTTCCAATTTTACAACCAATGGGCTATCATGCGTCTCTCTGCCTTCAGGAATCTCTTCTGCGGTGAAAGAAATAATCTGCATTTGCCATTCTTTTAACTGCGATGTCTTCGCAATGTTCATCACTTCTTTATTATCAGCATCCCTCGTGAAAACCCTACTGAGAACATTATCATGAAAATCTTCAATTGTTCGGTATGAGTGTACAATGGAGTTGCAAAACAAATTTTTAGCTTTCGATCCAACTTTTATTACGAATGTTTCTTTCCCCTTTGCTGAATTTGTCCTGTGCATTTCTGGCGGTGGTGGTAACGATTGAACCTTCTCTTCACCTTTTAGAAAATGATTGACTTTCCTTGATCAATCATTCGAGGATGATTCTTTTTATATTTCTGCAGTCATTTGTTAGGTTTCCATGAAAGCGATGGTAAGAACAGAACTCGTGACTTCTATCACTTGGTGGTGGCTCATTCCCCATATTCCATGGTGCGGTATGTTTTCCATCAAAGAGTATAGCTTCCCATATTTTTTCCACGCTAGCATTTAATGGTGGCATTTTGATTTCCTCCCATACTACTCTGTGACTTCGCTGCCCTCCATGATAATTCTGCCTTCGACCTCCATAAGTTTCTTGTGGATGATCAAGTCTTTGAATTTTGTTATTGCCGCCACGATTTTAGTAGTTCCTTTCTCTTTCAAACTCTTCCTGATCACGGCTTCCCATAGCTACTATCTTTGGTTGTCCATCATCTATTATCTTTTCATGTTTCCCTTGCGAAGTGCTCGCCACTGTGTTTATCAACTTGGGTAATAAGCTTTCATTCGCAGCGTTTGAATTTGTAGTCGCAACTGGGTATGATTCCATCTCGTTTTGCCTTTCCTCTAAAGAAATATATTCCTCCTGAAGTTCTCGCAACTCAGTCATTGTAATTGTATTCTTAACTCTAAATATTTGAATATATAACAAATTGGTTGCGAACATAGCATTTATGAATGATAAAATGAGATATCTTTCATCCACTCTTCCAGCCATCTCGCTACACATCGTCTTCCATCTCACAGTTAAGTGTCTTAAACTTTCGCCAACTCTTTGTTTCAGCCCAAATACATCTTCAATTCCTGGTCGCGAGGAGTTGTTACTTATATATGCCACTAAGAATATAGCTTGTAAATGGTTGAATGACGTGATTGTGTTTCTTGGTAAACCCTCAAACCATTTCAGTGCTTCTCCTGTTAAACTTGATGCGAAATATTTGCACAATATGGCGTCATGATTTTCCCACTGTAGCATACATCTCACATACGCTTTGATGTGTTGTATTGCGCAAGTTGTTCCATCAAAAATGCTGGTTAATGCGGGTAAATTGCACTTTGGGGGTATTCCTCCTAATCGCACTTCTAGCGTAAAGGGGGTTTTCGCAGCTTCTTCGATGGCCTCATCCAATTGTCTTCTTCCTCCTCCTCTTCTATTGTTCAACATTCCTCTCATCTCTGCCAACTCTCTTAAGATTTGTTCATTTACATCAGGGTTCGAATTTATTGGTCTTTTTAACTCGCCTCTCTCTTCTGCGTTCATGTATATCTTGATTTTCTTGTTCAAAGCATTTTCTTCTCTTCTTTCTCTGCGACTTTCTCCTCCATCTCGTTCACGAATTCGCACACCATTGTATCTATCATATTCTCTTCTTGGTTGTCTATCACTCTCCTTTGTATTCTTTCATATTCTTCATTGATATTTCCATTGTTGCGATTTTGCTCGCGCCTTCTTTCTCGATTGTCATGATTGTTCTGCCGAATTGCTTCCTCCAATTCTCGTTCTTCCATTTCTACTCTTAATCTTTCCCTTTCGCAAGCTAGACGCGCTTGTTCAATATAATGCTTTTCGATATCATCTTCAATCTCCTTTTGTTTCCTCTGTGTTTCTCTCCCATGCAGTATTCTTCTTCCTTCTTCCGGATTTTCTTCACCAATTGGACTATTCTCACGCCTATTTCCTTGATTTCCATTATTTTGGTTATTCTGTAAAATCTCAGGACGTGGAATACACACCACTTCCCTTCTTTCGCAGCATCCTTCACCGAGATTTGGCTCTCTTTCTAGATTTTCTTCATTAACATTTTCTAAAGGTAATATTCTCCTCATATCATCTCTAACCGATCCTGATCTTGATCTGGTATTACTTCTCGACCTCCTATTCTGCAACCTCATATTTTCCATTCTTAACTCATGGTTTTGCCTTGTTAAATTTGCGCGTTCTTCCGCTTCTAATCGCCTTTCTTCATGTATTGTTTGTCTTAACGTTTCTAATGCTGCGATTTCTTCATTTCTATGGGTTGTTTCTCCCATTTCTTCTCGATTTCTCTCCTCTTGTCCATTATTTATCAATTGTTGCACTTTTTCTCTTTCTTCCATAGAATCTGATCTCCATGTATGCACGCTCACCCTATCATAATCTATTACTCTATTCGGTGTTGGTTGAATTGGTGGTTGAATTGGTGGTTGAATTTGACCTTCTTATCTATCTCTTGCGTTTATTCTTGATGGTTCACCTACTTCATTTCTCCTTTCTCCAGCTAATCTCCCGCTTCTCCTTACAATTGTTGGTTGTTCTGACGCATTCCTTCTTCTAGCCATTTCTCAATTTTAGTAAATTGTTGAAAATTATTCGAAATTTCTTTCTTGTTACTCCTGATTCTTTCAATTCACAAGGTTGATCTTCTACTCAGTCCCTGTTTCTAGCGCATATGTAGTTGCAGGAAATCCCATACTACACCCCTCACTAGAATTTACTCAACTAATACATTTGAAGATGAATAACTATAGATTTTATTGATTATTTTCTTGAAATGTTTACAAAGGAAGATAGAACAGAGCTAAAGAAATTATAATCACTCTAAATTTTCTCTCTCCTAATGACTTGCTTAACAATTCAAAAAGAACTCTCTCCACAACATACTGACTCAACCCTTTATATAGGGTAGTACACGTGGTTGTGACTAAAATTTGTCCTTTATTTTCGGGAATGTCTTGCGAAATATCGCAAGTGTACATATACCAATTCTCGCGACACTCCTAAATCTCGCTGCGTCTTCACATTCTTCTCATATTCTGGCTGTCGTCATTCATTGCGTCATTTATTTTACTTCTCTGTGACTCCCTCGCGATATCGTTATTTATTAATCTCGCAAAGTATTGATGTCGCGATATTATGATCCTACATGAACAAAGGCGCACAAAATGATACCGGTTCTCATTCACTGGTTAATGTGCGTAGCCAAATAGACAACTTCTCGTTCAATTCTGTGGTATGGTTGCCAGTGAATGGAAAACTAATCTCGAGGTGGTAGAAGCAAAACGAATCTCTGAAACACGGAGGGTCTTTTATGATCCTTTTGGGAACAACGCCTTGTACCTGGGGGAGCGGTGTCTCAAGAAAGTTCTTTGAAGCACAATAATACCATATAATCCTCCTGATTCAACGGTAGACATCACCACCAACTACTTGTACGCCGACACTGCACGTGATTCCTTGCATTATGTGGAAGTACAAGATTTTGAGTATAAATTGTGGTGGAGCCAGAGGTCAGTTGGGAAGTACTCAGGTATAATTGTACATGAAGGAAACAGAGATGTGTATGGTATGCAAGATCCCGAAGCTTATGAACGTCGACCACCACCGCGTAGGCAATCCACATATACAGAAGAGTTGGTGTTGGTAGTCCGTCATATCTTCTAATATCCACCAACATTTCCGAGAGATAAAATATGCGGCCCGGATTTTAAGGCGGTAGATATACCTATTGGAATGGAGTATTTGGATCAGTATTTTAAACCCAATTATAATGTCAATCAGGGTACAACTGCGAGTATCATATGTCTTGTAATTCTTTTATTTATACATTTCTGATTTATTTTGGTGACAAAAAAAAAATTTAAACTCATGTTGGTGTTTACATGATATGTGGTCGAGACATATAAGGTTGCACAACAACAAAATAGGGCTCTACAACAATTCCATTTCGACCATACAAAGGAACTACAATCCAAAATCCGTTACGGTTCTATTTCCATGAGAGGTATGTCAGAGAGTATCTACCACCATATACATGTGAGTCATATACCGCAGGCCACTCTCGTGATTCGGGACCGTCGTCCGATTCTTTTGTCCCAAACAGTCAAGAAGATTTTGTTTACCATCCTGATAATGCGTGTGAACAACTCAATCAAAGTATAACAACGTACCAAAATCAGGGTAATAAACAATACCCATGGTTTCATTTGCCGGAACCGTATAATCTAAATATTTGAACGGAATGTTTTTCGAATTTCGTAACGACTTGTTTTAATCAAAATGGCTATTTTTTTTATTTTGTATACAATGGCTAGTTTTATTGTTTTATATGTACTGGTCATTTTCACTGTATAACGGCTAATTTTTTTGAATTCTATATGCTCTCATCATTTCTCTATATATAGCAAATCGTTTTCCCAATGCGGTTATCCAAACATTGTATTCTATTAGTTAAAAAAAAAGTGATTCAGCAAAGATGAAGATGTTGCTCTTGTGCAAGCATGGATTCATGCAAAAACCAATATGTTAGAGCACTACTCGGTCGAACTCGCAAGCATTGATATCTCAAGTTTGTTTGTCAATATTAGTGATCAAAACTATAAGTATTGATTTCTAGTCTACTTATAGATGTCTCGGACTAGGATAAATTGTGTAGTTGAGCATTAGACTTCACGATGTTCATCATTTGAAGACGAAGAACTACTAAGGAGATCTTGTGGAACTTCATCAACAAAAGGTATGTGGAGACTGAAACTCATCTATCACTTGGAAAGTCTATTTCTACTCTATCTCCTATATTGAGACATAAGTTGTAGTGCTATATAGTTTCTAATATGCACATTTGATATTTCGAGCTGAGTTTAACTCGCTTACATATTTCTCGAAATATGTGTTGGTAAGCTTTCGATTCAACCAAGTTCATCTTATATTCTTGACGAAAGTCAAAAGATGATCATGTGAAAATCGTCGAGTAACATCTTACATGGTTTGTGTGATACAATCATTTGGTGTAGACTTGGAATATTTCGTTATGATTATTTCAATAACTTGAAAATTTCTTTGATACTAATAGTGTGTGAAAACGGTTATTGTCATCCTCTAAGAAAGTTTCAATGATTGAAATAGAGTTTAGAACACTTAACCAATATTAGATTATAAACATGTTATGCACTCTTGCATATATGTGATCCATGCCCGGGAACCATAGTATGCATACCAGTATGCGTACATGTTGGTATGAGAAGTCCGGGAACCTAAATATACGTACCCGTATGCATACTGGCATAAGGTTTAGGTCCGAAAAATTATGCTAGGTTTGGAGGTGTGAGTACCCGTTCGCATACCGGTGAAAACCAAACTTGGTCCGGCTACTTAAGTATGCGTACACGTTTGCATACTTGAGTGGTTAAAGTTCTAAAATCGGTTGGGACATGAACTAATACATTTATATAATAAGGAATGCATTCTTTGCAAACCGTGGCTATAATGTTCATGAATTGATTCGAGTGAATCAAACCGATTTTGCTTCAATTGTGTTCTTGTATACTTCTATAAGAATATAGCAATTAAACAACTCTATAACTAGTTTCATTTGAGTCATTTGAACTAGTTGTGGTTAAGATGAATAAGGTTGATATGAGAGTGTTCATATAGATAACCTCGGTTAACTACTGTTGAACCAACATAGTGTACACGTTTAGGTACGGTTAGTCAAACCTAAATGAAGGTACATTTCATTTGTGTATAACAAGCTAAGTTCGATCTAACGGTTGAAAGATATTATCTTGAGTCTAATCAGGTTTTCATCTAATGGTGAATATTGAATGCTTTGTTACCAAGGTAACTTAGTGATCGGTTGTCAATCCGTCAAAAATAATTTCAATTTCTTACTCACTAAATATGAATGAAGTATAAGGTAAGGAAGAGTTCGTATCCACAGAGAGGCAATTGTTGTTATGCGATTTTCAGTTTCTAAGGTAACCAAGGGGGAATGTTTGTTGTTTTAACGAAATACTAAAGTAAAAATAAAACAAAGCAAAGCAAATAATTGGAATAATCAATAAGGAGAAGATATTGGTCATGGGATAGTATCATTCACAAACATGTATTTTCATCAATGATTAGAATTGGTATTTTAATCTCTCATCTACTAATAGTCCTAGGATACCTTGATCGCAAGTATATCCCGCTAATTCCCTGTTTTCATCACAACCACATTAAAAGATGTATTATGTGAATTCTTCCTAGAAAGCAACCTAAAGTGTAAAAGCACAATTAGATTTAACTCCCTAAAAGCAATAAGTTCTATGGAATAAGACTAATCAATGCAAACGAATATGTAAAAGCACTAAACGTTTTAACAAAAGTTATGATTCACTTGTGACTAGTAGGATATATCACTACAAGCACTACCCACAATTATGCTACTTAGAATCAGGGATAAACAATTTTTTCGTATTGAAAACCCTAATATAGCTCTAGAGATGAATGTAAATCGGATTGATTCCGGACTCAACCAAACAAACTATCAAATCATGTAACACTATTAATTGTGAATCACAAATAATAAAATATTGAGACAAAACTAATTCATTGAATCATATAACATATTGAGAAATCAACTTTATCCCATAACCAATAATATTTGTTTAGCTACTCATAGCTATGGAGTTCATCATAAAAATATTAATTGAAAAGAAGAAGATGAACAAAAGCAAACCCTAGAAGCGTAAACAAAACCGGCTCTCCCAAAGTTCCAAGAAAAATATGTGATATAAAAGTTGTAGAAACTTTCTCCTTTATAGCTCTTCTTGTTCCAAAATTAGGTCAAGCCCCAAGGGTCCAATAGAAAGAAGTCCACCAAGCCCATGTGTGAGAAAAACCCATGTGAAAACTATGCCCAAAAACGGTCGCCGGAAAACTGGTATTGTGGCCGGAATCTGGCACCGAAAAACGGCTCAGGTGACCGGAAAGTCCACCCGGTCACCTGTCAACGGGTCAAATCGGTCAGACCGAGTCAAACCGAGTCAGGTGGTCTAGTCAGGCGAGTCAGGTCTGAGTTAAGGTGTGAGTCAGTCACTGACTCGGCTGACTGAGCTGATTTGGCCTTGGCTCAGGCCATTGCAACCTTGCACAGGCCATAAATTGTACAGCACAATCATTGTGCTTCAAGGCTCCTTGACCAGCCATCTTGGCTGTTCCATCTCAAATTCAGCACCAAATTGTGGTTCTTTCAGCTCAAAGCCACCACTTCCATCCTTTTCAATTATTTAAACTCAACCTCATCATTCCTGCATCCGAGCTTTAACTGGCAGCAACAGCTCGAGATTGTAATGCCAACACCTGTACAGTTCATATCCCACCTGCAATTCCATCTCTCCCAACTGAGCTGCAAATTCAGCTCTTGCATCCTTATCACAGCACCAGCTTCACTGCCATCAGGCCAACAATTCACACACCAGCATAACTACATAACCTGTACATTCAGCTCCTTCCTTGCAATCCAACTCCAAGCATTCAACTGCAGCTCTGTCTTTTCTAGCTATCATGATTTCCTGTCTCAGCTGGTGCTTCAACCTGCCATGCCAGCAGCCACAACACCACCAGTGCATCTTCCTGAGCATCAACAGAACCTTCACTTCCATATGCGGCAGCAGCTCAGGACTCTAATCATCACAACCAAATTTCTTTCACCTGCAACACCAGCGCGACCCATTTTTGAGCTTTCCAGCATTGCAACTGCTTCACATCAGTGCAATTTATGCCTTCTCACCACAACCACGCACAGCTGCAATTTCTGAGTTTTCTATGCACCAGTTCTTCAGCACTGCCTCATACCAAAACCACCATTCTCATTACCTGAACACACACCATCAGTTGAGAATCACCAGCACAAATCCCATCATGTCATGCTGCCATAAACCACCACAGACAACCAAAAGCTTCACTCAAGGCTCAATCTCCCCTGTACTGAATTCTCGACCTCAGCATCACACTGCAACTCAGCCTGCAAGTCCTATGCAGCTGCAGTTCACCCATTCTCTGCTGTCGCCAAGCCATCTCCCCTGTCTCTATCACTTTTTCTTGCTCAGCCATACCAGTGTACATCAACTCCAATAACAGCAGCTCATTCACAGGCCCCAGTTCTTTCATGTCTTCAATTAACCTGCAATATACACCTCCCTGTAAACTTCCAACCACCACAATTGCAGACCATTTTCTTGTGCTCACTCAGAACAGTTTCAATGCATACAACCAAGTTCTCCCAATCTCAGCTGCAATATTTAACCTGTACCCTGGCAGCAACAACACCTACAGCTGCACTACTAATGCCTTCAATTCCATCTCAGAACTACCCATTCAATCCCTTGCTCTTGACATCAACATCAATTAACTATGACACAGTTGCCTTTTTGGAGGGGACAAAGAGCGGCCGGGATGGAGTCTGGAAACACAACTAGGGGTCATGATGTTTTAATCCAACAGGAGAAAATCTGCAGCGTCAGTTAACTAAAATGCATAGCTATCTACCGTCCATTGACCTCTGTTAAATGCGGATTAAGTCTTCCTTAGGGTTGGAGGTTTTAAAGGTGATAAAACCATTAGGGTTTTATTTTAAAACTATCGGATGCAACCCACTACTATCTTGATTGCGAGAAACCAACTCATAACTTACATAACTTACTTAACTTACGTCATAATATCTTATAAATTCCAACCAAACTGCTACCATTTAGCTAGGTTTTACATCGATTCTACAATTTCTTCATCTTCGTTTTAAACCAACTTCATGTTACACACTAATACAAACTGATTGATTGCAGATATGTATGCGGTGAAATATACGCACAACTACGTCTATCGAAGACGAAACCGCACGAAAGTGGTGTTAAGGATTGTGTTCGGCGATTCGTCAAGCATGGATCTTTGAAATATATGCACAACTACATATACCGAAGCCATAAGCGCACCAAAATCGTGCTAAATAGAGTTTTAAAGCGAACCCACTAGGTCAATTAGTACGATTAAATTTGCAAAAAAGCTGATGCAATTGAACAAAGAAAGGCAACAGCTTCGGAGATGGGAAGCAGCCCTGCAAATTGAAAACCTTAGAGCAGAGAAGCTATCCAGCAAGGTACGACGGACATCCGGTATATCCTCATCTATGAGAATTAAAAAAACAGCAAAACGTGGTTTCTTCTTGGAAAGCAATTATCCGTGTCTATCCATATATGGGGAGGTATGTTCAAATTGAGTGATTAATTTTTTAAGGCTTAGATGTGTTTCCTATTTTTTTCGACTATTTTCTTTTTCATAGAGATGGACATAGACTTGGATTACACGGTAACAAACTCAATTAACAAATCTCATGGGTTTTAGTAATTTGTTAATGATTCAAATCACATCTCATTCTAATGTAAATTTGAAATGCAGATTAAATGTTTATGTAGAAATGGTGTCTTTGATTGACTTCCATGATATGAAGGTTTATCTCTTTCAAGTTTGATATATGTTTATTAAATTTTTGTATCCAATTAAAAGCCTTTTTGAGAACTCAAATCTGTGATGATGATAGCCCATTGAGGACAAGCAAGATAATTGCGAGGAAGGAAAATAAAATTTGTTGCGACTCAGGAGGTAGAAACCATCGTTAAACAAACTTTTTACCGTTCAGATTTTACACTTCTGTTGCTTACTTGCTAATACAAATTATCTCTGTTTGTAGAAAGATCGGCAAATGGCAGACCGAGTATATCTTAGTTTGCATTATGGGGGTGAATGGAAACAAAAACACAAGGTAAACCGAGTATATTTTTGTGGCCATGCAATTATTCATTGATGAAATGCATAAAACTCATGAATCACTTACACTCAGATTGTTGTCCGTGCTCCTCATTGGCGTCACATGCTCCTCATAAACACTTATACATTCTCAAACGTGGTGAAGAAAATGTACTATCAAAATGGATAAGAGAAGGAAAGACATTAGATAAGCTTTTGAGATGCTTTGTAATGTTGTATGCCATGTACTACGACAAGATCGTCTTATGTATTTTGGATGTTCTTCAAAAAATTATCTATTCCTATGTATTTTCTATCTTTTTGTAAAATGGATAGCACCTTACGACAACAACTGCTTTTTAATGTTGTATGCCCTGTACTACGACAAGATCGTCTTCTATATTTTGGATGTTCTTCAAAAAATTATCTATTTCTATGTATTTTCTATCTTTTTCGTAAAATGGATGGCACCTTACGACAACAGCGTCCTATTTATTTTCTATCTATTAGGAATCTACATTTTTTTTGGTTTGGAAACATAAATTGAACTTACAATATGTTAGTGCGTTGAATTATGTTTAAAGGTTTTACAAGAACTGTCGTGAGTCGATTGAAAATGGTTGTTCATTGACATTTCCCTACCAAAGGAGTCATACAATTCGCACATCATTTTGAGCAAAGAAAATGTCAATCTCATACAATATCAACTAATGCATTTGTCTTCGTTGGGCATTGCAAGGAATCAAATTTGTCTTCTCGTATATGAATCGACTGTAGGTTAAGAAGATCAAGAACAAGAGCATATGTTGACCAACAAAAGAAAAAAAAATAAAAATAAAAATTGAACTCATGCGGTTGAGTTTCGCATGAATGGACTACATGAGTGACGGCTGTTGAGTGAAATCCAAAAGATATATACGCAAAACAATTCTCATGTAATTTCAAAATTCAAATTAAAAGCAAAAAAACAATTCTCATGTAATTTCAAAATTCAAATTAACAGCAAAACTGAATAATTAATAACTGACCACCACTACCATGCGGTTTCAGTTTTTTAGCTTTCCAGTAGGGAGCAGTTACAAATATTACAGTTTTCTTGAGTTCATTACTCTATAAATAGACTTATTTAAAGTGCGGTTAAAAATAAAATTTGAAAGTTCATGTTTGTGGAAGGTGTAACATGTGAGTAGAAGACGATCTATATACATCGGAAATTATCTAACCATTCTGTTGACACATCCGTATCTTTAGTGAATCAAGAAATCTTTTTATAATGTATCTTCTGTGCTCTATTCGATTTGCTCTATTGGATTTATGAAAAAAACAAGATTTAATGGTGTTTTAGTAAAAGAAAGAAAAAAGGGATTAGTAACGCACTACACATTATCCATTAACTATAATTTATGTTAATTAATGCAGGAGACACAGGGATCATGAAAATCAGATAAATGATGGAGTTCGCATGTTCCATAATGGACATAATTTGGCTACCCGAGCAAATGTATGCATAACTTTGTAGATTTATTTGAGTTGTTTGTTTTAGGATGTTCAAGTTTTTGAGTTTAATGATTTCATGGATTGTCAGAGGAGGGTATTGGGACAACGACGGAGGCGTGCAAGAGAACGAGCACAAGATGAAACAACAACCCAAGTCAATGCAGATGTACGGGATCAACACACAGAACAACCACGGCACGCAGAAAATTATCTTGAAAGAAGTCCAACAACTTTGAATGAGTCACCAGTCCAGAGGCGCCGACCCATTGATGAAAGTGAACATCACGCAGAAGATCATCGTAGCAGAGATATCCAAGTAATGTTCACAACTATATATTCTACATAGGAAGTTTTGTAGCTGTGACCAACAATAATGTCTTAGAGTAATTATGCAATTTGATACGCAAATCACTATAATTTTAATGTGCGAAGCTTCCACATGGTCCAACGCAAAAGACGACAAATATAGGATTACCAAATGAATCTACAAATAATAATGTATTTTTTGGCCTTTAAAGTTCAACTAAATATTGTTTAGACAACTAGGAACAAACAATCAACTATAATGTTCCTAAAAATGATTAAAAAATCCCAATTATTTAGTTAACCTACTTTAAAATCTATGTTATCAGCATCAATCAGTTGCATATTGCGAGCGAGAAGAAAATGTGCATACTGACACGAAGAATGAACATCCCCATCGGCGTGTTCTTTGGGAGCACCAACGGCGCAAAATATATATCTAACATCGCAACCAACATCTCGAAGATCAGCAGCCCAGAGGAGGCGCCGTGAGATAGAAAAACAACTAAAAGAGATGAGAGAACGAGAACGTAGTGAGAGATGTAGGATCATAATATCGCAATGCATAGGGCTCGCGGGATCAATAAACGACGGTACCGCGAGGGAGTCGCAGGAAGCTAAAATAAACGACGCAATGGGAAATAACGACACACAAAATAGCTGAAAGACATGGAACCTGGCGAGGGATAAGAAGTGTCGCGAGATTGAATAGTTGTACATTTGGCGACACTTCGCGAGACATTCCCGAAAATAAAGGATAGCTTAGCTGTCATCCACTATGTATTACCCTATATAAAGGGTCGAGTGAGTCTGTAAAAGGGGAGAGATCTTTTTGGAATTGTTAGGCAAGTCATTAGGAGAGAGAAAGTTTAAGAGTGTTTTAACTTCTAAGTGTAATTCTATTTTCCCGTGTAAGCACTTCATGAATTCAATCAATAAATGTTCTTGATCTTACATCTTCTAATGGACTAATTAAGCAAAATCGAGTAAGGGGTGTAGTGTGGGAAATCCCGCTACTACATATGCGCTAGAAACGAGGGATGCGTGCAGAGATTGACGTAGAAATTGGAAGGAATTTGGATTAACGAGAGAAAAGATTTGGAGGAGATACTCAAGAATTCGTTGAAAAAGAAAAATGGCTAGAAGAAGAAATGTACAAGGGCAATCAACGGTTGTAAGAAGAAGTGGGAGACTTGCTGGAGAAAGGAGGAATGAAACAGGAGAATCATCAAGGATGAACAGGAGACATGATGGAGAAGATCAAAATCAGCCACCGAACTCCCCAGTAGCAAACGCGGTTGAGGATTATGATAGAGTGAGTGTACATACTTGGAGATCTGATTCTGAAGACGAGAGAGAAGAGGAGCAGCAGTTGGTGAACAATGGACAAGGAGGAGGAGAGCAAGAAATGAATGGAGAAATGAATCCGGTAACGAAGAAATCTCGGCATTAGAAAGATTGAGACAAACAATACATGAGGAGAGACGGCTAGAGGCGGGAGAACGAGCAAACTTGACAAGACGAGAATCATGAATTGAGGATGGAAAATATGAGGTTGCAAAATAGGAGATCTAGAAGTAGCGTGAGATCAAGTTCAAGATCGAATGGAGAAGAAAGAAGGAGAGTTTTACCAACAGAAAGCACCAATGAAGAAACACAAAATCCGAATATAGATCATGGCGAGAGAAGAGAAGAAATAGAAGATCGTTATATTCCTCAGCCCGAAAATCTTCAAAATGAGCGGAATAGGGAAAATCAAGGAAACATGCAACTCCAAGGATTGAATGACCCAGCTGCTGAGGGGAGAATAATCTTGCACGGGAGAGAAGAAGCGAGAAGAAACCAGAGATCGAGGATGACATTGAGAGACACTACATTGAACAAGCGCGGCTAGCTCGCGAGAGAGAGAAAGGCTAAGAGAAGAAATGGAAAATCAAGAGATGGAGGAGGCAATCCGTGAGAATAACCATGATAACCGCGAAAGAAGAAGGGAACAAAATCGTGCCAATAGAAATATTAATGAAGAATATGAGAGGGCAGGTGAGAGCCGAGAGACAACCAAGAAGAGAAAACAACCGATATAATGGCGTGCGAATTGAAGAAAGAAACGAAGAAGAGCGTCGCGAGGAAAGGAGAGAAGAAAATAACGAACAAGAAGGTCAAAGCAGGCACGAGCGAAGAAGAGAGAAGCAGAGCTAAAAAGACCAAGTAGAATCAAGTTCTGAGGCAAATGAACAAATCTTAAGAGAATTGGTGAAATGAGAGGATTGTTGAATGTGAGAAGGAAGGAGGAAGGAAACAATTGGACGAAGCCATCGGAGAGGCTGCGAAGAATCCCTTCACGCTAGAAGTACGAGATGGGAGGAATACCTCCTAAGTGCAATCTCCCTGCATTAACAAACATCTTCGATGGAACAACTTTTGTGCGATACTGACATATTAAGGCCTATATGAGGTGTATGTTGCGGTGGGAGAATCATGATGCCATCTTTGTGCAAGTATTTCGCATCAAGCCTAATTGGAGAAGCACTAAAATGGTTTGAGGGACTACCAAGGAACACCATCACATCATTCAATCATTTACTAGCCACATTCCTTGGAGCATACATAAGTAACAATTCTTCACGACCAGGTATTGAAGATGTATTCGGGTTGAAACAGAGAGGGTTGGCGAGAGCTTAAAGCGATTGACAATAAGATGGAGAACCATGTGTAGCGAAATGGCGGGGACGGGTTGAGGAAAGATATCTCATCCTCTCATTTGTGAATGCTCTCTTCGCGACTAACTTGTTGTACGTTCAAATCTTTAGAGTTAAAAATACAATCACGATGGCGAAGCTGCGAGAATTACAGGGAAGAATATATCGCCTTAGAAGAAAGACGAGAATGAAATGAATTCTTATCCGATCGCGAACACAAACTCGAATGTCTGCGAATGCAAGTTTGTTACCTCGGTTCATCAATACGGTGGCGAGCACTTCGCAAGGACGGCAAGCGAGGAAGGATGATGAGAGACAGCGGAAGATAGTAGCTATGGGAAGCCATGACCGGGGAGGAATTTGAACAAGAAAGGAACTACTATAACCGTAATGACAATAATAAGATTCGAGAGGCTAGACAATGTGCAAGAAACTTATGGTGGACGAAGGCAATATAACCATGGAGGGCGGAGAGAAGCCGAGAATAGTATGGGAACCAATTAGGATGCCTCCACCGAATGCTAGTGTGGAAAAGATCTGGGAGGCTATACTCGTGATGGAAGAAGTACCAAAGCACCTTGGAACGCGGGAATGGAACCACCACCGAGGCGACGAAGTCATGAGTTTTGTTCTTACCATCGCTTCCATGGACATCAAACAAACGATCGCGAAACGTAAAGAGAATTATTCTCGGGATGATTGATCAAGGGAAGCTGAATCACTTTCTAAAAGGAGAAGAAAAGGCCGGACATTACCACCACCACCGAAATGCACGAACAGTGTCAGCGAATGGAAAGGAAACATTTGTGATAGAAATCGGAACGAAAGCCAAAAATTTGAATTGCAACTCCATCGTCCACTCTTATCGCACAATCGAAGATTTTCATGACAACGTGCTCAGTAGAGTCTTTGCGAGAGATGCTGATGATAAAGAAATAATGAGCACAGCGAGAACAGCGCGATTAGAAAAGTGGCAGTGAAGACTATTTCTTTCTCTGCAGATGAAGTGCCAAAAGGAAGAGAGACACATGATAGCCCGTTGGTTGTGAAACTAGAGATTAACCCGAAACCAGTTGATGGAGAAGATGATGAGGCAGAAACTTGCTGGGCGATCAACCGAATCTTAATCGACACCGGAAGTTCGGTGAATATTCTCTTCTACCATACTTACAAGACGATGGGAGGAAAAGATGAGGATTTGATCCCCTCTACATACAAGATATATGGCTTTAATGGCACTGCAAACAAACCAAAGGGAGAGGTTTACATGAGAATACCTCTACAAGGACTATCAAGCGATATTTTATTAAGTGTGGTTGACGTGGAATCTCCATACAATGCGCTGATTGGGAGGCCATGGCTTCATGAAATCTTGGGAGTCGCGTCGACGTATCATCAATGTATTAAATTCCCACATCCAAATGGCATTGGTATTATACGGGAGATTGGAAGGAGTCGCAACAATGTCATGAAGTAGATGTAGAAAGCTGCGAAAGAAAGGAATGCCAAAAGAAAAGGTTGGAAACAGACATGTGAGAGATGAGCGAGAGAAAGGAAAAATTGATGGTGGATGCCATAGAAGTAAGGGTCGAACATACCTCGCGAGGTGAGTGCCTAGAGACAAAGAATATTATGGTAATAAAGAAGCAAAGGATATGAGGAGCAAAAGGCATAAGAAGTGAATAATCAATAAAAACAGGAGAAAAAGTAGCAATTGAAGTAATGATGTGCGAGAATCTCGCAGCCAAGAATATATGGGAATTCAATTAAGAAAGAAAAATGAAAATACAGAATTGTGCGAATACTTCGCAAACAAGAATCGCAAAATAATGAAACTTGAATGATTGAATGATTTAACAAATATGAATAAGTAAAAGAATGGGACGAACCTTTATGGCGTACACCCTAGTTCGCGAATAACATTTCGTAAGAGGCAAATGTAAGACCTAAAGTGCGTCATAATGGGGGTATCTCTCGACATGGCTCAGGGGGAAGGTTACACCGCTCCTGAAGCCTGAGTCATGGAAATTTGGGGCCTATGAAAGCCTATCCGGAAGAGATACCTTGGATTCCCAACTATATATGTAGGTTATACCCTGGTTGGGCGACCGAGGGTCTCTTCTTAGGAGTCAGTGTATGCTCAAGGCGCCGGGGTACACGGTTGAGCCAGAGTGCCCGGGATGGATGAACCTACCCTGGCCATTCTTGGCAAGTCTTGGCATGCGTTGCACTCGCCCGAAGAAAACTCCACTTAGGGTGCAGTCTCGTAACCATAAACCATATAGGTATAAGGGATAAGAGGTGCGAAAACAACTAGTTGTTGTTAAGACCGGATGGGAGGAGCTAGTCTTGTATGGCCGATGTTTCGCCTCCTTGAAGGGGCAACCGGGAGATGATAAGGGCGACGCTCTCCATTAGGGGGGGTGTCAAAACAGACGCAAATGTCATGAGGCTTTGTTTTCGCAAGGAGACTTAGGCTTGTCATATTTGTGCGATGATCCTGCAGAGGCAATAATACTAACGCGAGGGTAAGGCGAGATCAATGGGTCTTTACACGAAAGTGTACGGACGTCCTGCGATTTCGTCGCACGACGGCAATGTCATGGGGCTTTATGTTCGCAAGGATATTTAGGCCTGTCATATTGTCGCAACTAAAACATCTGCGGAGAGGCAAAAATACTTGGAAAATGATAAGGCAAGATCAAGGGGTCCTTACATACAAGTGTAAAGACGTCCTGCGATTTTGTCGCGATAAAAGGTGGCAGGGGAGGACCTCTAATTAGGGAGGTCTGACTTGGAAGACCACGCAAAAATGATAAGGCAAGGTCAATGGGCCATTGCATGAAAATGTAAAGGCAGCTTGTGACCTTGTCGCAAAAAAAAAAAAAAAAAAAAAAAAAAAATAAATAAAAATAAAGTGAAGACCACCAAAAGCATAAGGCGATATTGTCGCAACGATACATTTTAATGATGACAAATAAGATCTTTCATCCGAAGATAAATAACAGAGGCAAGTATGGGAATGGGAAAGTGAAATATTGTTATTCATATTCTGATGAAAGAGTTATACATCAATAATGTTAGCCAATTATATCACAAGGAAGAACTACCAAGAAATACACTATAATAAGGATACAGAAATGTACAGATATTACAAGCAGATAAAGAAAACAAAAAGAGTTATTTCTTTGGCGATTCTTCTTCTTCGTCTGATTCTTCAGTCTGGTTATTCTCATCGCCAGAATTTTCTTCTTCGCCAGCCTCGCTATCAGAAACGTCTGAGACAGGCAGATTCTCAGGAACCTCTTCAAGGAGACAGGGATATGAATGCAGAGGGATATTGTGATCCTTACAAACATACTCCATGCCTCCATTGCGAAAACGAATAGCATCATTGCTAAAATTCTCCACTGTCGTTAGAAATTGTTTCTTCAACCTGGAATATCTGTTCTGAAGGGAGAGATTCTTTTGAAGCTGTTCTTTTTCGGTTTCGAGTTCTTCAATTCTCATTGGAAAATTCCGTGAGTTGTTCTTTCTCGATTCAAGCTCTCTAATTTTAACTTTGAAGCCTCCTCTCGGATTCTGCAAATAAGTAACAACAAGTTAATAATTTACAAGCAATATTACAGTAAGAAGTAGTAAGGTGTAATAAATAACCTTCTCTATCGGATATCATATCTTTAATCAAGGAAGTATGCTCGGCGTGAAGGCTAACATCAACACCTAGGTTATTCTGGCATTATCTAAAACTTTCGCAGCCCGGCGAATTCATCGTCACTATTTATAACAAGGAGGGAACAATTTGATCTTCTCGCTCACTAAGCAAGGAATTCTGGCGAAGCAATTCATCCCGCTCAATTTGTAGTTCAAGGAGAGATTTTTGAAATGTTGCTAATGCTGTGCACCATTGTTAGCAATGCGATCTTTATCATCTATAAGGTCGCTAATTTTCTTCCTCAAAATTTTGATTTCTTTATTGGACTCGAGAAACATTCGTTTAAATTGGTTGGCGACACTTAAACCGGATCTATGTTCAATTTCTAAAAAGACGATATTTGGCAGGAAGTTCATTTAATGAAAAGGGAGTTAATTTTGTTTGAAGAACTACTTAAAGAGTTGTTGAGGTGAGCGAGAAGAAGGTTATTATCCATAGGATCGGGAAATGTATGGAGAAGGATAGCCTCATCGGAGAGATTATATACATCTGCGAAAGTAATAAGTTAGGTAGCAATATGCGACCGATAAAATAAAAATAGTGTAAGGAGGAAAAATTTTATACCATAAAGTTCTTTGATTGGCGTTTTGAAGAGTGGACACCTTGTCCTTTTGGGAGTTAAGTTCGGTGTTCAACTTTTGAATTCTCTCGTCTTTATCGCGAGATGACGCAGGCTTCGGTCTCTAATTCTTGAATCTTCTTGCTCAATTGCAAATTCTTCTTTTCAAGATTGTTGCGTCTTCTCTCAAGGTCTCGAGGCAACTACAAAGGAAGATCTTCCAACCTATAAAAGAAGATAGAAAAATCATTAAAACATATATATATACTAAACAATTTAAAGTTAGCGAGGAAGTATGCTGTACACATACCGAGAGACCCAAGTGCATTCAAAGGTCGGGAGACACAACTCTAGAGACTCCATTGAATGAATTATTGCCTTCGATAAAGCGACATTACACACGTTTGCGAGAGCCCCACAAAGAGAAGCTAGGAGCATCTCCCATTCCTTGGAAACAATCGAGAAAATCTTTGGATAATTGATCCATGGAAGAACTGGTCGATGGAATCTTCTTGGCGAGAGAAGGATTCGATTCATGGTTATCCTCGTCAGAAGATTCAGAGCTTGAGCTAAGGCGAGAAGAGGATTGGACCTTTCGCTTCTTAGTTAAAGGGGCAGAGGATTTACCCTTGCGAGCGACAGTTTTACCCTTCCTTTTAGTCTTCGCAGCAATAGTTTCTTCAACTTCAACCTTCGCATACGCATAAAGATAAGAAACAGAGGCAACAATATTGTTTTAAATAAGAAGAAAGGAAGTGATTCTTACTTCACTCGTAAGCGATCGAAGCAATGTCAGAGTATCCTCCGACGGATCCCTTTTGTAGCTTCTTTTCAACCTGGCTATCTGAAAGATTTCACAAAATCAGCAATTATAGAAAGAAAATTACGAAAGCCAAATTTGAAGTCGGAAACATACCTCTTTCTTCTTCTCAGGCCATTTGAATTCCCAAGGATGATATCCTGCGAGATTCGCAGGAAGAATATGCGAGCCCGCGATGTAGGGACCATTTAAGATCAATGGTACGACCCACCATTTCTCATCTTTGGAATGACGAGGAGAGGTATTATTGCACGGATGCCAATCAATGTCTTGCATGAGTAATTTATCTTGAGAGACATTATCCTTTTTCTTGAGACGAAACGCCCGGCGAGATCTCGCATTCACCATAGTTATCTTTGAGTAATTTTCAAAAAAAGTTTTCCACAGTGTATTTCTCATGACTATTTCCAAATCTGCGAATTTGGGATTTACGCGATGTTAGGGTATAAAGATCCTTTGCACACTTTTGCGGTTCGCGAACTCAAGCATCGGCGAATACAATCGCCACTTAATTGATAAATGACCGAGAGAATTTTTCGTGAGCCAAAATTTCATAAAATAAAGGCAACTCGAGGATTGTACAAGGGAATAGGAAGTCCCGCGAGAAGGCTGACCGAGCGAGACTATAATCTTTTGATCATCACATTGATGATCGGAGAAAAGATTCTGAAAGAATGGATGAGGGTTCTTGATCGGGAATGGTTGTGAGTAAAACCCTTCTCGAGCAACCACATTGAACTTCTTCAAAAGAAGTTTTGTATCCACGACTGATGGAAGCCATTTATCAGTATGGGAATGGATGGAAGATTGGAGATTAAAAACAGCGCTAGAAAGGATGAAGAAAAGCTTTGCAGTAGCAGGAGGGCAAATTGCGGAAGGAGAGAATCGAAGAAAAAGTTGCAGAGACAAACTAAAAGATGAAAAGGAGGGGAAAAGAAAACTATATATAGGGGAAAAGAGCCTCGAGAAAAACGAGGTCATTTAATGCGAAGAGACATGAACGGTCAAGAAAAAGTGGTTGAAAGAGACGTGTCAAGAGAAGACATTAATAATCAAAATCCGTGTAAAAGTACAAAACTGAAGATTCTAAAGATAAGTAGTCGCGGCAACAATAGTGTAAAAATCTCATGGTACTCTTCCCCTCGCAGGAGAAATATGAGGAGAGATAAGAGATGATACTTCATATATATCTCAAAGAAGCTCCGGAACTTCGCAAAAGAATAGAGGCAAGTACGTACTTTTCAAGTACGAGTATTCTTACCTTTCGCTCCTTCATCAACAAAAACCAAAGATCTTGCATAACATGATTTTTCCTTAAAGATCGCTCTCCAAGCAATATTCAAGGAAAAAGAGGCAAGATGTAGGATCATAATATCGCAATGCATAGGGCTCGCGGGATCAATAAACGACGGTACCGCGAGGGAGTCGCAGGAAGCTAAAATAAACGACGCAATGGGAAATAACGACACACAAAATAGCTGAAAGACATGGAACCTGGCGAGGGATAAGAAGTGTCGCGAGATTGAATAGTTGTACACTGGCGACACTTCGCGAGACATTCCCGAAAATAAAGGATAGCTTAGCTGTCATCCACTATGTATTACCCTATATAAAGGGTCGAGTGAGTCTGTAAAAGGGGAGAGATCTTTTTGGAATTGTTAGGCAAGTCATTAGGAGAGAGAAAGTTTAAGAGTGTTTTAACTTCTAAGTGTAATTCTATTTTCCCGTGTAAGCACTTCATGAATTCAATCAATAAATGTTCTTGATCTTACATCTTCTAATGGACTAATTAAGCAAAATCGAGTAAGGGGTGTAGTGTGGGAAATCCTGCTACTACAAGAGAGAAGCACAAAATAAAATGGAAGCAGATGCACAACGGCGACGAATACTGAAGGGAAAGGGAAAAGTTGTTTGCGAAGAGGTGCGTAGATACACAATAACATGTTTGTCAAAATTTGGCACGACGATTTCAATATTTACTAATTTGATTTCCAAAAATGTAGAATCCTCAACCCAAACGGATGCGTTCAAGTGGAATACAAATTAGAGAAAGGGAGGCTATGCGCTCAAGTGGTATACAAATTAGAGAAAGGAGGCTACACCATATGCACGTGAAGATGCGAGTCGCGAAGAGGTGAACTAAAAGAATTTACATTTTACACATACACAATTATCATTTTTAAGTTTTCAAATATAAAAATATTCGTGCGATGACAAAATTTACAATGCAGATGGCTATATTACATAGGAGAGTTGGTGTCACATCAACCGATCAAAATATTGAAATGTAAGGATTAATTTGAAGATACAGATTGCATTAATTTATTTATTTTTAGGTTCGTCTAAACTAGATTCCTATTTCTCACTATGCGGGCCGTCTGTTGGAGAAGATGATGTTGTGTCGGATGATTACTGGCCCGATGAAGTAGATTACGACGGTGACGAATTATTTGATCCAACTACGGCTGAGAACCAGGAGCTGCTCTCTTACTACTGATGTGCGCCATTTTAGGACAAATGGACGTCAAATGTAAGCACTGCGGCGTTACAATTGGATGGCGAGAAAAACTCACAAATTCGTCTTTAATTAATCCGAAATTTGGATCATGTTGTCTCCAAGGAAAAGTTCGCCTACCGTTACTACGTGAACCACCTATAGCATTCAGAGAATTGTTTGACGGAACCGACGCCGAATCAATATCGTTTCGGACATATATTCGAGAGTATAATGCGGTAAATGCATTTACTAGCCTTGGATGCAAATTAGATACAAGAGCTTTGAAAGGGAGAGGTCCTAGACCTTTCTCAATACATGGGGAGTTGAGACATTTAACCGGAGGTGTTCTACCAGCTCCTGGGACTGAGAGGAGGGCGGTTTACTCCCAACTGTACATCTATGATCCAGCTTTTGCATTGTTTGTCCGTGGAGAACGAATCCTCAGTTAAATATGAATATCCTACAGACAATTCAGAATACTATGCTCCAATTCAATGTTTTTTATACCAAGTATCGTCAGGCTTATGCAATTTTAGACCAGATGAGTCCGGTCGACCAGAATATCAGAGTTTCACTTCAATATAACAAGTCAACCGATAGTAGGCGTTATAATCTTCCGACAGCAAATGAGATTGCGGTTATCGTTCCAGAAAGAACTTATAAGGAGACTGGGGTGCGAGATATTATATTGCATTTGAGAGAAAACAACGGGTTGAAACAAATTTCGGAGTGTCATCGGCGTACTTGCCTTTACATTATGTTTTACTATTTCCTTTTGGTGAGCTGGGATGGTCACCGACAATGAGGCAATGGGATGCAGTCACCCAAACCTATACGAACACCAAATTATCTCAAATGGAGTATTATAGTTACCGCATATTTGAACGCACCGAAGAATATTCCACCATCTTAAGAGCCGGAAAACTATTTCAAGAGTTCTTAGTTGATGCACGGGCAGCTACGAGAGCGAGTAAGTTGGCATGGCTCGATTCAACCACCCAACTTTGCGTTTCGACCGGTCTGGGTTGCGTTGCAGATATGACAAATGCCGATTTGAATCCAGGTGATAGAGGTAATCCTGTTATTTTACCATCTTCACACACTGGGAGCGGAAAGCATATGCACGAGATATATCAGGATTCAATGGCTATTACACGTTTTCACCACCATCCAGATATTTTTCTTACAATGACTGCAAACCCAAATTGGCCAGAAATAAAAAATGCACTTATTGGCAATCAGAGTGTCACTGATCGTCCTGACTTGGTGGCTCGAGTTTTTGAGCTGAAAAGAAAAGCATTGATGAAAGAAATAAAGGAAAAAAAAGGTGTTCGGCACGGTTGTCGCCCATGTTTATAAAATCGAGTTTCAGAAACGTGGGCTACCACATATGCATGCTCTTATATTTTTAAAAGATTCGGAAAAAAATCGTACGGCAGAAATGGTTGATAGATTTGTTTCTGCTGAAATTCCTGATGAGAAAAATGACCCAATACTATTTGACACCGTAAGCAAATGTATGGTTCATGGTCCATGTGGAGAACGAGATCCAGGTGCAGCATGTATGTCAAAAGGAAAATGTACGAAAGGATATCCAAAGAAGTACACCGACACAACAACTTTGGACGAGGGTGGGTATCCCAGTTATCGTCGTCGTCGGGATGGAATAGAAGTAACTGTCAGAAACAACAAAAAGGCGTATAATATAGATGTTGTTCCCTATAACCCGCATCTGTCAAGAATGTTCAATTGCCACATCAATGTTGAAATATGTGCAGGCATAAGGGCTGTAAAATATATTAACAAATACATTCACAAAGGTGGTGACCGAGCAACGATGGTTTTGGGAGAACATGACGAGATCCAACAATACATTGATGCAAGGTACATTGGACCACCGGAGGCTGTATGGCGTTTACTTGAGTACCACTTGCATGAAGAATATCCTGCTGTACAACGGTTGGCAATTCATTTACAGAATAAGCAACGGGTGGTTTATAACGCAAGGCAATCAATGACCTCGGTTATACGAACATCACAAGAACATAAGACGACTTTGATGGGTTATTTTGAGTATTATGCTAAAAATCCTTCGCCCGGCCTATACTTATCAAGAGTTCCCGCAACACTTTGTATGGAGTAAAAAGGCTAAAGAGTGGAAAATTAGACAACAAGGATTTGCAATCGGAAGAATGTATTTTGTTATCCCTAACGCTGGAGAGTTGTACTACTTACGTATGTTACTCACAACTGTTAGAGGTGCTAATTCTTTTCAAGACTTGAAGACTGTAAGTAATGGAGATGTAGACGAGGTGCACAATACGTTTCAAGATGCATGTATTGCACTTGGGATTTTAGCACATGATGGAGAATCAGAAAAATGTCTTCAAGAAGCAGTGGTTATGCAAACCGGAAATCAGCTGAGGAAACTATTTTGTATTATCCTATCACAATGTAATCCATCAAGACCGGAGGTCTTGTGGGCGAAATTTGGAATGAATATATGTGATGATCTACCACATAGATTGCGAACAATGTTTAACATCCAGAATCCAACAGATGAACTGGCAATGGATTACGGATTATACCTGTTGGATCAACTGCTTCAACGATCTGGAAAAAAACTAGAAAAATATGAATCAATGCCGAGACCAAGACATGATTGGGGTTAAATAGTAGGTAACAGATACATTTGGGACCATAGACAACTTCATTTGCATTAAGTGATTCGGTGATTGATCGGATATTGAGAAATTGAATGTCGCACAACGTTCGGCGTACAATGCGATAGTGGATTCTGTAAATGATCGCAATGGACGAATGTTTTTTCTGAATGGCAGTGCAGGTACTGGAAAAAAATTTTTGTACAACACAATAGCAAGAAGCTGTCGTAGAGATGGAAAAATAGTCTTAACTGTTGCTTCATCTAGTATCGCTTCACTACTTCTTGATGGAGGTCGAACAACACATTCCACTTTTAAGATTCCATTTGAAGTCCAAGACGATAACAATATTAGTATTAGTAAAGACTCGGATTACGCCCAGATGCTTAAAGAAGTAAGATTGATCATATGGGATGAAGTTTCAATGCAACATAGATTTTGTGTGGAAGCAGTTGATCGCCTACTACGAGATATTCGCAGTGATGACAGACACTTTGGAGGTATAATAGTCGTCTTGGGTGGAGAATTTAGACAAACTTTACCGGTGGTCTCGAATGCAAGTCGAGAACAAACTGTTGGAGCATCTATAAGAGGTTCATTGCTTTGGGATTACATTATTGTCTTGACGCTAAACCAAAATATGCGATTGGAGCAGGAACCGGAAAATTTGGAGTTTTGACTACTTGCTTGAGGTAAAGAAATTTCATTGAGTAAAACTATATTTATCGTAGACATAGCTATTTTAAATCGATTAATTGATATGTAGATTGGAACGAACCACAGAAGAGGTTGTTAATGCCATCGACAATGTGTAGATGTCAAAACATGCATGAGCTAATATCTTCGGTGTATCCGTTGTTGGGAATGGATGAACCAATGTCACCCGAATACTTAACCGAGAGGATCATTTTATCTCCACGTAATGAAGACGTCCATAAGATTAATATGGACACATTAATCTTATTACATGGGGAGACTTACACGTATTTTGCTGCTGACAAAATGATTCGGGATGATCATGGAAGGGATTCGGATTTTACAAATGAATTTCTCAACAATTTGAGCCCACCAGGATCACCTCCATTTAAGCTAGACCTTAAAGTTGGATGTCCCATTATGTTGCTGAGAAATCTGGCACCGAAAGAAGGCCTTTGTAATTGTACAATACTGTGACGAGGTGCGGACGACACGTGATTGAAGCTAAAATCATAACTGGAGAAAAAGCCGGTGAAGTAGTATTCATCCCCAGAATAACTTTTCAACCTTCAGCTACAGAGCTAAACATACAAACGGAAAGACGTCAATTCCCCATACGCGTTGCATATGCGATGACTATTAACAAATCACAGGGACAATCGGTGAAGTATGTGGGCATTGATTTACGTACTCCAGTATTTAGCCATGGCCAGCTATATGTCGCATTGTCCAGGTGTACTGCTGCAAGTAGGATTACTTTATTGTTGCCAAATGAATCAAATGTGTCTTTAGATCCGGTAACGAAAAATGTAGTGTATCCTGAAGTATTATTGTAGAATTTGATGCTTCTTTTAATTAATTTTCTAGATTGTATGGTACATGTAATTTTTAATATTTCTTTAGATTGGATGATTTTGTTAGTTTGTTATTTTAGTATTTCGTGAAAAAACAAACTCCCCGCATAAGAATATCCCCAATGCTTGCACCAATACTGGTTTGGTGAAACCACGACTAAAATTAAAATACCGACACGCCGAAGGCGTACGATAGGTTGAGACCAGGCCGAAGGCCTGGTTGATACCCTAGTAACTTCCTAAAACAGCTTCATAACCTGCACATTCTATGTGAGCACCATTAGCACCATCTGCAACTGGTTCTTCAACAGCGCCACCAATCCATTAATTCAACAATCCCATGGTAGCATCAATCTCATCTCAACTCAACAACCTCAAATCCAAACCCCATCTTCTTAAATTTCTTCTCTCCTTCATATCCAGGATCAATATGGCTGAGAACCCATCTTCAATCGAACCCATCTACAACAAGAACTTACAACCCTAAATTATATCACCTGGCCTAACATACATCTAAGTCATCATAGCAGCCTCCAATTGCAACAACAAAATCCCTTGTAATCTCGATCTCAAGGATGGTGTAGCGTGAATTAGAATAAACCAATTTTCTTTCGATTCATTGCAAACCCATTAATCACCTCCTTCTTGATACGTATTTCAAACCCTAAATTCATCAAATATTCTCTAAAATTAACCCATCTTCTCAATTCTTCGATCTCTTCCACCATTGCAGCATCAGCTTCTCGATAGATCCATGGCTTCATCATATGTTTGCCAGTAGCAAGCGTCAATCTCTTCCCCCAATCCTTGAGTTACTCTCTTTGACATCGCCTCTACTTCCTCCCGTTTCTAATTTCAGAGAGAAAGAATTGAGAAGAGAAGATATTCTCTAGGTGTGGGCTGTAATGAGTAAAATAACTATAGGCGCCCAGCTTTTAGATGTAGACCACCACCAGTGACAACATTTTCCACTTAACTGTCGGTTCTGCGAGACTAACAGTGATTCAACGATACGCTTCGATTGCTCGCAACTTCTTCATAAGATGTCGGAATGATCTCGTTCTTTCGCCATTGACTTCATATTTCCGTGCTCTTCACATGATGAGAAGGAATCCAAGATTTGGGCGGGTTCTGCTTCTTTTTGCTCCAAATGACTCTATTGCACCTAATAAACTCAAAAGCACGCGTAAAGTGCATCATTCACCAGAAAAATAGCAAAGAAAGCGTAACTACTAGATAGTAAATTAGGTGTTTTAGACACCTATCACTTAGATTGCAAACCCTGATTTGAAAATTATATAAAGGAAAATTCTATGAACTGGGAAACCTAATCCCCACACCTCATGTGATACTAGTTGCGTACTAGAGTCGATTCTCCTTTAACCTTAGGTTTTTCACAAAACCTTGTAGGTTAACGACTTGAAGACTTCATTGGGATTGTGAATCCAGACCCAGCTATTTTCTCTGTAGTTGTGTGTTCTAATCTTACTTCTTCTATCGTGATTGAGTATTATCTTTGCTAAAATTTGTTGAGATTTATCTCCGATAGGTAAGATTAAAAGTAGTCACAAACATCTTCGTCTTATCGTTTGTGATTCCACAATATCTTGTTTCGCTACCATACGATTAAGATTACTGTGAGGTGATTGAGAATACTAGGATATTCTTCGGGAATATAAGTCTGGTTTATCAATTGGTTCCTGTGCACATTGATTTATCAAAAGACGGAACGAAACACATACGTATTTCTGTGGGAGACAGATTTATCTATTCTAATAGACTTTTCTGTGTGAGACAGATTTGTTTATCAAGTCTTCGACTTTGGGTCGTAACAACTCTTGGTTGTGGGTGAGATCAGCTAAGGGAATCAAGTACGTAGAATCCTGCTGGGATTCAGAGACGTAAGGAGCGCAACTGTACCTTGATCAGTGGGAGATTGATTAGGGCTCAACTACATTCCAGTCCGAAGTTTATTGGTAGTAGGCTAGTGTCTGTAGCGGCTTAATACAGTATGGTGTCTGTGTTTGCGGTTTACTCGTTAACAAAATTTCTGGTGTCTGTGTTATTTTTTTCCGCATTATATTTTGTTATATAATAGAAATATCACAGGTTGTGCGTTAAGTTCAATCAGTTCTTGAATCGGACCTTTGGGTTGTTGATTGAATTGATTGACACTTGGATATTGGTTTGTGATACCGTCCAAGTTATTTCTCTTATTCAATCGGGCTCGCAAATTCCTATTTGTGTGATTGCAGATTGAATTGAGAAATTGAGATATAACTCTTTGATATACTTTTCTATAGATTGAGTCTGACTGTCTAGTTGATTGTCTTGAAAGTATATTGGAGTTTGTCTATTCATATTACCGAACGAAATATTGGATGTGGTTGTTAGACACCCGCTTTTTCACAATTTTCTAAACTCGGTTCAAAGCCTTGCGGCAACCAGTTCTGGAATAATGTATTTGAAGGTTTTGATAACATATTCGGAAATCCAAATGCGAGAAATAAAGGAGGTCTTAAAACTAGGTTCGGCGTTATCAACATTGAGGTCCTCACTTTTGTCACAATTCAGGCTGAAGTTCACATACGCAATCCTGGAATGCCGTATGAACAAAGGGTAAGAATTTTATAAGATATATCAATTTTTTCCTAAATTTGAACTATTTTAAGTTATGTTTCTTTTTTAAAATTTCATAAAAGTGCTGCTCGTTTAGACTATCTTAACCAGACAGGCAACAATTTTCCTCATGATGAATGCTATCAGATCTTGAAAGCAAGCTTTGAGCCCTACAATCCCGATGAAATATAGCTATATCAATGGAGTCTTTTATCGCCCGGATGTTCATGCATCAGATGTTAATCAAGTCTCTGGCTCTACAAACTGAAGAATGATTATATTTGAATGTATTATCTTATATTTATGTAATTTTCTATCTTTATGTGTTCTTGCATCAGATGTTAATCAAGTCTTCGGCTCTACAATCCCGAAGAATGATTATATTTGAATGTATTATCTTATATTTATGTAATCTTCTATATTTATGTGTTCCTGCATCAAATGTTAATCAAGTCTTCGGCTCTACAATCCTGAAGAATGATTATATTTGAATGTATTATCTTATATTTATGTGTTCTTGCAATCTAGATATGATCTTTAAAAAAGTTTAATTAAATTTTGACATAACTAAAATTGAAATTCCACAAAATAGACAACAAGATTACAACTATTGAATAAAAATCTAAATCACTTTTCGTAGTAATCACGGTTGCACTTTTCGTAATAAAAATCTAAATCACTTAAAAATAACAAAATTTTAATAAAAATGGAACTGATTATGTCCTTGCCTCTCCAACTGCTTATCCAATATAGCTTCCAGTTTCAATCCAAAGTATATTTTTGCATTTGGAGCCAGCGACTCGAGATCCATTGCATTATTTCCCTTTCATCTCTCTCTCGATTATGTTCAATTTGTTGTTGTGTTGTATTAGCAACCTTTCCATAATTTGGTTTTGTTGTTGCTGACGAGGTGCGACTGTCATTCGGGATTCTTTCAGATAATCAACAAGTTTAGTGCCCGCGTCGCTCATTTGGGAATCTTGCGATGAGGGTGTAGCGGGTGTGCTTGGTCCAGAGCCCCTTTTAGTAACTGGGACTTTTTTCGCAACTCTTGACTTGCCTTTATCATGTTTAAATCCACTTGACGATGTTCCAGGTGTTGTAGTTGGGTTCGTACTAGGAGTATATCATTGTGGAAAAGATATACCGCAATGGACCTTAAAAGCGTTTGAAAATTGATTTGAAAATGGAGTTTCGACAAATTCAGAGAAGATGGGGTTTGAGTAGAAAACATATTTGAGATATTTCCAGGACATTGAGATGAGAGCGGACAGGCATCCAGATCCATATCTTATCTCCACCTACTTGTACATTTGCAACATCTTTAAGCATCTCATACTCAACATCGCAAGAAAAGATTTTTTTGTGTATTTCAATATAATTGCTTCTCGCCAATACCATCTACATCAATGTAAACAAACCATAATAAGATATACATAAATTATATTATTTACAAACAACATATACAACAACTATAATGAACATATATTAAGATAACATACCCGGTTATTAGAGTCCAAGCCCGGATTACTTGCATTGACTCTTGCAACACATTCAGAAAAATTATCCACTTCCGATTTGATTACGCTAAACCTATTACGAACACTTTTTATAGTACACACATGTAGATTCCCACCACAAGCTTCTAAAAGTTTGTAAAAAGGGTTTCATAGAAATTAATCTTATCTTCAAAACTACTTTCATCTAGACCACAATACGTAGTAAAAATGTGAACATCTTCCAAGATAGTAAATCTCGCTCTATGCTTTTTAATTTGATTTTGAGTTTGCAACATTGTGATTAGCAAAAAAAAATTAAAAAAACTCTTAAAGAAGAAAATTTAAGAGAATTGAGTGAAAAAAACAATTTGTAAGAAGAGGATTTGGAGTGATTTGAATAGAGAATTAGAGTTGTATTTATAGAGGATTTTCGAGAAGTTTTTGAAATAATGACCGTTGAGATCCGATGGTGGAGAAGATAGAACCGTTGTGAACGATGGATGGTTAGGATCGGGTGTGAAAGAGGTATAAACGAAAAAAGGTCAAAAAAATAAATTTACGGAAATGGAAACTAATTTTCCGTGTCATATGCCACGGAAACTGAGTATCCGTTTCAACTGTCAATCAGATACTCAGTTTCCGTAAAGCAAAAATTTACACGGCGCTTCCCTACAAGCAGGATCAGATGTGATCGACTTTAAAATGTAGGGAAGGGATATCCCTACTTAGTAGGGATATGGGAGACCATAAGACTTGATTTTTTAGTTTTTTTCCTACATGTAGGGGATAGGGAAGGGAAAACCCTTCCCATAATGCTTGGCCTTATGCATCGATCTTATCAATTTGGGAATCAAAAATAAACTTTCTTATTGTAATTGTAATAAACATATGATAAATGCATTAAAGCAACCATTAGGGATTAGCCCAGTTGGCCAGGAGCCTGACTCTCAAGTAGGAGGTCAGCGGATTGAGTCTCCGCTTACGAGTTTTGGAGATCTCATGAAATACTCTTCTTATGTGTATATAGTACGTTCTTAGTGTACGTTCTTTCCTAGAGGATCAAAAGACATAAAATGAAAGAAGGATAGAAAAAAGACTGCACTTTCGGTCATGGTTTCCTTTCCAGAGATACAACGTTTAAGAGAGAGGGGGAATGTGAAAAGAAAGTAAAATGGGAAGGAAAGGATCAGGAGATTTAGTTGACGGGGTGAATAGGAAATACAATATTATTTTTACACATCCTTGCATTTTATTATATATTCTAATCAGTACCATCACTTTTACTAACATGACTACTCTCAACTACATCGTTATTATGTATTGGATCCCGGGTCGTGAGTTATAACCCCAAAGGTGTCATTATCTATATGCAAAAACTCCAACAAAACAAATTATGCACAAAAACCCCATTTGATTTAATTTGTCTACAATACCCTTATGAGTTATATTTTAACCAACAAACCTAAAAAGGAAAAAAAATGTTTCCTCTTTCACTCTTTTTCTTTGGTTTCACCACCACCAATTAGCATGTATTCTCCACCACTAGCCAGCGCCACCACCACCAGCAACAATACAACCACCAAGTAGCAGCACTACCATCCAATGCTACCACCACCAGTAGCAACACAACCACCAACTTGCAGCACCACCAACAACCACCAGCAACGAGTACCACCAATAGCAATCAAAACAAACACCAACCACCACTAGCACCACCACCAATCAGCACCGCCACCAACCACCACCACTACCAACTAACTATCAACCACCAGGTCCACCACCACTACCAACGAGCTATTTAGCACTAATGCAGAACATAGAGGTCTTATTACTGGCTTCAGATCAATAAAATTGGATCTTGATTTTTTGAAAATTTAGTATATTATGATGGTGTATTCTTGAGGTGAGTTATAACCCCTGAAGTTAAAAAAAAGGTGTCATTATCTATATGCAAAAACTCCAACAAAACAAATTATGCTAAAACCAAAAACCCCATTTGATTTAATTTGTCTACAATACCCTTATGAGTTATATCGTCTTTTTAACCAACAAACCTAAAAAGGAAAAAAAATGTTTCCTCTTTCTTTTGATTGGGAAACTCTCCTTTTTTTTTGGTTTCACCACCACCAATTAGCATGTATTCTCCACCACTAGCCAGCGCCACCACCACCAGCAACAATACAACCACCAAGTACTCTAGCAATGGGGAGCACTGTGCCACCATTTTTTGTTTTATTTACCACCAATACTATCGTCCACCACCACTACCAACTAGCACCACCACCAAGTACTACCACTACCACTATCAACCACCGGGTCCACCACCCACTTTGTGACTACCACATATCGCCACCATCAGTACCCAGCACCACTCACCATCACAAACCAGCACTACCACTAACTAACAACACCACCACCAATATCACCAACAATATTGGTTGCAACAATAAAAATTAGGTATAAAAATGATGAAACCAAATTGGGTTTCAACATAAAATTTGTAAATTTGATGAAACCAAAATCGGTTTCATCATTTTTCTGACATTTCACCAAAACATAAATTGGTTTCAACGTTGTTTAGTTTTGTAAAATTTGATGAAACCAAATTTGGTTTCATCATTTTTCTGACATTTCACCAAAACAAAACCCTAGTTTTGATAATATATCATTTTTCTGATGATGATTTTCGACGATGATGAACTGGAGGTGTTGGTGATGTTTGTAGAGGATAAAATGAGGAGGAGAAGGTGTTGTTAGTGGCGGATCTGGACATATAGTTATGTTTGGAACCAATTCTGTTGGGGGTTTACTTACTAGTTTTTTTTTGATGAAACCAAATTTGGTTTCATCATTTTTCTGTCATTTCACCAACACAAACGTTGATCTCGACGATGATGATTTATCATCATTTGGTGATGATACATGTCAGAAGGAAGTGTTGGTGGTGGTTTTATAGGATTAAAATAGGAGGAGGATGTGTTGCTGGTGACGGATCTGAAAGTGGCGGTGGTGGTTGTAGAGGATAGAAGAAGAAGGCGGAGATGTTGTTGGTTGCATATCTGGAGGTTCTGGTGCTGGTTGTAGTGGATAGAAGGAGGAGGTAGAGGTGTTTTTGATGGCGATCCAAACATGGCAATAGGTTTGGTGATGGTGTAGGAGAAAGAAAAGAAGATGTTGGTTGGAAAAGTGGGGGCGGAGGTGTTGGTGGTGGCAGATTTGGGTACGGTAGTGGGTTTGATGGTGGCGTGGGAATAGGAAAAGTTGTTGATGTGGTGGTGGGGGAAGAGAAGAAGAAGGATGCGGTGGAAGTAGAAGAAGAAGATAAGAAAGGGTAAGTATGACTTTTAAGAAATTACTAAAAACTAAATTTTTACACTATAAATGAAAATGGGGTTTTTGTGCCATTTTATGTTCAAATGGTTTTTATTTATAACAAATAATATGGCTGGAGCTTTTGTACCTCAAATTTGACTACCTTGGTGTTTTATCACTAGTTCTGTATTAGGAAATACTAGGGTATCAACCAGGCCTTCGGCCTGGTCTCAACCTCTCGTACGCCTTCGGCGTGTCGGTATTTTAATTTTAGTCGTGGTTTCACCAAACCAGTATTGGTGCAAGCATTGGGGATATTCTTATGCGGGGAGTTTTTTTTTTCACGAAATACTAAAATAACAAACTAACAAAATCATCTAATCTAAAGTTCAAATATTATAAAAATTACATGTTACCAAATTTACAATCTAGAAAATTAATTAAAATAAACATCAAATTCTACAATAATATTGGGGATATTCACGGGAGTTTTTTTTTTTACATTTTAACAAAATCATTCTAAAGAAATATTAAAAATTACATGTTACCATACAATCTAGAAAATTAATTAAAATAAACATCATTTACAATAATATTCATTTTACCTGGGACCTAAAGACACATTTGATTCATTTGGCAACAATAAAGTAATCCTACAATAAAGTAATTGCGTGATACACCTGGACAATGCGACATATAGCTGACCATGGCTAAATCTTTGGAGTACGTAAATCAATGCCCACATACTTCATCGATTGTCCACCGTGATTTGTTAATAGTCATCGCATATGCAACGCGTATGGGGAATTGACGTCTTTCCATTTGTATGTTTAGCTCTGAAGCTGAAGGTTGAAAAGTTATTACAGGGATGAATACTACTTCACGGCTTTTTCTCGATTATGATTTTAGCTTCAATCACGTGTCGTCCGCACCTCGTCACCACCGTCTTGTACAATTACAAAGGCCTTCTTTCGGTGCCAGATTTCTCGGCAACATAATGGGACATCCAACTTTAAGGTCTAGCTTAAATGGAGGTGATCTGGTGGGCTCAAATTGTTGAGAAATTCAGTTGTAAAATCCGAATCCCTTCCATGATCATCCCGAATCATTTTGTCAGCAGCAAAATACGTGTAAGTCTCCCCATGTAATAAGATTAATGTGTCCATATTAATCTTATGGACGTCTTCATTACGTGGAGATAAAATGATCCTCTCGGTTAAGTATTCGGGTGACATTGGTTCATCCATTCCCAACAGCGGATACAAGAAGATATTAGCTCATGCATGTTTTGACATCTACCCATTGTCGATGGCGGATTAACAACCTCTTGAGGTTCGTTCCAATCTACGTATCAATTAATCGATTTAAAATAGCTATGTCTCGATAAATATAGTTTTAATCAATGAAATTTCTTTACCTCAAGCAAGTAGTCAGCAAACTCCAAATTTTCCGGTTCCTGCTCTAATCGCATATTTTAGTTTAGCGTCAAGACAATAATGTAATCCCAAAGCAATGAACCTCTTATAGATGCTCCAACAGTTTGTTCTCGACTTGCATTCGAGACCATAGGTAAAGTTTGTCTAAAGTCTCCACCCAAGGCAGATTACACCTCCAAAGTGTCTGTCATCTTTGCGAATATCTCGTAGTAGGCGATCAACTGCTTCCACACAAAATCTATGTTGCATTGAAACTTCATCCCATATGATCAATCTTACTTCTTTAAGCATCTGGGCGTAATCCGAGTCTTTACTAATACTAATATTGTTATCGTCTTGGACTTCAAATGGAATCTTAAAAGTGGAATGTCTTTGTTCGACCTCCATCAAGAAGTAGTGAAGCGATACTAGATGAAGCACTTGAGTTAAGACTATTTTTCCATCTCTACGACTGACTTCTTGTTATTGTGTTGTACAAAAAAGTTTTTCCAGTACACATTGCCATTCGGAAAAACATTCGTCCATTGCGATCATTTACGAGAATCCACTATCGCATTGTCGCGCGAACGTTGTGCGACATTCAATTTCTCAATATCGATTGAATCACCGAATCACTTAATGCAAACTGAAGTTGTCTATGGTCCCAAATGTATCTGTTACCTACTATTTGACCCCAATCATGTCTTGGTCTCGGCATTGATTCATATTTTTCTAGTTTTTTTCCAGATCGTTGAAGCAGTTGATCCAACAGGTATAATCCGTAATCCATTGCCAGTTCATTTGTTGGATTCTGGATGTTAAATATTGTTCGCAATCTATGTGGTAGATCATAACATATATTCATTCCAAATTTCGCCCACAAGACCTCCGGTCTTGATGGATTACATTGTGATAGGATAATACAAAATAGTTTCCTCGCTGATTTCCGGTTTGCATAACCACTTTTGCTTCTTGAAGACATTTTTCTGATTCTCCATCATGTGCTAAAATCCCAAGTGCAATACATGCATCTTGAAACGTATTGTGCACCTCGTCTACGTCTCCATTACTTACAGTCTTCAAGTCTTCAAAAGAATTAGCACCTCTAATGAGTTGTGAGTAACATATGTAAGTAGTACAACTCTCCGGCGTTAGGCCTAACAAAATACATTCTTCCGATTGCAAATCCTTGTTGTCTAATTTTCCACTCTTTAGCCTTTTTACTCCATACAAAGTGTTGCGGGAAATCTTGATAAGTATAGGCGGGGCAGTAGGATTTTTAGCATAATACTCAAAATAACCCATCAAAGTCGTCTTATGTTCTTATGATGTTCGTATAACCGAGGTCATTGATTGCCTTGCGTTATAAACCACCCGTTACTTATACGTAAATGAATTGCCAACCGTTGTACAGCAGGATATTCTTCATGCAAGTGGTACTCAAGTAAACGCCATACAGCCTCCGGTGGTCAATGTACCTTGCATCAATGTATTGTTGAATCTCGTCATGTTCTCCCAAAACCATCGTAGCTCGGTCACCACCTTTGTGAATGTATTTGTTAATATATTTTACAGCCCTTATGCCTGCACATATTTCAACATTGATGTGGCAATTGAACATTCTTGACAGATGCGGGTTATAGGGAACAACATCTATATTATACGCCTTTTTGTTGTTTCGACGGTTACTTCTATTCCATCCCGACGACGACGATAAGCGGGATACCCACCCTCGTCCAAAGTTGTTGTGTCGGTGTACTTCTTTGGATATCCTTTCGTACATTTTCCTTTTGACATACATGCTGCACTGGATCTCGTTCTCCACATGGACCATGAACCATACATTTGCTTACGGTGTCAAATAGTATTGGGTCATTTTTCTCATCGGGAATTTCAGTGAGAAACAAATCTATCAACCATTTCTAAAAATGCAATTTTTAGAATCTTTTAAAAATATAAGAGTATGCATATGTGGTAGCCACGTTTGAAACTCGATTGTATAAACATGGGCGACAACCATGCCGAACACCTTTTTTTCCTTTATTTCTTTCATCAATGCTTTTCTTTTCGGCTCAAAAACTCGAGCCACCAAGTCAGGACGATCAGTGACACTCTGATTGCCAATAAGTGCATTTTTATTTACGGCCAATTTGGGTTTGCAGTCATTGTAAGAAAAATATCTGGATGGTGGTGAAAACGTGTAATAGCCATTGAATCTGATATATCTCGTGCATATGCCTTAGCTCCAGGTGTGTGAAGATGGTAAAATAACAGGATTACCTCTATCACACGGATTCAAATCGTTTGCATTTGTCATATCTCTAATGCAAGCATATCTTTGGTCGAGAATGCAAAGTTGGCTGGTTGAATCTGAGCCATGCCAACTTACTCTGCTCTGTAGATGCCCATGCATCAACTAAGAACTCTTGAAATAGTTTTCCGGCTCTTAAGATGGTGGAATATTCTTCGGTGCGTTCAAATATGCGGTAACTATAGTACTCCATTTGAGATAATTTGGTGTTCGTATAGGTTTGGGTGACTGCATCCCATTGCCTCATTGTCGGTGACCATCCCAGCTCACCAAAAGGAAATAGTAAAACATAATGTAAAGGCAAGTACGCCGGATGACACTCCGAAATTTGTTTCAACCCGTTGTTTTCTCTCAAATGCAATATAATATCTCGCACCCCAGTCTCCTTATAAGTTCTTTCTGGAACGATAACCGCAATCTCATTTGCATAAGCCTGACGATACTTGGTATAAAAAACATTGAATTGGAGCATAGTATTTTGAATTGTCTGTAGGACATTCATATTTAACTGAGGATTTCGTTCTCCACGGACAAACAATGCAAAAGCTGGATCATAGATGTACAGTTGGGAGTAAACCGCCCTCCTCTCAGTCCCAGGAGCTGGTAGAACACCTCCGGTTAAATGTCTCAACTCCCCATGTATTGAGAAAGGTCTAGGACCTCTCCCTTTCAAAGCTCTTGTATCTAATTTGCATCCAAGGCTAGTAAATGCATTTACCGCATTATACTCTCGAATATATGTCCTAAACGATACGATTCGGCGTCGGTTCAAGTCAAACAATTCTCTGAATGCTATAGGTGGTTCACGTAGTAACGGTCGGCGAACTTTTCCTTGGAGACAACATGATCCAAATTTCGGGTTAATTAAAGACGAATTTGTGAGTTTTTCTGCCATCTAGTGCAACGCCCCGCAGTTCTTACATTTGACGTCCATTTGTCCCAGAAAATGGCGCACATCAGTAGTAAGAGCGGCTCCCGGTTCTCAGCTGTAGTTGGATCACATAATTCGTCCTTTGTCGTAATCTACTTCATCGGTTTCGTAATCATCGACACAACATCATCTTCTCCAACAGACGGCTGCATAGTGAGAAATAGGAATCTAGTTTAGACGAACCTAAAAATAAATAAATTAATGCAATCGTATCTTCAAATTAATCCTTACATTTCAATATTTTGATCGGTTGATGTGACACCAACTCTCCCATGTAATATAGCCGTCTGCATTGTAAATTTTGTCATCGCACGAATATTTTTATATTTGAAAACTTAAAAATGATAATTGTGTATGTGTAAAATGTAAATTCTTTAGTTCACCTCTTCGCTAGACTCTGCATCTTCATGTGCATATGGTGTAGCCTCCCTTTCTCTAATTTGTATACCACTTGAGCGCATAGCCTCCCTTTCTCTAATTTGTATTCCACTTGAACGCATCCGTTTGGGATGAGGATTCTACATTTTTGGAAATCAAATTAGTAAATATTGAAATCGTCGTGCCAAAGTTTGACAAACATGTTATTGTGTATCTACGCACCTCTTCGCAAACAACTTTTCCCTTTCCCTTCAGTATTCGTCGTCGTTGTGCATCTGCTTCCATTTCATTTTGTGCTTCTCTCTCACTACGTTCTCGTTCTCTCATCTCTTTTAGTTGTTTTTCTATCTCACGGCGCCTCCTCTGGGCTGCTGATCTTCGAGATGTTGGTTGCGATGTTAGATATATATTTTGCGCCGTTGGTGCTCCCATGCAACACGCCCGATGGGGATGTTCTGTTCTTTGTGTCGGTATGCACATTTTCTTCTCGCTCGCAATATGCAACTGATTGATGCTTGATAACATAGATTTTAAAGTAGGTTAACTAAATAATTGGGATTTTTTTAATCATTTTTAGGAACATTATAGTTGATTGTTTGTTCCTAGTTGTCTAAACAAGTATTTAGTTGAACTTTAAAGGCCAAAAAATACATTATTATTTGTAGATTCATTTGGTAATCCTATATTTGTCGTCTTTGCGTTGGACCATGTGGAAGCTTCGCACATTAAAATTATAGTGATTTGCGTATCAAATTGCATAATTACTCTAAGATATTATTGTTGGTCGCAGCTACAAAACTTCCTATGTAGAATATATAGTTGTGAACATTACTTGGATATCTCTGCTACGATGATCTTCTGCGTGATGTTCACTTTCATCAATGGGTCGGCGCCTCTGGACTGGTGACTCATTCAAAGTTGTTGGACTTCTTTCAAGACAATTTTCGCGTGCCGTGGTTGTTCTGTGTGTTGATCCCGTACATCTGCATTGACTTGGGTTGTTGTTTCATCTTGTGCTCGTTCTCTTGCACGCCTCCGTCGTTGTCCCAATACCATCCTCTGACAATCCATGAAATCATTAAACTCAAAAACTTGAACATCCTAAAACAAACAACTCAAATAAATCTACAATGTTATGCATACATTTGCTCGGGTAGCCAAATTATGTCCATTATGGAACATGCGAACTCCATCATTTATCTGATTTTCATGATCCCTGTGTCTCCTGCATTAATTAACATAAATTACAGTTAATGGATAATGTGTAGTGCGTTACTAATCCCTTTTTTTCTTTCTTTTACTAAAACACCATTAAATCTTGTTTTTTTCATAAATCCAATAGAGCAAATCGAATAGAGCACAGAAGATACATTATAAAAAGATTTCTTGATTCACTAAAGATACGTATGTGTCAACAGAATGGTTAGATAATTTCCGATGTATATAGATCGTCTTCTACTCACATGTTACACCTTCCACAGCATGAACTTTCAGAATTTTATTTTTAACCGCACCCAATAAGTCTATTTATAGAGTAATGAACTCAAGAAAACTATAATATTTGTAACTGCTCCCTACTGGAAAGCTAAAAAACTGAAACCGCATGGTAGTGGTGGTCAGTTATTAATTATTCAGTTTTGCTGTTAATTTGAATTTTGAAATTACATGAGAATTGTTTTTTTGCTTTTAATTTGAATTTTGAAATTACATGAGAATTGTTTTGCGTATATATCTTTTGGATTTCACTCAACAGCCGTCACTCATGTAGTCCATTCATGCGAAACTCAACCGCATGAGTTCAATTTTATTTTTATTTTTTTCTTTTGTTGGTCAACATATGCTCTTGTTCTTGATCTTCTTAACCTACGGTCGATTCATATACAGAGAAGACAAATTTGATTCCTTGCAATGCCCAACGAAGACAAATGCATTAGTTGATATTGTATGAGATTGACATTTTCTTTGCTCAAAATGATGTGCGGAATTGTATGACTCCTTTGGTAGGGAAATGTCAATGAACAACCATTTTAAATCGACTACGCGGTTCTTGTAAAACCCGGTAAACATAATTCAGGCGCACTAACATATTGTAAGTTCAATTTATGTTTCCAAACCAAAAAAATGTAGATTCCTAATAGATAGAAAATACATAGGACGCTGTTGTCGTAAGGTGCCATCCATTTTACCAAAAAGATAGAAAATACATAGAGATAGATAATTTTTTGAAGAACATCCAAAATACATAAGACGATCTTGTCGTAGTACAGGGCATACAACATTACAAAGCAGTTGTTGTCGTAAGGTGCTATCCATTTTACAAAAAGATTGAAAATACATAGGAATAGATAATTTTTTGAAGAACATCCAAAATACATAAGACGATCTTGTCGTAGTACAGGGCATACAACATTACAAAGCATCTCAAAAGCTTATCTAATGTCTTTCCTTCTCTTATCCATTTTGATAGTACATTTTCTTCACCACGTTTGAGAATGTATAAGTGTTTATGAGGAGCATGTGACGCCAATGAGGAGCACGGACAACAATCGAGTGTAAGTGATTCATGAGTTTTATGCATTTCATCAATGAATAATTGCATGGCCACAAAAATATACTCGGTTTACCTTGTGTTTTTGTTTCCATTCACCCCATAATGCAAACTAAGATATACTCGGTCTGCCATTTGCCGATCTTTCTACAAACAGAGATAATTTGTATTAGCAAGTAAGCAACAGAAGTGTAAAATCCGAACGGTAAAAAGTTTGTTTAACGATGGTTTCTACCTCCGGAGTCGCAACAAATTTTATTTTCCCTTCCTCAGTAATTATCTGCTTGTCCTCAATGGGCTATCATCATCACAGTATTTGAGTTCTCAAAAAGGCTTTTAATTGGATACAAAAATTTTATAAACATATATCAAACTTGAAAGAGATAAACCTTCATATCATGGAAGTCGATCAGCACACCATTTCTACATAAACATTTAATCTGCATTTCAAATTTACATTAGAATGAGATGTGATTTGAATCATTAACAAATTACGGTAAACCCATGAGATTTGTTAATTGAGTTTGTTACCGTGTAATCCAAGTCTATGTCCATCTGCTATGAAAAAGAAAATAGTCGAAAAAAAAAATAGGAAACACATCTAAGCCTTAAAAAATTAATCACTCAATTTGAACATACCTCCCCATATATGGATAGACACGGATAATTGCTTTCCAAGAAGAAACCACGTTTTTTGTTTTTTTAATTCTCATAGATGAGGATATCTGGGATGTCCGTCGTACCTTCTTTGGATAGCTTCTGCTGCTCTAAGGTTTTCAATTTGAGTGGCTGCTTCCCATCTCCGAAGCTGTTGCCTTTCTTTGTTCAATTGCATCAGCTTTTTTGCAAATTTAATCGTACTAATTGACCTAGTGGGTTCGCTTCCGGAAACTCTATTTAGCACGATTTTGGTGCGCTTATGGCTTCGGTATATGTAGTTGTGCATATATTTCAGCATCCCTGTGCTTGACGAATCGCCGGACACAGTCCTTAACACCACTTTCGTGCGGTTTCGTCTTCGATAGACGTAGTTGTGCGTATATTTCACCGCATACATATCTGCAATCAATCAGTTTGTATTAGTGTGTAACATGAAATTGGTTTAAAATGAAGACTGAAGAAATTGTAGAATCAGTGTAAAACCGGCTAAATGGTAGCAGTTTGGTTGGAATTTATAAGATATTATGACGTAAGTTATGTAAGTTATGAGTTGGTTTCTGCAACTGAAGATAGTAGTGGGTTGCATCCGATAGTTTTAAAATAAAACCCTAATGGTTTTATCACCTTTAAAACCGCCAACCCTAAGGAAGACTTAATCCAGACGAACAGAGGTCAATAGACGGTAGATAGCTATGCATTTTAGTTAACTGACGCTGCAGATTTTCTCCTGTTGGATTAAAACATCATGACCCCTAGGTGTGTTTCCAGACTCCATCCCGGCCGCTCTTTGTCCCCTCCAAAAAGGCAACTGTGTCATAGTTAATTGATTAATTGATAATAGGAGACTATAATTAGGAGATATATTTTAGCTTATTTTGAGTTATATTAGGAATTGAATGTATTGAGAACCAAGTCTTGTGATTGTATAAATAGCTTGAAGAATTAATAGTACAGGCACACCGAATTATTATCAATGTAGTCGATTATTGCTTAGTGTTTATGCTCCCTCTCTCTTGCTCGACCCTTAACATGGTATATAGCAAGGTGAAAGGGAGACAGTAGAGGAAGAGAAGTTATATGTTTTCGTAAAGATTTTGCAAAGTTGCGATAAGAAAGAGAAGAAGACTTAATGTTTGAAGAAGGAGAAGCTTGATGTTTTTTGTATTCATGATGAAAATCGAGTTAGGGCATGTTATTGATGTCGAGAAAATATGGCAGACGAGATACTACTGCTAAGAAGAAAGGAAAAAAATGGATTGATTGAATGAATAAGGGTTGTTTCCGTTTGAACAACGGTTGTTTCCGTTCGAATACAATGGATTTTGATCTTCCTGTAGACTCTCAGAATAACTTTTTGGTTGTGCAAACCAAAGGGAATAGTGCTTTTGGGTTGTACCAAGCCTAAAACCAAGTGGATTTATTTTTTGTCCCATACACCCTCGTTTTCTTCGCTTTCTTCATTATGAATAATGAAGATGTATCTGCAGTTGGTGAAGAATATCGGCGATGGAGCTAGATGTTGTTGCTGGGATGATAGCTCAAGAAGAAGAGACAGTCTTTGTTGTGCGATGGTTAAGAAAGTACTTAAGCTGGGAACTGAGGGGAGAAGCAGTGGAAGAATGAGGCTGCGATGGGTTAGAGATTCGTGAAGACAGTAGTAATAATCCAGATGAAGCTTGAGCTGTTGACTGCTATAATAATTCAATGAAGAGAATAGAGATGTGACCGATAGAGCTCAGGTGATGGTTCTTTGTCACAATTTATGAATGTGAGGAAGAAGATGGTGATGGTTTCTGTTGAGGGTTACGAATGGAATCAAGCTATTAAGGGTTGGAGATGATTATCCATAGCCAAGAATGGATGGATAGTGATGATCAATGGACGACATAAGTTGGGTTCTGCCTGCAACATGTTCATTAAGAGAGAATGGATTGTTTCCTAAACAGAGAAACCAGGTGAAGAAGTAGAAGCTCGTCGCCGTTAATTTAAAAGATCAAATAAGAGGATTTAGAGTTGTTTTCTGATCTCGACCGGGATAGTAATCGTCGTACAAACTCGTGAAGAAGAACTAAAACCAAGGAAGAAGAATTGTTGCTTCCATGGTGGTTAATGGTTAGTGAAGATTGATGAAGTCTTTCGTGAACTGTGAATCGGAGTAATGATTTGTGTTTGAATCAAAGAAAAGAAGTGGAGATGGTTTCTTGTCATCGTAAATTGATGGCTCTAATAAATATTGTGAAAGATTTAGAGGTATTCTCGACAGCACCAAGGAGTGTTTGGGTATTCAATTCAGTTTGGTTTTGAGGTTATTTTGTTTCCGAGAAACAACCACGAAGGAGATGGTGCCATGGTCGAATTGTAGAAGACTTTGTAACGTCGATGCCGTAAGATATGGGAGTGGGCTAGTTCGGGTAAGGTTTTGGTTGAGAACTCCGAGTTATCACTGTTGATTTAAGTTGAAATATGAAAGATTATCAAGTGAATTAGAGACGTGAGAGTTATAGGAAGGTTGTGTTTTCCGAGCAAGCAGATTGTAGAAACATGGTTACTACTGTTGATTAGGAAAGATGGGTATGTCTTGGATTAAGAAGCCGAAAGGAAGTTTTATTGCTATCAATAAATTTGTGACAATAGTATAATAGAAAAATAGTCATAGCTTGTGGCGAAGCGTAACAAAAGATTGTGAGAGAATCGTGAAAAACAAAGAAGTGTGAAAGTTTTGCAACAAATGCGTGACTGGAACGAAAAAGAAGAAACAACAAAAAGGTTGTGAAGAAAGAGAAGCAATCACCAAGAGGTGATGAGAGAAAAAGACAACAACAGTAGGTTAAAATCCTATGAGTTGTAGGGAACAACAAAAGTAAGTTAAAATCTTATGAGTTGTGGAGAAGGTCACAACAACAGAAAGTTGTGATCGTGATGATATGGAAACATGTGAAGAGAAGATAAAATAGAAGATGAACAATGATGCTCGGTGGATATAAATTACGAGTGAAGTAAGTTTGTATGGAATTCTACGACGCAAAGTAGGATTCGTTGAAAAAGAGAAAAGACTTGGTTTCTTGATCGTCTATCAAGTAGATAGAGGGCAACGAGAGAGGTTTGTGTTTCTAGCTTGTTAGAGAATGTTACTATGATACATGAGTATTGTAGGGAAGATGTAGGGATATGAAAGTTTGCATCTTTGTATAGGGAGTACAAAAGTATACTCTTTGGGAAATCGAAAAGGCGAGGGTCTAACAACCTCACACAATATTTCGTTTAGCAATATGTATCGACTAGCTCCAATATAATTTTGAGAGCACCAACTAATAAAGCGATCTCAATCAAGAGATATATCTAAGAGTTATATCTCTGTTTCACAATATAATCGACAAATCAAACAGATAGAAATTTGTGAGCTTTGATTATTATGTGAAACAACTTGAAACAGTACCAAAGACCAATGTTCAAGTTTCAATCAATTTATATCAACAACCAAAGGTTGGATTATCTAATTGATTAAACTACGCATAACCTGTGATATTTCAATTATATAGAAAATATAATGTGGAAAAGAAATAACAGAGACACCGAGTAAATTTTGTTAACGAGGAAACCGAAAATGCGAGAAAAAACAAGGGACCTAGTCCGATTTGAACACCACACCGTATTAAGCCGCTACGGACACTAGCCTACTCCAAGTTAACTTCATCTTTGGAATGTAGTTGAGACCTAAGCAATCTCACACCGATCAAGTTCAGTCGCGTTCCTTATACCTCAATCCCAACGGGACTCTATGCACTTGATTCCCTTAGTTGATCTCACCCACAACTAAGAGTTGCTACGACCCCAAAGTCGAAGACTTGATAAACCAATCTGTGTCACACAGAAAAGTTTATTGAATAGATAAATCTGTCTCCCACAGAAATACCTAAAGGTTTTGTTCCATCTTTTGATAATCAAGGTGAACAGAACCAATTGATACACCAGACTTATATTCCCGAAGAACAGCCTAGTAATATCAATCACATCACAATAATCGTAATCGTATGGTAGCGAAACAAGATATTGTGGAATCACAAACGATGAGACGAAGATGTTTGTGACTACTTTTTATCTTGCCTATCGGAGATTAAATCTCGAGCAAATCTTAAAGAGGATAGTACTCAATACGATAGAAAACAACAAGATCAGAAAACGAAACTACAGAGAAAATAGTTGGGTCTGGCTTCACAATCCCAATGAAGTATTCAAGTCGTTAACCTAATGGTTTTAGAAAAACCTAGGCTAAAGGAGAATCGACTCTAGTCGCAACTAGTATCACACAGGAGGTGTGGGGATTAGGTTTCCCAGTTACTAGAGTTCTCCCTTATATAGTCTTCAAATCAGGGTTTGCAATCAATGTTACCTTGGTAACAAAGCATTCATTATTCAACGTTAGATGAAAACCTGATTAAATTCAAGCTAATATCTTTCAACCGATAGATCGAACTTAGCTTGTTACCCACAAATGAAAAGTGACTTCATTTATATATGGGTAACCGTACCTAAACATGTACACCTTGTTGGCTCAACAATAGTTAACAGAATTTAGACATATGAACACTTTCATATCAACCTTATTCATCTTAACCATAACTAGTTCAAATGACTCAAATGAAACTAGTTCTAGAGTTGTTCAATTGTTTATATTCTCATAGAAGTATACAAGACACAATTGAAGCAAAATCGATTTTGATTCACTCGAATCAATTCATGAACATTATAGCCACGGTTTTCAAAAGATTGCATTCCTTATTATATATAAATGTATTAGTTCATGAACATACCGATTCTAGAACATAACCTACTCAAGTATGCGAACTTGTACGCATACATAAGTGGTCGGACTAAGTTTGGGTTCGCCAGTGCGCGAACGGGTATGCATACCACCAAACTCAGTTGACTTCCGGAACTTGAACTTACGCTAGTACGCGAACGGGTGCGCATACTAAGTTCCCAGACTTTCATTAACCAACCAATACGCGTACGTTTACGCATACCATGGTTCCCGGACTTGGAATGACTTATGACAGTTAGCATACAAGTACGCATCTTTGTGTTATATCCAATCATGGTTAATTTGTTCTAAACTTTCATTTCAATCATTGAAACATTTTTAGAAGACGGGAATAGCTGTCTCACACAAACTATTAGCTTCGAAGCAATTTTCAAGTGATCGAATGATCAATACGAAACATGCCGAGTCTACATCAAATGACTGTCTCACACAAATCATATAAGATGTTACCAGGAGATTTTCACATGATCATCTTTTGACTTTCGTCAAGAATATAAGATGAACTTGGTTAAAGCGAAATCTTACCAACACATATTTTGAGAAATATGTAAGCGAGTTAAACTCAGATCGAAATATCAATGTGTATAATCGAAGTCTATATAGCTATACGACTTTTGTCTCAAATAGGAGATAGAGTAGATAGACTTTTGAGTGATAGTGGTAGGCCTCGGAAGATGTTTATATTATGACCTACGAGTGATACCGCAAGTGCACGGCGTCTATCGGAGACGCGGCAAGTACGGGTCGAACCACGAGAGACTTGTGGTGCTTTTCTAATGATCAAAGCTTACTCTCTTGAATTCCTAAGAGGTGAGAACAAGTGACACAAATGTTTGTTGTCGAAAGCGACGAAATTGTAGTGAAGTGACTCTAAGGAATGACTAGATTATAAATCACTAGAGTGTCGAATCCACCACCTAGTCTCAGCTAAATCAGTTCAATGGTTGATAAAGTTCTCATCCCGTGTAATGGCAAGGCTGCCATTCATCCAGGGTTTCAATGGGTAGTCTCTCATCAACTAAGATAACTAGACAACCCCTAGTATTAGCTGTCTTGTCATAGTACAACTAATCACAGATTGATTTTATTACTTAGATGACTAATCCTATCCCAGAATGGATATCCTAATTGCAATTAGAGTATTTTTCCATAGTACTAATTGTCTTCTCGGGCACAATTAGTCTAAGGATCAATAATAAACACTTGAAGTATGAATTGCTACACATTCAATCATAGAAATGCTCGACTACAATGAATACTTGATAGACACTTTGTGAAAGTAATATCTTTGAAGTGTCAAATTAAGTTTATCCTAAACAATTAAGCTCAATCAAGAACAATTATCAACATGTGAACAAATCTTAGCAACAGATTATGGGCTTCATCTCAACTCTAGCCAAAGTGATTAAAACATGATACAAATTGAAATTAAACCTTAATTGATACACTGGCTAGCCCAGGCATGCGTTTCTACACAACCTCACAACTCTATTTATACATGCCAGAAATTACCCAAAACTACAAACATAGAAAAATAAGAAGATAATCTCTCACCCACGTCGCTCAATCTGCTCTCCCTTCGTCAATCGCCTCGAGCAACTCCATGCGTGGTCATTGTACAAACCCTAACCCTAATTATCTCGACCTAGCTTCTAGGTTAAAGAAGCTATGAGAGAGATGATTCGAGATAGAGAGGAAGAATAAGTGGCTACCGAAGATAGGAGGTAGAGTGGTGGTGGTGGCGGGAGAGAAGGAGATGGCGGTGATGATGAAGCTGCGGTCGGTATGGGAGGAGAGTGGCGGAATGGGTTTTGCAGAGAGGTATGGAGAAGAAAGAGAAGATGGAATAGAGAATAGGGTTTGCTCGACTGGTGTAGGGGTATGGGGGTTTTTGTTGTGGAGAGGATGCATCGAGCTTTGATGAGACTGATGGAGCGAGCGTCAGATTGAGCTGAGGGAGATCTGAACGGCTGAGAGAGATTTGGAGTGATCTCGATGCGCGTGGAGGCAGCGACCGATGGATGAGGGAGATAGAAATCTCAACGGCTTGGAATGTACGGACTCGGATCCGGGTCGGGTCTAGCTCAAGCCCATGTCTTGTAGATGAATTGCTACTTGTTGGGTTGCAACTGTTGTGCGCGCGGACTTTGGCTATCTGCTCCATAGATGCTCGACTCCAATTCTTCGCTATTTGGGCTCCTCAGTTTCTCCGAGCTTTATTTAGTACCTAAAAACACAAAATTAATTAATACAAATATTTATTCTTGAAAACAAAGAAAACACTGAGAACTGGGATAATATCTGATTTCTAAGCGCAAAAGATGAGTAACATGCCAATAAAAAGGTGTATAAATATGCACTATTTGGCACTCATCAGATAGATGAGTTCAAGTATCTACATACCTTTTGTTGGTGAAGTTACACAAGATCTCCTTAGTAGTTCTTCATCTTCAATCGATGAACGCCGTGAAGTCTAAAGCTCAACTATACTTTCTATCCTAATCCGAGACTTAGCTATAAGTAGATTAGAAATTAAGACTTATAGTTTTGGCAACTAAACTTGACAAACAAGCTTGAGATAGAAACGCTTGCGAGTTCGACCGAGCAGTGCTCTAATAGAAACCATTAGGACCGAAATGTCCTTAAACCACGATTAAGGACCGAAATGTCCGTAAACTACGAAGAGGACCGAAATGTCCGAAAACTATGATTGGGACCGAAATGTCCGAAAACTATGAAGAGGACCGCAATGTCCAAAAAAAAAACACGATTGGGACCGTAACGTCCATAAACTACCGAATGAGACCATAATGTCCGAAAACTACGATTGGGATCGTAATGTCCATGAACTTCCATATAGGACCGAAATGTCCCAAAAGTGTTAGGGAAAGCTCAGTTTAAATTTCTTATGTCCAAGATGGGCATTCGTGATCTCCATGCTCCATCTTGAGGGAGGGTATTAGGAAATATAATAGGAGACTATATTTTAGCTTATTTTGAGTTATATTAGGAATTGAATGTCTTGAGAACCAAGTCTTGTGATTGTATAAATAGCTTGAAGAATTAATGAGAAAGACGCACCTTTCGATCCTTAACATTCTGATTCCTCGCTCTATAAAAAAGATAACCCAGTGAACCACCGGTTAAATCACTGGATCATGACCGAATAACTTTACGTTTCGATGACTGGGCTGTTTTTTTTTTTTTTTTTTTTTTTTTTTTTTTTTTTTTTTTGGAAGAGGTATCACCTCATAATTTCATTAATGCGAAATTTTTCTTACATTGATCAATTACATCTAAAAACGGAGAAAAACAATCCATACAAAAATTACATATTTCAGATACGAAAATAGAAAATTGTACAAAAGTTTTACAACCCATTGGAGAAATTGACATCCTTCTAATGGTTTCAAACCATTTTGTTTGATGATCTTTTGTTTCTAGATCATCATCATCATTGATGTAAGATGCTTCCATAAAAAGGAAGTAATATGCCCTTATTGATATCATCACATTCCATATCGGTCTTACTTTGATTTGCCGAAACAGATCTTCTCCTTCCAAAGTATATTTGATAAGAGTGCAACACCACCAAAAAATTCCATAATGGCTATGAGATAACAAGTCTTGATAGCATAAAAACACCATCAGACTAATGAGAAAATAAGTAGGAAACCCTAAAAATTGTTGGAACAACAATTTGTATATTTAAATATATGTAATAGTACAACAGCGTGTCCATTGGGAAGGACTTGCCCCGGGAGCTCGTGTTCCTCTTGTCACCACTGACATGAGTTACTAGTTCTTCTGTGATGATCGTTCCTTTAAGGACAATACATGTTGGCGTATGAGTGGTGTTTGGTCTTTGGTGCTGGTTGGCCCCCGTTTAACGCGATGACAACATGCCCGACTACCTTTTCAACTTTTTCCTCGGTCATCCAAGGGAAAAAAAATAGTTTGGTCCCCTGTGCTTTGCTGTCGAAAAGTTATCAACTATTGTCCCTTATAACAGTGACCATGTGAAACCATCCTAGCATATGTGCAAGGAGGGACTCTCTCCTGTGGCTATGCAAAGCAGCAGGATCGTGAAAGGGGGACTCCTCCCCGTAGCCCCGCTTGCTCGGGGCAGGATAAAGTGGGCATGCTATTTTAACGGTCGCGAATGCGTAAACCCTACTAAAATGGTGTGACCGCTCCCTGTTCCACCCGCGGCACGGAAGGTGCCAAGGACTTACTACTGTCCCCGACAGGTTGCCCAGGCAGGTGAGCCGATGTAGAAACTTAACCATATATTGGAGATAAGATCATTATGCGGTTTATCTCTGCCCAACCTGGTACGTGCTACTTGAAAATGGGCTTTGGATATTGGATGTAATAGCATTTGCAAGTCTACCCTAATCGTAAAATAATTCAAGATCTGGGCAGAAAATTGAAGAAACACTACAACAAAAACATACATGGATCATTCTTAAAAAGTGTGATCTAAGTACTGGCTGTTTGTGATCTTTGTCAGTATAATCTAAAGGGTAATTTATAGATCACAACTTTTCTGCAATGAAAAGTGTGATCCTACCCTATGCAAAGAACTCAATGTTTGAAAAGTAGAGATCTAAAGACAAGGTTTAAAAAGACAAGGCTCTAAAAGTTGTGATCTTTCCTCTAAGTTTTTAACCCAAATTTACCCTATAAAAACAGTATATTTCATTCCATTTCTGCACCTGTAATTCATATTCAAATTTTGAATAGAAAAAAAATCCAAAAGGATATAGATAAATGGGAAACAATGGCATTACACAGAAAAATACGCGAAAAATGCAGAAATTACACCAGATCCAATTCTTAAAAAAGAGCAAGCAAAAAGTGTTCTCACAAGATGAGTACGAATTCTAATTTATCTCACTCAGATTCAAGCTTTACATTACATGCATCCTTCAGCCCATTGGAGAATGAAGTTAAATCTGAAAAGCACAAGACTTGCAGAATCCTCAAGACTTTATACGCCTTAATCTGTAGCAAACATTCAGTACCCTGCAATTTGAAAATCATAATCATGGTTACCAGAATAAATAATCACATATAGGGACTTCTGACGTTCGACGTATTGATAAAATGAGACAAATACAGACAGGCAATTACCTTGACCAGCATTATAGAACATACATGAGATATATTATTAACCATAGAGAAACCCCGACAACAACAGAATAGAGTAAACACTATAATTTTCAAATAAAATGACGCAAATACAGACAGGCAATTACCTTGACCAGCATTATAGAACATACATGAGATATATTATTAACCATGGAGAAACCCCGACAACAACAGAATAGAGTAAACACTAGAATTTTCAAATATTCACCTTAATGAGCGAAGGAATATCAAGTTTCACACCATGACCACTAAGTTGTGACATCATTGTGCAAGCAACACATTTAACAGCTTCACCCATAGCTAAGACTTGAACCAAAAGGATACATTTGAATGACAGACCTATACCGAGACAAACAGAAAATGAATTCAGATATAAGAACAAACTTTTCGTACAACCAACAGAACTAGAGAATCCATGAGGTGTAAGTAAGATTTTAAATTCTTTCTGATACCTGCCACAAGCTCATGGGATTTTGAAGATTAAACTCTAATCTATTGATGTGATAACCAATGTAAGGTGGAGCCTGCATTATAAAAAGAAATGACTTGGTCCAAATAAAACCGAAAGGGCTCTCCATCTCCCTATGTATTCACGAGAGAACACTTTAAACTTTGACCTATTATCATCTTTTGTGCCTTCAAGCATTAATTAGAGCACGAAGAGAAGAAGAACATGAAGTCATGAATATCTTGAGAAAGAATTACCTATTATTTCATATTTTTCAGTGTCCTTGATTGCTCCCATCGCACTTCATCATAATGCACAAAACCAAATACGTTCTTTTCCTGGCCAGGATTTGCAGGAGGCAACACTACCTTTATGATATCACTGTGATATTAAAATGCTTCTCTTACTTGATCCTCAGTTACGTTCTTCGGCAAATTCTTAATATATACTGCCTTAATCTGTAAGGGAAAAGTTTAAGTCTAGAGTTAAAGCTCAAAGTAATATTTCACAGAAAAACCCCACTAATTATGTTCAAGACTAATGATAGTACTCATGGACCCAAGGTTTTAAAAAGCGAAAGAGTGGGGCGAAGCGCTCTCATACTAAAGCGTAAAGTGCTATGAAAGCGTAAAGCGAAAGCGAGATTTTTAAAATACACAATAATATGTATATATAAGATGTTGTCAACCTAATAAAAGAAAACTACGAAGTTCAGACATAATATAAGGAACAATTAAACTAACTAAGCATATGGCATACTGATACTTCATATTCTACCCAAGAGCTTTTAAATATACTATCCACGAACGTATGCCTCATTCATATCATCATGTAGACAGTCATCGTCATCATGATCATCATGCCCCATAAATTAGGTCTATTAGTATTTAGTTATAAAACGTGAAACAGGCCGTATTGGGATTCACCGGATAACTTTTTATTTTCAAATATAAACCAATTCGTAAAGCGGCGCTCTAGAACGCCTAAGACCTGAAGCGCAAAAGCGCCCAAAAGTGCGCCCCAAAAGCGCCTTTTTAAACCATGCATGGACCCACTCAGGTCTTACTTTCAAATTCGTTAGTACACAGCCAAAAAAACAAGTTTGGCTAATGATAGTAATATTTTACAGAAAAACCCCACTAATTATGTTCAAGACTAATGATAGTACTCAGCAGAAAACTTCCTAATCAAGCTGCTGAGAAAGAATTAAGGAGATGAAAGTGTACCTCTGTGCGTCCTGCATCAGCAACAATAAAAGTTGGAAGGCTGATGTTTTCTGCTGCGTTTTTCATCCTATTCCTGCTCGGAGTAGTCAAAAGAGAACAACAATTACTAACAGATACCCACAACAACAACAAAAACAACAATGCTTATGCATCTATCATTACGTGAAATCAATATCCATAGCCATCTGAATAAAAGGACCAATAGAAGCCCCTTGAAAGAGAGACGAAGTCATACAATTTCCTAATACCACCAGACTACAAATCCAGGAAACAATAATAAAACAGAGAAGTATAAAAAGCAACAGGAATTACCTCCTCATATGCAGGAGTCATGCTTAGCTACAAAATGCATCCTTTATACGCAAATATTGGGAGTAAGCCTCCAAGTTTTAAAACGAATATATGAAGTTACGCCTCAACTGAAGAAGATATCAAAGCACATGATAAAGGAGATAAACCTGCAAAACCAACTCAAATTTAATCTACAAACTCTAAACAACCCAAACCTATACAAAAACATTGCCAGATTAAACTTGATTACCATGTCATTACCATCAACATTACCATCAATTTACTTAAAACCTCAAGTAAATTGATATAGAGAACTCCTTAGCAAAATTAAGTTCCAACAAAAATCTAACAAAGATCAAGATATTCACAGAATTGCAGTGAGCTATCCTAATTAACGTATCTTAATGATTCTCAACTGGAAGAAACAAACATAGATGAACAGTTGCACCACATCGAACTCAAACATCACAGAGGACCTTTTTTCCATCAGACAGACATCTCAGCAGAAGCAGAAGTGCGAGAAATAACAAATTAGTAGACGAGAAATCTAAACATATTGGGGTAGCTAGAAGGAAAACATAGAGACTGAATGAGCCTATGGAGAAGTACATGGCAAACAACTACTAAGTCAAGGCCTATTAATACTCAGAAATTGAGTGAACTAGGAAAATTCTTGTTTCTTAAATTCCTAATCAAATTCAGAAATGAAAGAGAAATCAAAACTGAATCCAGAAAATATCTGTTTGATAACTGAAGAACCAGTAGTGACCAAAACTAAAAGACACTTAGAATCAAATATACCACCATGAAATTCATGGAACCTTTCTTCTTATATGCAATCAAAAGTAACTAACTGAAATTCGATCAACCAAAAGTATGAAATTAATAAAAATCCAAAGAGTAAAATTTTAATTACCTTAGAAGCATGTCTATCTTTGACACAGGAGTTGTCCCCTCTTTCGGATTCTTATTCTTCATCAAATTCTTCTAATACAACAATTTTGGTACTTCCTCCATCTCAAAGAATACGATTTCTCAAACGCCCGACCTACACATAAATTCAAAACCCTAAATTTTGATCGTTATGTCAATCCATCGAATGAAACTGTAAAAACTAGGAGATATATTTGAGAATTCAACTAAGAAACTTCACCTTATATGATGATTTAATTTCGAAACCCTAACCTTCGACTTCCTGAATGAACTCTAAAAAACAGATTTCTCTTAAAAATCTGAAAGTATAAACACAATTACTACTGTTAAACAGTTGAATAACAGTATTGAAGATGAAAATCGAAAGTTTAGGGTTAGATTTTGACTTGATTTGGATCAAAATAACAAAATTTTGGATCGAAAGTTTTTCTCCTGTGAATTTCGGCGGAGAAAAAAAAGATAGAGCAGAGAGAGAAAAATGAAAAAGAATGAAAACCGATTTTCTGGACCTAGTCAAAAGTATTTAGATTTTGGGCTTTCATTTCTTCCCCTAATGGGAAATGTAAAAACATGAAGGTCGCGTGTTCGAGCCCTGCTGAGCGCAGTTGTTTTCTAAATGGACAGATTTTTGATCACTAAATAACGTTGAAAGTGGTCAACTGGCCTTTTGTAAGATCACACTTTTTGAAATGTATGAGATGCAATGGAAGGTCTCTATATCTAAGATCACAAGCACTATAAATTCAATGGTCTTTAAGTTTTAGCCGTAAAAAGACCATAGGTGTTCATAAATTGTGATCTATACCACTTTTTGTTGTAGTGAAAATACTAAGAAAAATAATGTAGAAGACGAAGAAAACCGTCAATATAACTTGTAGTTGAAGAAAATAATCGCTTTCGATTTAAAACGTATTGGGAATTAGGGACCCTTCGGTTTTGAATCTTGGGCTGGTTGGTTTTAAAACAGGTAAATAGCAAATATTACAAGCCCCCCCCCCCCCCCCGGAAATAAGACCATCCGTTAGATGGAATCGTTTCATTGGATGATGAGTTAAGCACAATCTCTCATGTATTGAATCAGAAACTAATGGGGCCAAATATGCCCCGGATCTCATCCGTTGCTCAGCCTTGCCGGTAAGTAATCTTCCCCCTTAAATTCCTTGACAAATAAAGCTCTCACGTTAAACGGTGATGAAACCTCGCTTCTATTAGCGAAATAAGTCTTTTCTAAGCTATGGTGAGGACACTTGGCATAACTCTAAAGGTCGAATACTAAAAATTAGGTTACACTTTGTTTACATTAAATATTTAACCGTCCGTTAGTAACGCCGTCGACAAAAAAGAAGGTGGACAACACTTCCATGAGAGTTTTAACCTAAATAATTTTGTTACACCATGCTTACACCAATACTTAAGTGTACGTTACTAACACTGTATCAGGTAGACAATACCTCTGTCAAACGGCTATGACGGAAATTTTTTACAATACAAATTTTGGCGTCACGTTAAATAGCCGCCTATTTTCCCCTGGATTTCTATATACCTAGACTAAACTGTTTTTTTTTTTTTGGAAAACTAAATTGTTTATAATCAAGAATCCAATACTTTCACTTCAATAAGGAAACCACATGGGGATTTGAGTTCGTGGCGTCTCTCTTGGGAGTTTCTTACCTATTATTTAGGATTTTTCAGTTATGAGTTCTCTCATCTTTTTCTTTGTCCCGATTTGTAACCACAGTTCACGTTGCCGATCAAAACAGGTTGCTTCCTGTTCAATATCTCTCCCAATGCTCTCAAAAATTTAGTTGCTTCCAGCTCACAAAGTCACAATTTTTTACTCCCTCCGTTCTTTTTTAATAGGCTGGTTTTGTTTTTTGAGAAAATTAAGGAAATTAAGAGAACTAATCATTGCAAGTGGTCCTCATGATACTTGTCAATAAAAGAAGTGAAGTGAAATGGTCCCCATGACACTTGTCAGCAAAAGAAGTAAAGTGAAATGGTCCCCATGACACTTGTCATCAAAAGAAGTTAAGAGAAAAGTGGTCCCAGAAAATTTAAGTTACATTTGACTTTTCCAATTAGGAAACCAGCCTATTTTTTTGAAGAGGAAGGATCCATGGACACTCTTAGATGGACAAGGTCGGACAAGATTTGCGCCATTTTCTCCGCAAAACCCAAACGATAATGAATTTAAGTCTAATATTTTGATGGTATATTCTTCTTATAAAACTCTACATTCTTACAAAAAATGAGCACAATTCGAGATGTACAAAACCACCATCTACCCCTTTGAATATCAGCCGTTCAAAATTAATGGTTGAAATTAAGATCGGTAGATGGCCAGGTTTGCTATCTCGAATTGCATTCATTTTTGGTAGAAATATAAAGTCTTATAATAGGAACATATCATTAAAATATTAGACCTAAATTCGTTGTCGTTTGAGTTTTCCGGAGAAAATGGCGCAAATCTTGTCCGACCTTGTCCATCTAAGAGTGTCCATGGATCCTCCTCCTTAGAAATATTTATTTATAGAAACCAGCCTATTATTTAAGAACGGAGGGAGTATATAATTAAATGCTTGCGCAATCAATATCTCTCTCAATGCTCTCAAAAACCATACCGGCCGTGTAGGTAAGCTTTTCAGTCGAACACTTTTTACTCATCTTTTTTTTGGTTTGGGTGCTGGTGCTGGTGTTTAGGTAAGTTGATTGTGGTTTTAATCTCAGCATTCACTACATAATTATTTTTCGATACTGTTTGGTCTTCTAAAGCTTTGAGGTTGAATTGACTTTACGCCTCTACTTAAATATACGTCATTGTAGGGTATGCTCTCCAATTGCAAAGGGAATGTATCGGGCAGTTCATATACTCGAGGATGAAGTTTTCCAATGGAAAAGGTGCTTAGGCAAAGTACATATATACTTAAGTTGCAATACATATTGTGCGGTAATGTGCATATGCCAGTTGATATTTTTCATTGAATTTGGCTTTATTCGGATGAAAAATTGGGAGGAAGAACTCTAGCAAGCGGCTTATATAATCCTTATTGATGCCAATTGCTGCAAATAAAGGGGATTTGGTTAGAGTAATAAAAAAAAGGGTAATTAATCTCCTTAATATCTCGATGATATCTTTCTTAGACATCTTTCCAGTGATCAACAACGGATTGCTCATTGCTATATAACCACAATCTGTTTGATGGATATCGCATTAATTGACAGTATAAACATGCAAAGGTTCGTTTTTGAAATATTAGAGAGGGATCTCAGTCTTCGGTAATTTTTCTGAATATTATGCTTCACAGGACATTAACTTCGGGGTTGGAATGTTCTAATTATAAACATAGATTGTCATTGACTTTGGCCGGGTGATTTTGACCGAAAGTCAAGGGTTTAGGTTTTCGTTTTCTTCCTTCATCTCTGGTTCTCTGTTTGTGTTTACTCCATCATGGTTGATGGTGGAGGTTCTGTGAGTTCTTTAGGAAGTGTACCTCTACCATGTTCCTCCCCTCAGGTAGAGGGATCTAACGCGGGAGGTGTTCAATCTGGCAGTTCTAGGGTTTTTAAGTCTAATATTGTTTGGTCGGAGTTTTTTGCTAAGAAGAAGGAGTTGATTCCTGATGCTTCTCTAGAGTTTGAAGATCCTGGAAAGGCTGATGGTAAAAGTGTTGTTGATATTGTCTACTCTGATGTTGAAGAGGATTTGAATCATTGCAAGGATTTGGTCATTGGAGCTTTGGTGGGTCGTAAATTGCCTTATATGCTAGTGAAAAATACTTTGCAGAGAGCTTGGAGGGTTAAAGGGGCTATGCACATGACCATCCATGGTGAGTCTCTATGTTTTTGAATTTGATGATGAAGTAGATTGTTTAGCTGCTATTGAATATGGACCTGTTTACATATCCCAACAATTATTTTTTGTCCGGCCATGGCATGCTTTGATAGAACAAGAAATTGCAGAGATGAAATCCTTACCTACTTGGGTCAATTTGAGAAGAATTCCATTACATATGTGGAATGCTAAGGCGATTTCTAAAATTGCAAGTGTAATTGGTAAACCAATTATGATGGATAAGCTCACAGCTACCAGGGCTAGAATGAGTTTTGCTAGGGTGTTAGTTGAAATTGCTGTGGATTGTGAGTACCCTTCAACTGTACCTGTTTACTATGAAGGGAAGCATGTGGTAGATGTGGATGTGGAGTACCCATGGAAGCCACCTAAATGTTCTGAGTGTAACTGTTTTGGTCATGTTGCTGCAAAATGCCCTTGGGTTAAACCAAAAGAAATTCCAGTGGTTGTGGCTAAGAAGACTACTGATAAGGGTAATTCACAGGCTTGGATTGTGAAAGGTTCAAGGAAGTCTACTTCAAAACTTAATGTGGAAATTCCAGAGAGTACAAGCTCTCCCATGGACCAAGAGAATATGGATGAAGGTGTTATTTCTCCTAGTGGTGATAAGGAGAATGTTCATACGGAGATTGTAAATTGCTCTAATATTCCTACTACAAATAAATTTGATGTTCTTCTTGATGAAAATGTTGGTTCTCAGGTTTTAAATGGAGGTATTTCAGGGGAAGGAGTATTAACTAGTACTGTGTCAACTTTAGTAAGCAAACTGAATAATTCTGCTGCTGGTACTAGTAGTGAAGGCAAAAAAGTTGTTTCTTCAAGCGGAGTAAATGGCAAATTCCTTTCTAAAGGAGGTAATACTTCTACTTCATCTAGTTTAGGCCCTAAGGGATACGAACTTAAGAAATCTAGGCTGCTAAAAGGCCACTTCAACTTTTAAATGATGTTTAAGATAGGTGGTTGGAATATTAGAGGTCTAAATGATCCTCTAAAACAGCAAGAAGTAGGTAGGTTTATTAAGAATAATAAGTTATCCATGGTTGGAGTTGTTGAGAGACATGTTCAAGCTCAAAATAAGGATACTATTCGTAGTGCTATTAATATGAATTGGTGTTTTATTGATAATTATGTGAATAATAATTCAGGGAGAATTTGGGTTGGTTGGAACCCTCTTGACTTAACTGTCTCTGTTGTGCATTGTGCTTCTCAAGCTATCTTTCTTGATATTACAACTAGTAGGAACCATAAATTACTTTTGTGTATGGGGAAAATGACAGTACTGGTAGATTGGCTCTATGGAATGATCTGGTAGCTTTTGCTAATAGTTGTGAAACCCCATGGCTGGTGTTAGGGATTTTAATGAAATATTGCATTCCAATGAGACAATTGGTAGTTCAAACACAACTAGTTCCTCTATGAATGATTTTATAAACTGTGTGAATGACTGTTTGTTATTTGATCTTCCTTTTAGTGTTGATTTCTTTACTTGGTCAAACAAACAGATTGGTTTAGGTAGGATCCTCTCAAAAATTGATAGAGCTTTAGTTAATATTGAATGGGTCACCTATTTTAATGATTCTAAGGCTGATTTTATTTCCCCTGGGATTTCTGATCATTCGCCTGTAGTTGTTTATGTGTATGAAGAAAGGCAACATGGCCCTCATCCCTTTCGTTTTTTTAATTACTTAACAGAAGACCCTGAGTTCATGAATATTATCAGAGAGGTTTGGGAGGAAAAAGTTAAGGGAAACCCTATGTTTATTCTTGTCTCTAAACTTAAAAAGGTGAAGAAAAGATTAATTGATTTGAGGAAAGAGAAGTTTGCTAATATTTCTGAAGCAGTGATTGAGGCTAAGAAGATGATGATCAGTGCTCAAGCTGCAGTTCAACTTCATCCTTTGGATCAACATATTGCTACTGTGGAGAAGAGGGTTGTTTCTCATTATGCTAAAATGGCTAGACATGAAGAATCAATGCTTAGGCAGAAGTCTAGAGTACAGTGGATGGAATTAGGGGACTCAAACAATCATTTTTTCCATTGTACTTTAAAAGAAAGGAGATGTAGGAATAACATTCTTACCTTGAAGGATGATCTTGGACATATGCTTAAAGACGATAAGGAGATTGCTTTGGAGTGTACTAATTTCTTCTCTTCTTTATTTAAGGGTAATGACCCTAGTGGTACTAATACGATGGATGCTGATTTCTTGCAGTTTACTAATGTTATTGGTGATGATGAAAAAGCAGATCTTAGTGCTCCAATTACCAAGGAGGAGATTATCTATGCCTTGTCCTGTATTGGTTCTAACAAAGCCCCAGGCCCGGACGGTTTTACGAGTCATTTTTTCAAATCTTGCTGGTCTATCATTGAAGGTGATTTTGTCAAGGCTGTCCAGAATTTTTTCATCTCAGGAAGACTTCTTGGTGAGGTAAATAGTACCTTTTTGACTTTGGTCCCAAAGGTTGAAAATCCCAACACTATTGCAGATTTTCGCCCTATATCTTGCTGCACTGTTATTTATAAATGTATTACTAAAATTCTAGCAGTAAGAATGAAAAAGGTTTTGAAAGCTCTAGTTAGCATGAATCAATCTTCGTTTATCTCTGGTAGATCCATCCAGGATAATATTTTACTTGCTCATGAAATCATTAGAAATTACCATAGAAATATTGGTTCCCCTAGATGCTCTTTAAAGATAGATATTCGGAAAGCTTATGAAACTGTTAGCTGGGATGCAATTGTTATGTGCCTTCAAAGAATGGGTTTTCCTGACAAATTTACTTCATGGGTTCGTACTTGTATTTCGACATCTAAATTTTCTGTCCTTGTAAATGGTTCGCCGTATGGTTATTTCTCGTCCAGCAGGGGTCTTCGCCAAGGTTGTCCTCTCTCCCCCTACTTGTTTGTCATCGTTATGGAAATCATGAGCCTTTCTTTAAGTCATCAAGTGCATATAGGAAACTTTGAATTTCATCCAAGGTGTAGACTGACCAAACTCACTCATTTATGTTTCGCCGATGATGTTCTTGTGTTCTTCAAAGGTACTTTTAAAGCCGCATCTTCTCTTAAATATGCTTTGGAGGATTTTAGTAAGTTCACTGGTCTGGAACTAAACATCAATAAGACATCTCTCTTTGCTTCCTCAGTTGATAGTAGTGTTTTGGATCAGATCATTCAATGTTTAGGGTGTAGTAAAGGAGAATTACCAGTGAAATATTTGGGAGTTCCTCTCCTTTCTTCTAGATTATCTTACCATGATTGTTTGCCTTTGATTTCTAAGGTCACCAAACGTGTGAAGTCCTGGAAGTCCAAGCAATTGTCC
>JAJJWW010012234.1:0-127996 GCA_023531295.1 Papaver armeniacum
GCGGTTTACAATGTGTGGCGTGCAACACGCTATTACGAGAAAGTGTCAGAAAGGGCGGACGGTTAATGAGCAAATAAATGAGTAGTGGGTGTAAGGATGACCGGTCTTCCTCATGACGAAACATGATGGTCACCACTTTTACACGACTCCACTTCTCCACTACTTAAATCTCCACTTCCTACGAGATCAAGTGTGCTCAATCATGACTTGTATAAATAGGTTTCGACCTATTTCGACAAAGAATAAGACACAAGTGTTATCAACACAAGTATTCAGAAAAACACAAAAGAACTGATAGCTTACATTCCACACCTCAGTTCCAAATTCTGATACAAGTTGTTAGAGCATAGCTCGGTTGAACCCACCAAGCGTTGGTATGTCAAGTTTGGTTGTCATATTTTAGTAAATCAAAACTCGTTTAAAGAGTCGCTTGATTATGTATTAGAGTTAACTTTGTATAGGTTAGCTTGAAAGTATTAGGATATGAGACATTACAAGTATTGCGAAGACTTGAAGAAGTGAAGAAGTAAGAAGCTACAACAACAACATCATCCTTCCACTTGAGGTTAGTGATATTTGACTTGAACTGTTTCATTCCCTAACGTATCTTTCAAGTCGTGCATATTGAAAACAAAACTCATGAAGCATGAACACTCTAGATAGACATAGTATTAAGGAATACAATACGAGGTTTATTGCTTAACCATTAAACTTTGTAGATAAGACATCAACATAATCGTTTAAATGCTATTGTGATTATGTATGGGTATGAGGTGAGGATTTCATCCTAGATAACAATGTTTTACATGTGTTTTAAGGAAGTAAATTCATGAACTTGTTTTGTGAATCGAAAAGGAAATCGCCATGCGTTATTGGTATTGTTATTCATTGCGTATCTTGTGAACAACCAATATGTGTGAGTAGTATAACCGCTCATGACTTGTTTGTGTTCTTGGTAAAACTATTCACAAAGGCGACTTATGTATTGGTATGACTTTTATTAGTGAAACCGATCTTAAGTAATCACCGAGATGGTATGATCGAGTTTGTTATTTTGTTTAAGACCAACTCTGGGTAAAGAGGAACCGATCCTAGTAAAAGATGCAACACATCACAAAGGGGAATCGATCCTTGTATAAGGTGCATCATGTTTTAGAAAGGGGGTGCGATCCATGGACATTTTACCGCTTTTAGCAAAGGAACCAATCCTATGGACATGTGCAACACATTCAAGTTAGATACCATATATATATATGGGAATATATGATCCTAGTACCTAGTCAACCGAATTTTGGAAAGCTAGTGTGACTATGCACAATACTCACATGGAGATAGAATCGAAACTTATTTTGGTAGAACCGTTAAACCCATGATTGGTGATTGAGTGTTCTTGATCAATCATATAGTTCTTGAAAGTCATATGAACCAATTCTAAACTTGTTTGGAAGTTGTTTATGGGTGAAAACTATTTCTGCCGGTTTTGGTAATTTGGGGTGTGTGGATGAGAAATGAATCTAAACCCTAAACAAATGCACTGCACGGGACTGCTTGTGATTCGAGAAATCACCAGACAACTCGCCTAAACCAAGAAATGGCCATTCAGACTTGCTTCGGTCACAAAGTGAAGGAGATGGGGTTGATCTTAGGGAGGGAGCTAAGAAGGTGTTGAGATTGTGGAGATGAGTTACCTTGCAGGATGTAAGCTATATACAGGTGTTTGAATACGATTGTATCAACACTTGTTTTTTGTCTTGTCTTGTCTTGTCTTGTTTTTTGGAAATAGGGAGGGAGCAAGTCTAACTAACCCACGTCTCTCATGAGAGTGGGAAGTGGAGTGATGGAGTAGTGGAGTTGTGTGTTAGTGTCACACGACCAGTCTTGCCCACTTCTCCCGTCATCACTAACCGTCAATGACTTCCTGACACGTTCTTGTGATGGTGCGTTGTGCGCTGCATGCTGTAAACCGCCAGACCAATACCCCAGTAAGTATCCCCCAGTTTGTGACATGTTGATGTCTCGATTGTGTTGATCATGGGACCCACATACGGTGTTAAGTTTAAATAACTAAGTTATTTGGGAAACCGATATTTATGAAATATCGCGTGTATTTTATGCATGTAATGCATTGAATATATTCAGCATGTATGAAACATCGTTGTTTTAAGGCTCAACGGAGTAAGTCACGATCAAGCGTCTTAAAACAAAGATCATGTGCAACCATCTTCGAGTGATCTTTGGAGTCGACATGGGCGAGCCATACTTTGGCCGATCACTCTATGTGGAAGAGTGGTGGACGGTGATCATGGGGATGCCTCATTGGTCGCTTAACTCCCTAACCAGGGCTTCTTAACCAAGATGGTAGAGTTGGACGGACGAGATGATCTCGTGACGCTCATCTGCGGCCCAGTTGATGAATTTTAGGGTTTTTGAAGAGGTGCGCAAGCATCACTCTTCATCTTGGTCGGAATCCAATCATGGGAGACGTTTTTAACAGGCATCCGGTGTAGACGCTTGCCGGTGTACACGTGTCACTGTCCCATGAAAGTGTGATCTAAACCACTCAATTTTTCCCAAGAAAGAGGAGCGGCTAAGATTGATTTGCGACAGAAATCCCATGACGCAAAGGAGTTGAAGACCACACGTCATGCCTACTTGGGGGGCGCGTTTCGAGACGTCCAGCCATGGTTGGCCTTGGTCGATTAGTCAGGCGTGTAGATGGGCCCACGCTGATATGTATTGATCTATATACCTTGGTAACTATTACTATAAAGGCGGAATTCAGAATAATAATAGACGAGAAACTTAGAAAAACAGAACACAAGTAGTAATTCGAAGAAAAATATCTTCTCTTAGACATGAACAAGAAAACGATTACAATTCTCTCTTTGTTACGCTCACAATCTTCTCTAAACAAGAAATAATATTTAACTTGTTTTGCTGCTTGCTTTTACAATAATTAATCGCCTCACAAACTTATCTCTAGGTGATTTGTCTCACAAACCTCCTTTCTTGATCTGGTGAGTCTGTATCACAAACCACACTCTAGATGTCTTAGCTATGAGCTAAACATATATATTTATAGCTTTAAAGGTTTCCAAAACCTCTTAGGAATCTATTTCCTTATCTAAGAATAATACCTTTTATAGGTATATTTCTTTATCTAGGAATAATTCCTTTTTTAGAAAGAATTCCTTGTCTATGTATATTTTCTTATCTAGAATATTACCTTATCTAGGAAATATTCCCTTTCTAGGTATATTTCTTATCTAGGAATATTACCTTGTCTAGGAATATCCCTTATCCAAGAATACGTTTAAAAATCGGTATTCCTTCCTTAAATTACAATTTTATCCTCAATCCTTCTTAAGGATCAATAGTTCAGGAGAGAGGAAGATACACATGTATCACACGCCTGATCGTGTTGACATGCTTGGGACCCTTTGAATCTACATCTACACCTTCCATTTATGCTTGCGAAGATGGATGCTCGTGATCGATTAGCGACACATGTAATTTGCCGCAAACCCTAATTAGGTTTTGGATCGGTCGTGTGTGTACACGACTTGACTCAACGGCTTTGTGTGGCTATACTCCCTTTGGGGAGTCCGACCATGTGGGGCCTATATTGGATTGGTGGTGAACATGGTGATACCTGACTGACGGTCCTAGGCCTGATCTAATCCATCCAAACATGCTGGTGAAGTTGGATGGTCGTGATCAATTTGAGACCTTAGTGGAATTTCATGCGACCCTTTAAGCATTACGCCGACCATACTTTGGGAAAACGCACGTTGCTCTATGGCTAGGTCAGGAGATGGTCGACCGGGGCGGTAGAGGGGGCCGTCGGTGTCTTGGACAATCTTGTTCGACCGGTCATGGGATAGTCCATGCCGTCCGATCATGCCAAATGAAGTTGGACAACCGTGGGTGGTTTTGAGATCGTTGGCGGTCTTGTGCGCACAAGCTTTTTCCAAGCTGCCCACACCGGTCCAACCATCCTACTTTAAAGGTTGGTGTTCGGTGGTTATTTGGGAGGCATGGTATGTATTCGACCGACCTCGGGCATAAACGGCCCGCTGGTGGTCATTAAGGTGGTAGCCTGCTCCTGTTGAGGATCGTCTAGGCTGGTTAAATCATGCGGCCAACTTGCGTGGTTTTGATTGTTTCGAGACTGATATGGACAGTCCAGATTCAAATATGCTCAATCGGGCTAGTATAACACACCGAGAGATGTATGCTCAATCGGGCTAGTATAACACACCGAGAGATGTAGCTAGTATAACATACGGGTATTTCGTGCATGCCTCACTATAAACACTTGGATATTCGTGTTACTCTGCTGAGAGCAACACTCAGTCGTCATTCCGCACTAATAATGAGAGTTCTGTGGGAACAACACAGGAAATACAAGGCTAGTCATGCATTAATTAATAATGCTATAAATTCACAGGGTATATGGGATTGTTGCCACATGCTCCAACCTGGATGGATTTTTTGTATTTAATTCACAGAATACTGGGATTGTTGCCACATGCTCCATTCTAGGTGAATTAGTAAAGTGAAGAAGTATTCATCACTTATCAATGGCTTTATCCTTTGCAGGATGTCATCGCATAAATTTGGTTTTACAATTTTAGCCCTAAACTAAAATCCACCATCAACAGAAGTGTGGCAAATCGGTTTCAAGATTGTAAGTATGAAAGAGGACTTACAGAGTAAGGATGTCGACATACTTTGAACATGTGCAGTAACGCTTATCTTTAATTGTTCAAAGTTATTCCTTAATATCTAAAGGAAGAAAATCCCAGGATCGAAACATAAATAAGTTAAGAATCTTTTATTTAAGGTTTTTAATTTTATTTTAGGAAAACAAGAATTAGTAATGTGCATTTACTAGTTGAAGATTTTCCAAAGAGATTTTCGGTCATTATTTTGGACAGAGCATTTCCAGGAATTATGGAAACCGAATTTGGAATATATTCCATATCTTGAGAATATTTTCGGTTTTGGAAATTCCTTGGTGTCCAAACTTCCTTGTCTATAAATACTTGAAGTTTGCATTTCTAGCAAACTAATCCTCGTGATAGCAAACTACCTCGGTTGTGTTGTTAGTGGTGAAGCCGCCTATTTGGAGAGGAGAGTAACCTAATTAGGCGAAATCTCTTATGGCCGCTCAGTTTAAAGTCTTCTTTGGTATTGAGAAGCTCTATTAGTATCATTGGTGGGAAACTAGTTTATCTTGTGTTTTCGATTGATTTGATTGACTAACGGTGGTTAAACTTTGATTGCACCTAGTTTGTTTATGCTTGAGAATCTTCTCTTCTGAAGATCTAAGACGTCTTGTGATAATCCATTGATCACAAGAGATTCAAGTTGTTGTATGCAGGCGTTTATTGAAGATCTAAGAAGATTTGAAGATAAAGAAGATATTGAAGATTTCTGATTTGGGGTTCATAATCTTTGTGTGCACAATACTTGTTTCCAAGATAGAGGATCCAACTATAATCGGTTTATCCTTGTGGTAGATTTGATTGATTAGTTATGTAGATCGGAATCAATACAATTCTTTGTGATTAAAACTATTGATTGCAAAATCTTAACAATTACCTTTGGTAGTTGAGAATAAGATAGATCTAAGAACCTGACGAAAGAGTTTATTGAGATAAAAAGAAGATCCTTTGTCGAACTCACATCACTTGGTTGAAGAGAGTTGCTACCAAACAAATTTGTTGTTCCTTTACTGTTTGGAATACGAACCAAAGGAATTGTTCCAAGTACGTGACTTATTCATAAGTTGGAGGTGTGGGAATACAGACGGAATTAGGTGAACTATAGGTTTACTTGCTTGGTCTCAACTATACGAAGTTGGTTCAATTTTGTGTAGCGGCTTAATCCTGAGAGTATTCAATTCTGGAAAAGGTCCCGGGGTTTTTCTGCATTTGCGGTTTCCTCGTTAACAAAATCTTGTTGTGTCATTTACTTTAATTTTCCGCATTATAATTGTTTTATTATAATTAAAGTAAATTACACAAACGTTAATTCCTATTTAATTGATAGTAATCCTATTGTGTTTGGTTAAGTCCGAACCTCTTATCAAGTAAACATACTTCATTTTGTATTGTCTCGATCTCGTATCCATAGACGATCACACGAAGTGTGAACCGATTAGTTGCATTGTCTCGACTCAGTCCATAGACAATCACTTTCGGAGAAATGACTTATAGGTAGGAAAAGTTTTAGCTTGAGGTATATTTGGGTGCCCTCGCCTTTTCACAAGTCATAAAACAGCCACACCTTCAAAATCCAATATTTTGATCGCAACACCTTCTTCGCTTCCCTCCCTAAGATCAACCCTTCTCCTTCACTTTGTGACCGAAGCAAGTCTGGAACGACCATTTCTTGGTTTAGGCCAGAATTTTACAGATTGATCTCTCGAATCTAAATTACTCCCGTGCAGTGCATTTGTTTAGGGTTTAGATTCGTTTCTCGGCGGCACACCCAAATTTACCATTTCCAGCAGAATCAGTTTTTACCTCAAAACAACTGGCGACCACAGTGGGAGATTAATCTCTCGGTTGCGAAGCCAATTCCTTAATCTTTATTCCAATATTCCCAAACTCAAGATGGTGGATATTAGGTCTAAATTAAATCATTAACCAGAATTCACTTCAATCACCAATCCCAACTTTCTGCTTCATGATGTACCCTAGTCATCCAAACTCTTCCAAAGCCTCTAATGCTCGAAACCCAATCACCATAGAAGATATGGCAAAAATGTTAGAAGATGTTGTCACAAATCAAGCTGATGTTGTCAAGCGAGAAAAAATGAGGCATTTTTTTCTCCTAAAGAGTATGGCAAACCGCTGTGGCAAGATCCAAAGAAACATTCTCTCGGAGAACGCCACCAATTTCAGAGATGACACAAAAATGTTGAATCCTTGTCTGAGGTCTGTGCCTCCGCCAACGACGCAGACAGAGTATGTGACTGTATCGGACGAGAGCAAAAAGGGAATGACCAACACCAATGTACCGCCCGCAAGCGCAGTCAACACATCCCATAGCGTTACATCCTCTAGCACCAACACCAGTGGCGCAGGGAAAATTCCTTCCGGCATGACACCTCCTATCACCATAGCCAAAGCCGCTGCCACCCTTCCCAATGTTTCTTCGAGCGTAATTGTTACCGAAGCTACGCCGCTCCTCCATCGACGAGAGGCTGGAGGAGCCAACCCATATTGCCATTGTTGATTTGATGGAAAGACAAGAAATTCTCACTAAAGCTCAGACAAACATGGCTACAACTCAGAAAGAGGTACTTACTTTTCTCAAGACAATAATGGAGCGGCTACTGAAAGAGTCACGCCAACACCAAATGGAGCCAAGGAGTACTTTTAACGTGCCCGGCGCAAGCACTTTAACAGGACACGCCTTTATAGATGAGGAGGCACACGTTGCTCTTGAATGCCAAAGGAATCAGCAATCCGATTTCATCACACGTGAGGATCGGGAACGACTTCTCCAAAATCGAGGCAAAGAAAACCTGGCGGGCATGCACCAGCATCAACCTCATTATTCTCCTGATATGCAAAGAGTTCCTCTTCCGAGAGGATACTCTTCTCCTCAATTTTCCCTTTATGACGGAATCGTTGGTGGAGTCGTGCATTAACGGTATGGTTCCCATCTATCGCGTTACTGGAGAACCTACGCTTCCAGACATTCTCTGAACTCCATGAGGCTGCTAAACGGTCAGCTACAATAACACCAACATTGCTGAAAAGAACCAGACGCCAAGAACGAAGATGCGCACGAAACTCGAGGGAACAGACGACTCATCAACAAACAATATAATACGGGGCCCTCTATAAGCGTAGTGGGTGAAGGAGGAAAGAGGAAAGCTCCAGTAGCGGAACAACAACCCAAACGTGCGGTGCCAGTACATCAGACAAATTCACCCCTGAAGGCCGCGACTATGACTCCTACACAGTAACAAAATCTGGAGAGGCAACTCTAACCTTTTGTTTCCGTTTGAAGAGGTAATCGAACCCCTAGAAACGTGAATCTAAGATGGCGTCACCAAGCTACCTCCTATCAGACGTCCTTCAACCGAAGAAGAAATGGCAAATCCCAAATATTGATGTTACCATAGGTTCGTCAATCACTACACCAGCGATTGCAACAAATTGAAACGCATTTTCAAAGAAAAGGTGGATGCATGAGAACTCCAACTAAGCACCGAGGGAGTCCATAGAGATCCTCTTCCCGTCAAGAGCTGCATGATTTCTGGGGACTCCGTCCACAAAACTGCAGTCCATGATGGATCATTTATGTGAGACTCTGTACTTCTCCAAGGCGCAGCTTCAAGAAATATTTGCAGCCCTCAACCGTGTTGTACCAGGAAAGCAACAATAGGCGAGCTTCCACACGTAGGAAATCAGGGAGGAGCCGCTTCACAAAATAAAAGGGGGAGAATAAACTCACATACGTGAGTTATCAAAGCCCGTCAATGTTTATGGCCGTGGCCATCCAAGGTTTGTGCTCGTAGCTGTCACTACTCCCTGTCAAGGTCCATGGTCGTAGCTACCACTCGCCCCTGCCAAGATTTGTGCCTGTACTCACCACTCGTCCCTATCAAATATCGTGACCGTATCCATCCAAGCTCTAGACAACCTGTCTTGATCCCCCGAAAATGAAGTCCTTTCTGATCACAGTTTCTGCCAAGAACCGTTGCTGCTCGTTTGTTGATACCATCCAGAGCTTCGTCATAGCAACAACCACTATGGAGAGAGGTAATCCGAACTTCTGCATATTTTAGTTTCCCATGAAGGAAGTAATAGAGTCACCAGTACGGAGGAAAGATGGTGATACTTTTATCATGGTCAACCCACCGACCATACAAGAAAGAACCGCATAAACCACACTTAGGGACTGAGGCTCAACACGAAATCTCTTCATTGTCAATGGCCTCTTCAAATCATAAGAGATGGTCACACAAGGAGTTATAACCGTGACAAGTTCACCACTCTTCTAAGATATTGCGTAAGGATATCAACACCTCCCTGTATGGAAGGCGCCTGACCAACCAGCAGTATTTGGCTCGACCATTCATAAGTGTTGTTATCAATGAAGAATAAAAGGGGAAAGTTGCGCCTCAACAAGCCAACATAGACCAACCGCATCAGGTCTGCCACATCACCTACTCAAAACTCAGCACCGCCTACCCAAGGCCTACACACGGTTGCGATCAACAACCTGACAAAGTCAGGTTCGGTGTTTCAAGGGGTGCATTTGCTGCCAGAAGTTTGGATACAATGCAGATCTATCAAGTGTGACTCCCGCACATTGATTGACAAATAACGAATCCAAAAGATTGTCACTTTCGTCAATTCGTCAATCACCTTACCGGCAAATGCAATGGAAGTACATCTTCCAAGAGAAAATAGGCTAAGGATAGTTACACCTGGGGACTTCCAGCAAAGGATGCCTTCACTTCCCTCAACCAGGTTATTTATGATATCAGCATCATTACCGTCGAAGCTTTACGAGCCACATGAATTTATCAACATGAAGAGGTACACGCATCATAGACTCCAAAAGTATGCCGCAAAGATACTTTCACATATTCCGGCCACGCCATCGGATCCGAAGTGTAATCGGGGACTGCTCATCGCATCCCATTCCATACAACAATCCAAGATTCAGAAGATAATTCAAAATTTGTCGCTTGGAACAAAGTCCTTGAATACCTGATAGCATTACGACAGCAACGGAATGCTCCTCAGCTCGTCTACTTCACCTAACGGCTCCGGAAGATTTTGCCCATACAAGCATCCCCAGCATATCATCATCGCAATCAGAAGGGAAAAAACAAGCTTATGAGATAAAGATCCAGAATAAACACAATTTCATTCTGGTCAATGCTCAGGAGTTTAAAGAACATTTGAATTGCATCTCAGCGGTCCGGACACCAAATAACTTAAAGATAAGGACGGATCAACAACGCAGCTACACTCTCCAAGATTAGCCCTGACATGATCATTGTCGAACATATATCTCATCCATCCATCCCAGGAGCACAATGGAGTTTGGAAAATTTTGAAATCCACTGGAGAGGCTGGGTGTTCATTCTTCTGGAGACAGAACCATTACACACTTCAGAAAGGATCGATGGAGTTCACTCAGGATTTGATGAAATTCCAAAACCGTAAAAGTTATACGTACAACTAAAGTTCATACTTGCAAAAAGAAGATTAAAGAACAAGATATACTTACCTTGCCAATGACGATTAGCACGCTCGTGATGGAGCTGCTAACAATGGATTTAAGAGTCGGGCTCGCAAGCAGCATTTAAAGCACGTAATCGGACGAGCAACAAAAACGGAAGAGGGTCGATACTCCTTTTTTTTTTACGAACGGACAGAAGTAACTAGCAGCGCACCGGTACAAAGAGTCACCAGCCGCACGGACCTATTGCCAAAGGTCAATCAAGTTTTTCCTGGTAATCCTCACATGCCTCCAATTTGTTCTCGTCTATCACCATCTAGTGCTTACCCCGCAACAATGTCACTATTACGTGCTAAGTAGGGGACTTAATGTTGATCGTGGTTTTTAGTTCAGGGTTAAAATTATAAAACCTTGTATTTAATGCGCCATCATTCTGCAAAGAAGATTGAGCCATTTAAACGTGATGAGTGCCCAAGCATCTTTACTTACATATGTATTGAGCAATTAAGTATATTTATGTGAAATTTATCCAGCATGGTGCGTGTAGCAACAACCCCAAATATTCTGTAAATTTGTGAGTATTTATTTTATGCCATGTTCCCCAGTTGAACTCTTAATACTGACATGACATGACGACTAATGCTCGCTCCCAGCCGAGTAGCATGAATCTCCCAAAGTGTCAAGATTAAGATGCGTGTGGAAGTACTCAATCAGAGGCACGCAAAGTTATGCTGCTCTTTGATATTAAATTAGTGATTTTTTGTTGTATGCAAAAATGCAAAATTCGTTCTTTAATATAATTTTATAAATTTGCAAAATTGATTGATTTTGCGGCACACCCACAAAATTAGTTCATTTTAATATAATTTTATCAATTTGAAAAAATTAAGTTTTTGCGCACTCGCACAATATCTCAAACCCTATTGGTCGAGACCAAATCTTGCTAGGTAAGCTCGGAAATTAATCCTCCATGGACTAGTAGGAGCAAAGTCCTACCAAAAAATCGAGACCACCTAAAGCAAGAAATAAAATAGAGCAAAGTCCTACCAAAAATCAAGCAAGAAAAAATAGGAGCAAAGAATAAGAGAAGGCGTGGCCCCGCCACATGGCTGGCCAGTTCGCCCTAGCAGGCACCACCTGTAGTCGGATGGCCACACTCCATATTTCCCTTGTCGGCCCCCCTTTCCATCGACCAATCAGGTCGCTCTAAATACTCCACACGCATTTAGAATGAGGTCGGCCCCATGCTGCTTGCCGGCCTCCTTTCCATCGACCAATCAGGTCGCTCTAAATGTGTCACATGCATTTAGAATGAGGTCGCCCCATGATGTTTGCCGACCCCTTTCCCATCAACCAATCAGGTCGCTCTAAATGTGCCACATGCATTTAGAATGAGGCCGGCCCAATGCTGCATGTCGACCCCCTTTCCATCGACCAATCAGGTCGCTCTAAATGCGCCACATGCATTTAGAATGAGGACGACCCCATGCTACTTGCCGTCCCCTTTCCCATCGACCAATCAGGTCGCTCTAAATGTGCCATGCATTTAGAATGAGGCCGGACCCATGCTGCTTTCCAGCCCCCTTTCCATCGACCAATCAGGTCGCCCTAAATGCGCCACACGCACTTAGAATGAGGCCGGCCCCATGCTGTTTGCCGCCCCCCTTCCATCGACCAATCAGGTCACTCTAAACCCGCCACACGCATTAAATAAAGCCAAACCGCGCCAACGCCTAGTGGTCATCGCGTCAACATAGCCGCACACACTAATTAGGGCTTTGACATGCCAAACCCTAATTTAGTTAAGACCGCTATGCCGTCACATGCCAAATAATGCCAAGGCATTAAATTTAATACGGCAACTAGAGCCAATGTTGTTGGGTCATATTTGGATCTAACACCAATATGCCAAGATATAGTGGTCGCGCCATTACGCCACTATGTCACTGGCAGGCGCTAACGAGATGTGGCCATAATCAACGACCACCCTCTTTCATAAATTACAATCTCGGTCGTCCAACTTCGCCAGCCGAATTGACCGACCTAGATTAAATCTTAGGCGGCCAACCAAGACTAACTTAATAGCGTCACACACTATTTCTTGTGGCAAGTCTCATGACTTAGCTCGCCACACATGATTACCCGCCGCCTAGTTTGCGCGTGATTGGTCAGAATAACTAGGTCTTGCACACAAGACCCACTCAGCAATCTGTTGCATATTTTACACGAAAATACTCGTGACATCAAACATGTCACAAACTGGGGATGCTCACGGGGGTATTGGTCTGGCGGTTTACAGCGTGCGGCGTGCAACACGCCATTACGAGAAAGTGTCAGGAAAGGGCGGACGGTTAATGAGCAGTAAATGAGTAGTGGGTGTAAGGATGACCAGTCTTCCCTCGCGACGGAAACATGATGGTCACCACTTTTTGTATGACTCCACTACTTAAATGTCTCCACTTCCTACGAGATCAGGTGTGCTCAATCATAACTTGTATAAATAGGTTTTCGACCTATTTCGACAAAGAAATAGACACAAGTGTTATCAACACAAGTATTCATAAAAGCACAAAAGAACCGATAGCTTACATTCCGCATGCCAGTTCCAAATTCTGATACAAGTCATAAAACATCCACACCTTCAAAATCCAATATTTTGATCTCAACACCTTCTTCGCTTCCCTCCCTAAGATCAACCCTTCTCCTTCACTTTGTAGCAAGTCTGGGACGGCCATTTCTTGGTTTAGGACAGAATTGTACAGATTCCTCTCTCGAATCTACAAAGACTCTGCAAGTTGCATTTGTTTAGGGTTTAGATTCGTTTCTAAGCAGACACCCAAATTTACCATTTCAAGATAATAGTTTTTACCCCAAAACAGCAGTTTATACCATTCATGATTTGTTAAATTATTGCTTTGAAAATCCAGATATGGGTGAATATGTTGGATTTTCGGCAAGGGCTAAAATTGTAAAATCATGATACTGCATGTTTCTGACCCGGCTTCAGGAATGTATGTGACGATTCATGTTTTATGATCCACGATCTCTGACTGAGTGAGTGTTCCTCTCAGAGCTATGATGAAAATTTTTCTCGAAAGGCCTCCCCGGCTGAGCGTTCGATGCTTCACACATTTCATCATCACCTCTACGTAGAATCTTAATGATTGGGTGGTTCGCTAGACATTATGTTTGTTAGGGAGCTTAACGCCATCAGGCCGTCACACTGCACGTTGTTCTCTGACTACATAGAGAGACCCACCTCCACATAGAATCTTAATGATTGGGTGGTTCTCTAGACATAATGTTTGTTGGGGAGCTTAACGCCTTCAGGACATCACGCCGTTCATTGTTCCCTGACTACGTAGAGAGACCGTGTATAGAATCTCTTAATGATTGGGCGGTTCCCTAGACATAATGTTTGTTAGAGAGCTTAACGCCTTCAGGACGTTACGCCGCTCGCTGTTTCCTGACTATACACCCCTCAGAACGAATATGATGCTTCAATTATCTCATATCTTGATTCTGCAAATAGATTAATTCTAACGTGACATTCATTCACTGAATTCCTAGAAAATAATCTATTATATCTCATTACTAAACTCATTTTATTACTCCGCTTTCATGGATCATTTCTGACTGAATTCCATGAATTAGCAGTAAATATTCACCGGGCAGACTATCACCGAGTAAGCCCCGAGAAAATGGTGCAAGTGTACTTGATAATAGTGCAAGAACGAGCACCCAAACGCACGAATGAACGTTCGAAAACATGGACAAACGAGTAACTTATGAAGAAAATAATATTAAATAAAATAAACAAGAAGCGTGGGACCGGGCCCACCGGCCGGATGGTCATGCCGCCCTGGCCGGTCCTCCTCTCCCATTATTTTATTTATTTTAATTTGTTTCCCTCATCTCATGGAAACTCCTTCATTTGAGCAAACTCCCTCGTTTGAGCGAAACTCTTAGTTTTTCCATACTTTCATCGAACAAAAAATGGGAAAGGTGTCACGGACCGGCCACCTAGTCGGCCGGCCATGCCCTATCCATGGACGGTCCCACACCTCATAATCCCTTATTTTCTCATATTATTATTTCCATCATCTCATGGAACTCCATCGTTTGAGCGAAAACCCTAGTCTTTCAATATTTTCTCAAATATTGCTCAAACCACGAAAAAGCCAAAAGGTCATCTGACCGACTAGGCTGCTCACGTCAAATATTAAAATATTATTATTTTAATATTCTCAAAATACTGGTCACTTGAACGAAGTTCTACTCGCTCATTCGAGCAAAATTGAGAGTTTCAGTCAAGATCAAACTCTTCCGAAAGTCCAAGATATTGCTCAAACATGCACCATGAAAATACCAAAACTCTCAGGAATAAGACACGGACATTATGGTGACACATGTGTGCTGCCTTGATCGACCAAGTCCGGCCCTAAAACTTTCAATGAGCCGGTCCCACACATCTTTATAATTTTGACCTAATTTGCTATCAATTGCTTATATTGGGTCAAAACTCTCTCAACCGACTTGGGACTCGCTCAGTCGACCGACAGCTGGTCCCACGACCACCAAGAGCCGGTCCCATGATCCCTTAGTCGGTCCCTCATCTCTTCATAGCCAGGTTTTACTTCCTAACGCTCACACGAACACTATTTTAATAAATGATTAAACCAGCGTTTGATCGTTCTTTCACCAACTGGTCCACAAAGGACTTTGGTGCATGCTCACTCGAGCACTTAGGCGCTACATGGTCGACTGTCATCCCATGTATCCGGTCACTCCTTCACTCAGTGACCTATTTTCAATAAATCATCAATTGATCAATAATTGATCAAAATTAGGGTTTCGAACAAATGCTATGTGAATCATAATTCTGAGTGATTTCAAACACTAATAATTTTATGATTGATCCAACAATCAACATCTAGGTTAAAAATATAATATTCGGTCAAAGCTACCAATATTTTAATTAATATTTTATTTGGTCACGTTACTAATAATTCATCAAATGAGCAATACTTGCTCGCTTGCTCGAATATTGACCCAACTATCAATATTCAAGAATTTATCGAATAAGCAATAATTTTTCTGTTGCTCAAATATTGAACCAACTATCAATATTGATAATTTATCGAATGAGCAATACTTGCTCAGTTGCTAGAATATTGATCCAACTATCAATATTCAGTAATTTATCGAATGAGCAATACTTGCTCAGTTGCTCGAATATTGATCCAACTATCAATATTCAGTAATTTATCAAATGAGCAATACTTGCTCAAATGCCCGAATATTGATCCAACTATCAATATTCAGTAATTTATTGATGCTCGAACATTGATTCAACTATCAATATTTACTCAAAGTGAGCAATATCAACATCATTCATTCGAGAACTATACGTCCCAGAGACATGTTCAATTCATGAATCCTTGAGCATTCAAAGAATCATGCTCGATGAACAATACTTATACCCATCGTCTAATCAAGTCAACGACTGACTAATCAAATACATGTATGCTTTTTCGACTCACGTTCGTGAGACGTCAATCACATCACATGGGGGATATTAATTAGGGTTTTGGTCTGCACCTACAACACGTGTGTTCACCACGATGAGAAATGTGAGTAAGTCGTGCAAGGTGTTGAGGAGTTAGCAAAGTAGTGGGTGGACAATCAACCAAGTCTCTGCACGACACGGAACTGGTTAACACACGATTTCCCACTTTCCCACTCTTTCACTCGAGCAACCATCACACTTATCGGAGATCAATGTGTCTACTATTCTGGCAATAGAAATAAGTCTCGAATCCACGATTAAAAGATGGAAAATCTTCGAGCAATTACTCTCAAAATTACATCAATCGACTCAGAACTTATTCGATTTCAACAGTTCACATAAAACTTGCGAAAAACCTTAAAAACATTCACAATACTTGATCATCATTGATCTCACACACTTCTCACTTCCCTCCTACAGATCAACCCTCTTCCCTCTTTGTGACCGAATTGACTCTAGAACGGCTATTGTCTTGGTTTAGCCGGAGTCCTATGATTGATCTCTCGAACTCAAAGCACTCCCATGCAAAGGCATCTGTTTGAGGTTAGGCAATTCGCTTGGTTGAGGAGCCTCCGTCACACGGTCGCCTCTCCATTCCCTCATAAACCAAATAATCGTTTTTCCCCATCAACAGATTAGCGACCACATGGGAGATTAATCTCTCGGTTGCAATCCAAATTTTCCCAAGATGGTCGATTATGGGGAGGTCTCGAAATGTTCAATCTCAATTCATTATCTCCCAATACCGGCGAATTTCTTCAAATTACTACTAAATTCTACTGGCCCGGTCAGCTCTCCTAGAAAGTATGAATGCTCAAAGCTCAACCACTATTGCCGATCCGATGAAAATCCTAAATGATGTAGTAACAAATCAAGCGAAAATTGTCAAGATACGTAACGAGGTGTTCGCCCTTTTGAAAGTTCTTACGGATCAGTTATCGAGGGAACCAATCTATGATTTCTCTGAAAAGAACGCTGCCAATAATCCTTCCCATGTTATCACTGGTGTTGATATCCATACCACCACTGGTGACAACGAGGGAAAAGTCTACACTCATGCTAAGCGTAGAAATCTCCACCAATCTAGCTTGGGCGCTCGTGAAAGCTCAGAATAATTCCCGCAAACTCATAAAGAAGACCCGCCCGTTTTAGCATGCTTCAATCGGAACTCTTACGATGAAAGGATACTGCCATTTTAGAAATATCCCTTGGAGGATTTACACTCTTGGATCGTGGCCTAAGCAACTGACCGATCAACTGCTGCTCTACTCAGCCAATCCGAGCCATTTCAGGATAAAGAAGTTTGCAAGGGTATAAGGGAAAATGGGTATTCTTCTGATCCAAAAATCAACCTCCATCCTTCCATGAACGTTGTTGCTGAAGGAAGTAAAAATAAAACCGAGGCATAATAGCACAAGCATGCTTCCCCAGTATCCCGGGCTCCTCCATAAAGAAAGGATAATCAAACTCAAAATGCACATGCACCGACTCAGGCACAAGAAATAACCAGAGAACCCATTTTCCTTTTCCCATTGAAGAGGTGATCATATTATTAGAAGTTTGGATTCAAGATGGTGCGATCAAATTGCCATGCGTCAAGAAAGAGCCGACCGACAAAGAAATGGAGAATCCTCGGTATTGCCGTTTCCATAGATTTGTCAATCACCCAACAAGCGAGTGCAGAGTCCTGAAATGCATCTTTAAGGAAAAGGTTGATTCGGGAGAACTGGGGACTGAATGAGTACACATGAATCCTCTCTCGATAGGGACCTTCACCCTCTCTGGGCAACCTATCAAAGAAGCAGTTCAATCCTTAATTGAGCATATATGGGAATTGCTTTATCTGTCAAAGACTCAAAAGAAAGACATGTTCACATCACTGAATCACATCGTGTCAGGAAAATGTATGTTCATTCAGGAAGTACTCTTTGAACCTCCATCCACAAATAAATAAATTTACGACTGAGGACTTCTAACCACAGTCCATTTAAAGAGAAATGAATTCAAGCGAGCCTTGATCGACGTTGGCACCGTTGTCAATGTCATCCCGTTGAAAACTCTCATAGTTGCTGGTATCACTCGACAAGAAGCCACTCATGCTCCCACCTCAATCATGGATCATGAAGGAATGCCTGGGATGCTTATGGTTGTATTACTCTCAAGATGAAAGCAAGCTCAACTCGGACAGAGGAAAATTTTTACATAATCCAGGAAAGACCCATGATATGACATGGTTCTCTTTGACGGGCATGGATTCACGCTGAAAACATGATGGTTACCGATAAGGCGCTTACATCCCTTTCAAATGAGGAGAGCTCTAACTCGAAGATTCAACAAAGACGTTCCAACAACAAAGCATTTGGAGCAATTTCAAACTTTAATGGAGCTGAAACAGGAGCCTAAAGAAGATGCACTAACATTTGTCAGGAGGTTCTGCGCTCAGGCAAGTCTTATTCCTCCTCATACATCCATGTCATCTGTTTTCAAACATGCTCTCGTAGTCCGGGAACTTAAACCGGATAACAACTCTTCTGTTGTGAGATGCTGTAAATGGGTAACTTCACCTCAACAATATTTCATGAAGTGGTTGATTATAGAGCCTCTCCAAATCGAGCATCTCACCAACACATTCATCGCTGAAGCCATGACTAAACACAACAAGGAATATCTTGGGTATTCTCCTTCACGCGAGTGTCCACATATGCCTCGGGAATCGGAAAGCTTCAACGTTCGCACAAGCATGGAACCCCTTTGTGAAAGGAATGCCGAATCAACAGAAGATATCCAGGGCCAAGACGGTCATACCTAAGACGTTCTCTTAGGGAATTTTATGCTTTAACGCTCAAGCATCTGAAGTTTGAAGCAGTTGAGATTTTCTTAATTTATTCGTGTTTTGATCAATTCCTCCAAAACATGTGCAATACTTGCATTCAGTATTTGAATTCAGCAATATTATCAAAGTTCATTTATTTAAAGAAAAATCTCTTTCGAATCCAAAGAAAATCCTCAATCAATCACTTATCCAAAACCAATCAAAAATCAAAACCAAAATAAAACCTCACATCTCTCGAAGCTCAAGGTTCAAGAGATTATGGAAAAGGAAACTAAAGGAAATCAGCGATGAAAGATTTTTGCTCCTTTGCAATCTTCAGGTCCTACAAGGACGCCTTCTCCAGCCCCAATTCTTTCATCAACTGGGCGATCTTAGCCTCCTTCTTCATCACAACATCACTGGTCAGTGGTACTCCATTCTCGATCGCTTCTTTAATGGCTTGATTCTTTCACGGGCCATCCCACATTCAAGCCCCGGCTTCTCAGAATGGTCCAAGTTGTACTCCCAATCAAAGAGTATATCTGGAGTGACGCTACTTCTAGATCTGGTTCGTATATCATCTATAACGCGCAAGATAGTTTCTACTCGCATTATCAAGAAATGAGCACACTCGGAATTTTTTCTTATGATATGGGAGTGGATCACTGAATGAAGGATCGAAATCAATCTCTGCATTAGCGTATTCATGCACCACCACACGACGGGAATAATTTCTTTTATCCCCGGAACAGTTTCTTCTATCTCCGAAGTGATGGCAACCCGAGCTTCCGTTGCTTCAATGGTTTGTAGCAACATTCTGGTGACCCTGAGGTGATATAAGTGAATCAACATCATCAAGATCCTTCATTATACATCCAAGACACAAGCAAATAGCAAAAATCACAAAAAGGGACATTTTACAACAAGCACGTCTGAGGTGATTTTACACTGCCATGTACAAGACGACGAGCTGAGAGAAATTGGTAAGGAATATAAGGTTGAGTTATATGTCATTCTCTTCGTATGAATGTTCTCTACAACATATCCAAAATTCATAGCAATTGAATAAATGAGCAAAGAGATGTGACCAAAATATTGGACTATATGACAGCTGAAAATTTTCTGAAAGTCTCCTGGAAGTTCACTGTTTCGTCAATTTCGACTCCTAAAAGTGATCAAAATCCTAAAAGCTTCTTTGAAACAGATAGGAAATTTTCTGGGCATAAGAAAAGAGGGGCGGACCACAAAAATCTGACGTCAGATGGAGATTTTATAGTGTTTTCATTAAAAGACTGAATTCTGAATTTTCTGGTGACGTATTTCGGCAGGACTTTTTATTCATTCATGTGGGTTGTCATCATTCGTCCACAAATCAGCAGTCTTATACTTCTATGAAGAAAATACAGGATGAACACTTAAATGAGTGGTCTCTAAACCATTCGAAGGAGCAATGTCGCTGGAGTCACCATTATGAGCATTATTACTTTCATTTGGTCCCGAGTCTTGGAGATTCTCTATCTCACCATTTTCCAAGGATGAATGGGCATCATCAACATCTTGTTTATCCATAAAAAAATTCATCCTGGATACATCAACAACAACTACTATTGTTCCAATCAAAGAAGTACCATAATTGATTATGCAAGGAGATACTTACATCGATTTCGTCTTCATCCATGGTGCTCGATTCATGGTTTGCTCGCCCAGCAGGAGCAAGTCGAAAGACCGTCGATGGAACAAAACTCTGAAACAAGGTAACAAATATTCGTTTTGTGATCCTAATTACACGGAAAAGAAAAGGTTACGACGCGAAGAAAACTAATCATACTGGAGACTGATAGCCTGTAACCATGATTGGACAAGGTCAAGAGTAGGCATCCTATTTCAAGTCGACCGTTCGTGCATATCACACGTTTCTTCAACTCAAACAATGTCTACCTGGTCTAGCATTTTCAACATATGAACGGACGGATACCGAAGGAGTTATGATCAATCTTTTATGAATATGGATGTTCGCCCACTTCATTCAAAAACGGAAGCATAAAAAAATGAGCAAGATGTATAATGAAAGGATTGTCATTCAATATCTACAAAATTGCTCAAACGATCAAGATAACATCTACTTTTACAAGAAATAAATGATCAACTCGGGGGAAGATTGCAAGTAGGACTAGTCATCGATTCATCGGATTCATCATCGTCTTCACGATCATTATCCTCCATGGAATATTCTTCAAGTTCTTCCTTGTGGTAATTGTTATAATCTTTACTGGGAACTTCTTCCAATTGGTCTTCAGGATCATCATACATTGCATCTAAGTATTCATCTTCTTCATACTCGACTCGGAGATTAGACTTAGCCAATCGTTCAGCTCTCATATCGGGTTCATATGGTTTAATCTTGCGCTCAAGAGGTTTCCAGGCAGATTCAACCTCGTCGTATCTCCCGAATCGGGAGATACTCCATCGGCATGGGATCAAAATTCATCTTCTGCCGCTAACCTTGTTTGCCGAACTCGGCTGTCGTTTACGATAAATTGCGTAGCTTTTCATTTTCAGCTCTTTTCCTCCGAAATATTTCATCACGTCTCAATTTTGCTTCCGCATTCACAAAGTTCAAGAACTCACGATTTAAGCACGAACCACTCCTAGATGATTGAGAGGCATGCCGCGTACCAGTTCTCTCACCTTGTCTAAAGGTTGATCAACCTTCGCATGAACATCTGCTAAATCATTCATCTTCGGTTTAGTATTTCTGGAGCATTTCCCTGAAGAGTTAGAGACATGGTCATCACCAGAAGCCGCCATTAGCTGTCACCGAAAGTGCTGGAGTCAAAACAAGTTGGCAACAATATGCGTTAAAACGGTAACTCTCCAACTCCTACCTGTTTACAATTTCACTTACCGTAGTGACTATAACGCAAAACCCGAAAAACTTGCTCGCTCCTTCAAACCCGCAAAAACGAGTAAACCTCATTATTCTGAATCATAACTTGATTTTCATAAAACTGTGAGCGATTCACATAATTTTCACCGTGTGAGCGATTGCACAATCTTCACCGCGTGAACATTCACTGATTTTCTACTGTGTGAGCATACACAATTAAATCATGAAAATTCATATAAAACATTATTTCATCACAAACAATTGTTTGCTTTCAACAATTACTCAAAATAAAAATTTGGTTTTGCCAAAAAATTTAATTACGAATAACTCACTACACAAAAAAAAAATCGCTCGAACGAGCGTTCGTCTATCAAACATGAGTCTTTTCTATTTTGTACAAGTCCAAATAAATTTTGAAAGCTCATAGACAAAATTTCTTCACTGCAATCGGATCATGTCTATTCAAAAATATATACATATCTCTTTCATATTAGGGATTATCGTTCATTTCCTAAACCAACGGACGGACGCCTATTTGCTAAAAACAAATTTTTTCATAAAACATATACATGCACGTATACCTATAATTTTTTTTTGAATAACCCATGAACGAACAGCAAAAAAAAAAAAAAAAAACTCACCTTTGATCGGGGAGTTGGCCGGAAGTTCGCTGATAACGGTAATTTCCGTGCAGAAAATCTTCCTCCTCTGGCTCGGACGTTGAAAGGGTGAAGGGAAGAACGGTCGATCAATCAAGGAGAAATTTAAAAAATAATAATTAGGGCTTCTTCCCTTTTATATCAATTTTATTTCCAAAAACCTATTAAAACAAGGATTTCCTTTTTTGGGTCGGGCCCGTAAACACTAAACCGACCAAAACTAGACATCTGACCGACTAAATCAGCAGTGCCTCGTCTCTCCGTACTCATGAGGTGACACTCTATCAAACTGACAGAGTCCTTATCTGGGCATTTGCTGTTACATGACTTCATTGGAGCAAATCGAGATTCTAAAAATGCCTTTGTACGACTAAGTTTGACTAGTTATCTTGTCTACCGGAAAATCACCATCCATTGCTTACGGCGGAACATGACTGTCCCTCACTAATCAGGGGACTTAATGTTGATGGTGGATTTTCCGCAAGGGCTAAAATCGTAAAATCATGATACTGCATGTTTCTGACCCGACTTCAGGAATGTATGTGATGATTCATATTTTCTGATCCACGATCTTTGACTGAGTGAGTGTTCCTCTTAGAGTTATGATGAAAATGTTTCTCGAAAGGAATCCCCGGTTGAGCGTTCGATGCTTCACACATTTCATCATCACCTCTACGTAGAATCTTAATGATTGGGCGGTTCCCTATACATAATGTTTGTTAGGGAGCTTAACGCCTTCAGATGTCACGCCGCACGTTGATCCTCGACTACATAGAGAGACCCACCTCTACATAGAATCTTAATCATTGGGCGGTTCCCTAGACATAATGTTTGTTGGGGAGTTTAACGCCTTCAGGATGTCACGCCGTTTGTTGTTCCCTGACTACGTAGAGAGACCGTGTATAGAATCTCTTAATGATTGGGTGGTTCCCTAGACATTATGTTTGTTAGAGAGCTTAACGCCTTTCATGACGTCACGCCGCTCGTTGTTCCTTGACTATACACCTCTCATAACGAATATGATGCTTCAATTATCTCATATCTCGATTATGCAAATAGATTAATTCTAGCGTGACATTCATTCATTGAATTCTAGAAAATAATCTATTATATCTCATTACACCGTTCCCCGAATCCCCTACCGGATTCATGGATTAGTAATGGATACTCAACTCATTTTATCACTCCGCTTTCATGGATCATTTCCGACTTAATTCCATGAATTAGTAGTAAATATTCACGGGCGGACTATCACCTAGTAAGCCCCGAGAAAATGGCAAGTGTACTTGACAATAGTGCACGAACGAGCACCCATATGCACGAACGAACGTTCGAAAATGATCGACGCATTTGTGTGTCTATATTAGTCTCAATTCTCTGTAATGTTAGTACTCGATTTTGCGCTTATTTTGGTATTTTATGTCTTTGTAGGTGTTTTTGGAGAAATAAGCTTTTGCGGCTAAATTGGCTCGAAAAGTGGTTTTTGCGCTCGTGGGAGAAAATTACTATATGGACACCCATTTTGGATAAGGGGTACCTCAATTACTAAGGGGCAACCCATTTCCATAGCATCTACTATTCGCACCCCACCAGTGGTTAGGGGGACTTCATCATCTCCTTTTGAAAAATGTTTTTGGCGGGAAAACTAGTGGGCAGTAGTCTGTGATTAGGGTTGGATTTTTGAATGGGTATTAACGAGATTCAATCACCAGATTTTAATGGGATGGACTCGAACTAACTAAACAGGCCTAGTATGATGTTTTTAATCGAATAACTTGGGCTGGATAATCCGGATTTTGTTAAACAGGGAAGGACAGTTCTCGGTTTGAACAGGGAAGGTTTTGTGTGAGATATATCGGGATTTCTTGGTTGCGGATTGGGAAAGTTACGCGTAGAAAAGGAAGATATATCCTCTGGGATTGTTATATGCTCAACTGGAGAGATTTTAGGAAGGATTGGACGGCTGGAATATGCGTAAGAGAAATAAAAAGGGAATAAAATCCCGAAACTTGAGAAGAAAGGAAAACATGGATTAACTCGCAAGAATTGTGACTGCGTGAGGGTATAAAAGTCTTTGGGATTCACGTAAACATGGGTCGAGGAGTTTGGGGTCTATACGTAGTTTAGGGGAAGCTCTGGTACGAAGAAATCACGCTGCAGAGAAAGTTGCAGCAGCAGGTGAAGAAGACGAAGAACTGACACTTCAGAAGTGTCGTTCTCAAGAACACGAAGAACAGACTCATAGAGACAGTCTTTTATTCTGCAATGCAAATAATTTATCGTTCTCTGTAACAGTGTCTTGCAACACTTATAAACGTTGCGATTTCACTGCCTTATTATTTTTCACCTCTTGTAAGCACTTTTTGAGCTATGAATATCAATTTTGAACGTGTTTTCACCATGAGGAGATAAACCCCAACACTGGGATGACGGAGGAAGCCTTGTTTCACAATGTTTGGTAATTATAATTGATTCTTAAGACTTCTTGCATTGATTTTTAATCGATTTATGATTTTCATTGATTATTTGTGATTTTGTTTGATAGTGTATTCTTAGTCTAAGAACTTTTGATGCACTATGCTTACGATTTACATCTAATGCTTTATAAAATCTACTTTTGGCAAAGAAATAGAGTCTAGAAAAGAGCTAAAATTGTTGTGAATCATTGTATGAACCAATTGATTGTGAAGTTTGGTGGAATCCTAAGTCCCAATATCTCTCAACTTTGTTAAAATCTTTTCTTTGTTTCTAGTATTTTATTTAAGTAAGTCCTAAAATCAACAACTTCCCAAGTCCGAGAATCAAACCCTATACTTACCACTTGTAAAACTACATCAGTTTTTGGCGCCGCCGACGCGGACTTGTATTTAGGTTTAGGTTTTAGGTTTTGTATATATTTTATTTTTATTTTTTTAGATTTTTTTTTTGTTCTATTTTACGTCTTTGGTATTTTTGTTTTTGTTGTGCAGGTTTTGCTTGAAACGAAGGTGAAAAGTTGGACTTGCCATAAAAGGAGAAAGCCGAAGATTTTATTTTTAAGGATTTTTATTTTTGGTAGTTTTTTTATATTTATGTTTGGACTTGTAATTTTCTTTTATTTGTTTGTGTTTATTTTTAGTACTTTATTTATTAAAAAAACAAAAACACTGCACACACCAATTGCATCTTCGTCAGACTACCGAGTTTAGGAAAATTGGTGGATTAGTAAAGTTGAACCCGTGCCTTGGGCCTTATGGGAGTTACCATTTGAAAGTCCACAAACCTCAGACCTCGTACCTTTGGGTATATTTTCATGTAGGTAACCCAAGCTTATCTAAATTAGTTAGCCCAGCATTTGCATGTGCACATTTTGTTGAATTCTTGTATGCCATAACGTAAGAGAGACGCTCTAGGACGGTTTATGCGTGAAAACCTAGAAGTGATATTTTAGGAAACAAGAATCTTGACTACCTTAATCTAGAAAGTCCTATTTTTGGACGTTCTTCTTACGGTGAGGAAAATATCCTCAATACTTCTATTTTTGTCATAATGGTTGAGGAAAAGGATGATGAGGTCCCGATAAAAACCCTTAGGGATCGTTTGAACCCGTCTAGGGTAGTGCGTGACCCAGTTGTAGTTCCACCAGCTTATACGGTCCAATTTGATATTAGACCTGAGACTATTGGCATGCTTCGTAAGTTTAGGGGGTTAGAGAACGAGAACCCGTATTCCCACTGTTGATGGGTGAAAACTACTCCTGCTGAATTTGGTAATTTGGGGTGTGGATGAGGAATGAATTTAAACCTACAACAAATGCACTGCGCGGTGAGTGCTTGTAGATTCGAGAGATCAACAGTGCAAGTCCGGCCTAAACCAAGAAATGGCCGTTTCTGCATTTTGTTTGGTCACAAAGTGAAGGAGATGGGGTTGATCTTAGGGAGGGAAGCGAAGAAGGTGTTGAGATTGTGAAGATGTTGGCTTGCTTATGACTTGTAGCATGAAATATGAGCAAGCTTACGGTTGATGCAAGCAAGCTCTGGGTGTTTGAATACGATGTTGTATTAACACTTGGTTTCTGTCGACTGAACTTGTGTTGTTCTGTTGTCTTGTCTTTGTTCGTTGTTGTTGGGCGGAGACCCTATTTATACAAGTCATTGAGCCTCATTCACGTTTCTCGTGGGAAGTGGAGGTAGTGGAATGATGGAGTAGTGGAGTTGTGTGTCGGTAACACACGACCAGTCTTGCCCACTTTTCCCTGTTCATCCCTAACCGTCCATGACTTCCTAACACGTTCTTGTGATGGCGCGTTGCACGCTTCACGCTGTAAACCGCCAGACCAATACACCAGTAAGTATCCCCAGTTTGTGACATGATTGATGTCTGGAATGTGGATCGTGGATCCACGAAAGATAGCATGTAATCGCTGAATTGAATAACTGCGTTATTCGTAAAGTCGATACTTGTGAAGTATCGCGTGTATTTTATGCGGTACTGCATTACGGTGTGGTAAAGTGATGGGTACTGACTCCTCACTAACCAAATAACTCCGACTGGGTTGTATAACCAAGCTGGTGAAGTCGGACGGATGAGATGATGTTTGAGACACTCATCTGCGACCGTTGATGAAATTAGGGTTTTTAAAGAGGTGCGCAAGCATCACTCTTCAGCTTGGTCGAAACCAAGCATGGGAAGGATTTTGTAGAGGACCGACCATACATGCGTGTTTGACGGCATGATGGTGTACACGTCCATGTCTCACCGTCTCATAAAGATGCAATCTAGGCCACTCAATTTGACCGTCAAAGAGGAGCGGTTGAGATCGGTTGCGGCAGTAAATCCCTTGCCGCAAAGGAGTTGGAAACCGCATGACATCCCAAGTTTGGGCGTGCGTTCCAAGACGACCCATCTTGGTCGGTCTTGGTCGATCATACTACCGTGTAGGTGGTAGGTTGGTGTTCACACCTATACCGATTATCCCATGAAAATGTGATCTAAGCCACTCAAATCCTCCTGAAGTTGAGCGGTCGAGATCGCCTTAGATTTGGGAGTGTAACCGCACGAGTTTGGGCGTGCGTTTTGGGTTGGCCGGGCATGGTATGCCTTGGCCGACCGCAAGAGGAGGTAGATGGGCCCGCGGTGGTCATGCTGGTATGACCGGCCTTGGTTAATCCAATCTGTGACCCTCCATTCGTACCGGAGAAGATGGACGCGCGTGATGACTTGAAACCCTAATTTTGGCTTTCAAAGCCGCGCGACCATGCTCTTTGGGCGGACGGTTTTGTTGTAACCAACCACGGTTGGCTTTGACCGATTGGCCAAGTGTGTAGGCGGTCACATGGTGATTGTGTCGACATGCTCCGGGGCCCTTTGAGTCTACATCTACACCCTCCATCTATACCTGCGAAGATGGATGGTTGAGACTGTTTTGCGGCACATGTAATATGCCGCAAACCCTAATTTAGGTTTTCCGTCCATAATGCTTGGTATGGACGGTTTCTTGGCAAGCAAAGGTCAATGGTCGACCATGCGGGTCGGCCGTGTGTATTCCATACCCGCTTGGGGTGATGGAATTGATCCGTGGTCATCCAATCATGCTTGTGGAGTTGGATGACCGCGATCGGATCATATTTGGCAAGCTAAGGCCGTGTGTATTCCATACCAGCAGGGGTGATGGAATTGATCTGTGGTCATCCAATCATGCTTGTGGAGTTGGATGACTGCGATCGAATCATATTTGGCAAGCTAAGGCCGTGTGTATTCCATACACCGCTGGGGGTGATGGAATTGATCTCGTGGTCATCCAATCATGCTTGTGGAGTTGGATGACTCGCGATCAGATCATATCCGGAGACTAATACAGTCAAGTTCGGATGCTCAATCGGGCTAGTATAACACACCGAGAGGGCTCGGGTGTCATGTACCCGAGTACGATGACAAGGTTGGGTGGATAGATTGAGGATAAACCTCTCCCAATTCCGAAGAATCGAGTTCTCTGGTTCTAATGAACACAGCCTAAGAACAAAGCTCTGTTTTGATTAATAATTTGATAACCCTCATTACAGGACTCATTCTGCTTATAAGCTACCCCTTCCTTCCCTAGCATCAACAACTCACAACGCTCCAGGTGGTTACATCGCAGCCACCCGTTCACTTATAATTAACTACTAATTATCACTACTAATTACACTAAATACCATTATTACTAAAGACAGATACAATTACGATATGGGGTATCCCAGGAACATGACATTCCACCCCCCTTGAAAACATCCTTGTCCTCAAGGATGAGAGTTAAGTGGAACACCCAAAAGTTGGAGAGCGTAGACGATATAAATAGTAGTTGTCGCACACCCCCAGACACATGAGAAGCCAAATTCACTCAACGCCATTAAAAACCTGTGTGAGGCCCATAAAGTTCATATACCAACCCGATATGTCCATTGCCCACCTGGTAGACTACATGTGAGTCGCATAGTCATAATTCTTCTTGCAAAATGAACCATCAGAGTTAACTCTTTAGTGTTCAGTTCCCCAAAGTAAACCGGTCCCTTGACTTCACGACATCCTGTAGAGTAGGCATCCCTATAAGTACCACTTGTATTGACTTTGTTTACCTTTAGGTGCTTGAAAACTTCAGTGTGAAATGAACTTGGGACCTTCCCATAAAAAAGAAAAGTCTGTCCAGGAATTCTCATCAGTACACAGTCGATATTAGTATCAGAATGTGCTTGAATTGTCCATCTCGAGGAGACCCCCAACTGTAATGCAATTTGAAGTTTCACCATCTCATCTAGGTAGTTGGTTATGCTAAGAACAGTTCGGCTAGATACGTCCATTAAGTATGTGGAGGTGTTTGAAGCTAAGAACATCAATTCCATTCCGGCAAGTATAACCACAGTACTCGAGTTCCAACCCTGATCACACCTAAGAATGATTTTACAGGGCACTTTCCCATAGTACCTGAATGTTTTCACGAGACACACCACTGATGTAAGATTCATCATACCCCACCATTCGTTGGCACTCCATAGACCTGTCGAGAACGATTTCCATTTCAAGAAGTGAACCATTTCCAACACATGTCGAGTGTATAACAAGGGAAGTAAGGCCTCAGTTTCCACCACTCTTCCATAAAACACTAGTTTGAATAACCATCTCATTGGTTGAGAAGATTGACTCGAGAATCGATAAAGGCCATATAAATCATGTAGAGCATAATGTATGTAGCAGAGAACGACACTCTTAAGAAATTTAAGCAGCTCCCTGGAAGTATGGGCATCAACATAAAAGTATATTCTTGGAAGCAAGAAAAAATCGCCTATTATTTTGAAGATTTCAGTCCCGTGGGTGGAAAACATATTTGCTAACATGAAAACTTCATGAAGCAATCCATAAAAATAAACTCCACCTTCAGTAAAATTCCACACAACACTGTCAACACTTTCCGTACCCATTCTGATACTTCTTGCAACAATATAAACAAACCCATGATTATTCATTTCAGTGTAATTATCACGATTCTGAAAGACAACCGCACATGTAGTATCTAACAGCGTAGAATGAGAAGTCCACAGCATGGTTTCACCAACTTTACCTCGATCAAACAACATTCGACAACATGCAGAATTGGGAGAAACGCAAGCATCCAAGGGTAGCAGCGCATGATAAGAAGAAACTCGAAGTTGCGCTTTACAGACCCCATGATAGACTGTAGGTGGAAGCCACAAACGTAAGAAATCTGCACTTCTACTAAAAATGCACCCAAGACTATCATGTAGTCTATCGAATCCTTCTTGTGCCTTCTCGACCGTATAATCCTGTAGGACCTGAACGAGGACTGAATTCGAGGATGCAGTATCCCACTTAAGTCCTGAACACAACACTGAGATGAAATTTGTATCAACCCAACCAACAATTCTTACACTCCACAAACCAGGTGGAACCCATCTGAACTTCCACTTCAAGTAGCCTACCCACAGCAGCATTTTGAGAATCTGAAGTACCTCGACTAAAATCTGAGTTCCCATTATAATACCTACTTGCATCATACTACTGCTGTAAACATTAGGTGCAAGTAATAAGTAACCAAATCTCAAGAATTGTGAACAAACTCTCACACTTCTGGGGACCGCAAAAACGAGCATCGACAGATAGTGAAACTTCTGGAAAATATTTGGGAGCATAATTGCATGCCCATGTACAACTGCACTAACCCCCAACAATTCACCAAGTAGGACATCAGTTCCTCGTCTAGCAACAATAAGCATTAATAACTCATGGAAAACCTTTTCAAAGAATAGGAAAAAGTATATCATCCGCACCACAAGTCAAACTCCACCGTGGGATACAACAAAAAAATTCGAGCACTAGCCGAATTCAAGACGGTATGCGAGCTCCCTCACTCGACGACACATATTAAGCACGATTAGACGAACAGTTGAATGTAAGAATCGGTTAACCTGAGAAGACAGTTTAGTTAACGGCATATAAGCTCCCTTCAGATATCGAGCAAAACCAACACCACAATGAACCAAGGGTTGCAACACCTGATAAGGCAAAGCTTGAAGTTGCACTTGAACATACCATTTATGTGCCTTCTTACTGCTCAACACTCTAAAGATGTAAGATGTAATTGTGTCAACACCAAATCTAGAAGTGACAGCAACAGAAAAACACCCGTTAAAAACATCCAACACCCTTCCACGATCATATATCCAAATGCGAGGAATTCATAATCATGAAGATACATTCCTTACTTTTTTTAACTTGCACGAGAAAATTATCTTTGTCACTGCCCAAATTATAGGCAACCACACTCTCAGGAATTTTAACAAACAACTTCCAATTACCACTAATTTCATCATCATTTACACAAAGAAGAACAAGTATATCCAAAAATCGAAAGTCAGACAGACAACCAAGCCTTGTAATTAGCTCAAAAACCAAATTCCCATAGAACCTATCAAGTAAAATCAACGCATGATGAACAATCCCAAAAGAAGTATCTAAACAGAATTCACCAACAAAATCAGAAAACTCATTCAGAATTTCAAGTTTCTTCCCACGATCAAATATCGTTTGACTAAAATCAAAGAGAAGAGGTAAACAATTTTTACCCATCAGCTTGTTGTGACTAATGACCAGCTCCTTCAAGCTTTGGAGTTTCTCACGGCTACCCTCGCACCCCTAACTTCTTTAGGTTGAAGATTCACATCATCGACGATTCTTCCTCTCCATAGTAGAAAACGAAGGGATGAGCAATTCGAAATCGAGACAATCATCATCTTCTTCTTCGGATGGAATTGAAGAGCTCTTAGTGAAACTCCTTACTGAATCCGCATCAATAGGGGTTGATTACGTGTTGTCGGTGATATATGTCTTCATCATCTTCAATTGTTTAACCACCGATTGAAGTAATTCAAGACTTTCAACCGAATTCTCAAGACATAGCCTACGCTCCATCGCTAAGATATCCTTTATTTCTCTTGAAAAAATATTCATCCATGCGATTTTTGCTTAGGAGGTCGAATAAATTCACCCTCCAGCTTTCTCCGATACCGCAACTTGAAATCTTCCCAAGCTATAAATCTTCTGTGATAATAATTCAATTTCTGTGCATTCCATTGGATAAGATTCGTCCATATCTGCAACCTCCATTGAAAAACAAAAATTAGCAGAATCGAACTGCTCTAGATACCAATTGTCATGTACCTGAGTACGATGACAAGGTTGGGTGGATAGATTGAGGATAAACCTCTCCCAATTAGAAGAATCGAGTTCTCTGGTTCTAATGAACCTGACCTAAGAACAAAGCTGTTTTGATTAATAATTTGATAACCCTCATTACAGGACTCATTCTGCTTATAAGCTACCCCTTCCTTCCCTAGCATCAACAACTCACAACGCTCCAGGTGGTTACATCGCAGCCACCCGTTCACTTATAATTAACTACTAATTATCACTACTAATTACACTAAATACCATTATTACTAAAGACAGATACAATTACGATATGGGGTATCCCAGGAACATGACATTATCTATCCACCCAGCTTCTCTGATACAGATACAACTTGAAATCTTCCCAAGCTATAAATCTTCTGTGATAATAATTCAATTTCTGTGCATTCCATTGGATAAGATTCGTCCATATCTGCAACCTCCATTGAAAAACAAAAATTAGCAGAATCGAACGGCTCTAGATACCAATTGTCATGTACCTGAGTACGATGACAAGGTTGGGTGGATAGATTGAGGATAAACCTCTCCCAATTCCGAAGAATCGAGTTCTCTGGTTCTAATGAACACAGCCTAAGAACAAAGCTCTGTTTTGATTAATAATTTGATAACCCTCATTACAGGACTCATTCTGCTTATAAGCTACCCCTTCCTTCCCTAGCATCAACAACTCACAACGCTCCAGGTGGTTACATCGCAGCCACCCGTTCACTTATAATTAACTACTAATTATCACTACTAATTACACTAAATACCATTATTACTAAAGACAGATACAATTACGATATGGGGTATCCCAGAACATGACATCGGGCTAGTATAACACACCGAGAATCAGCCTGTACGGGTATTTCGTACATGGATTCATTATAGTGCTTGGAGGTTCGTGTTACTCTGTAAGAGTAACACTCAGTCGTCATGCCACACTGATAATGGGTACAGGAAATACAAGGTTTGAATTAAGTGAGGAGTATCCAACACTTATAAATGGCTTTATCTTTTACAAGATGTCAGCGCATGATTTTTTCCGGGTTTTTTACAAACTCAACCTTGAACGAAAATCCACCATCAACATTAAGTCCCTGCCTAGCACACAATGGTTACACTATTGTGTGGTAGGCATGAGATGGTGACAGATTAAAGATAAAACTTATGAGACAATGTTAGATGTTACCGGGGAGAGACGGGTCGTCTGTCCTTCGAGCATGTCACGTTCAAGAGACGTCCCGAAAAAGTGTTCCCCTAGCATGATGTCGGTCTTGCACAGCTTGATCGACCTTGCTATGATCGCTTCGGTCGAGGGGCTATTGCGCTGCTTCGTTCAATCGTGGGGATGTGCCTAATCGACCGATCGTTGCGCTCGCTTCGTTCGTGGGGTTCTGCGCTGCTTGATCGAACGTGGGCTTGTTGTGTCCGTTTCGGTTGAAAGTGAGTCTCACCCACATACGCCCGACAGACTTGAAACTTGTACGGTCTTGAAACTTGTACTGGTCTTGAAATCAACACCAGACTAAAATTTGTACCGGACTAAAATTTATACCTGGGACTTGAATGGTGTTTGGATAGGCCATTGTGTGCTCCGATGTGAGTTGTGTCTTGCCGTGTGACTACATCTCTCCCTGTATTTTCATACAAGTTCTAACTCCTGTCTTTTATTTCATTGTGGAAGAAAAGAATCCCTGTTGAGATGTCTTCCGGAGATAATCTTTGGTGCCAAGTCGAGGTGTTGAAAGCTTCAAAGATATGCCGAACATTGATGATGAGTTGTTCATCGCGCCTTTTCGACTATAGGAAAATATCTGTTCCACAAGATAACTCTTCTCCTATCGACTTTTAGGTTTTTCATGCTCACTGGCCCTTATGAAGGATGGATGAGACGTATGTTGAGCAATGAGTACATCAAAGATAACTTGACCGGAGCGCAGATTATTGATGCAGCTTGAGTGTTGAAACGTCTCGAGAGGATGTTAAAGTGGTTTCTGATGCGGCCGTTGAAGTGGGTCCTGGAGAGAGTGTTGAAGAGGGATTCTGAAGCGAACGTGGGTCTCGGAGAGAGCGTTGCGGCGGCTCTTGAATAGACCATTGAAGCATCTTCTCACTGGAGGGAGCGTTGAAGTGGCTTCCTCTCCGGTTCGATTACCCTTGCGAATCCATGATTCTTGACTGACCATCTTTCTCATGTTGAAGAAGTCCTTGATCGACGGTGAAGGAACTTCATGCCGAGCCTCGATCCCCAAGCGTGGTTTACATGGTTTGTCCGTAGTGGTTGTTGTCGAGCCAGGTATGGAATACCTTGGACGTTGTTTCATCATTGTGGGATTCGTGCACGTGGTGCTGGAGTTGGAGTTGATGGACGCGCATGATGTTGTATCTTGGTGGTTTTCCTCTTGCTTGCTTCAGGAACCGCTTAAGCAGAAGGCTGAATGTTGTACCGCTTTGTTGGTGAGATATATGCCCCTACAAACATTATGAGGCTCTTCCGCAGGCCCTGGTTCTTTCTATCGGGGCATATGTTGTTGTAGATGAGCGTTCAACGACTCCAGGAGGATGACCAAAAGCGCGGATTCTCCAATATAGCGTGATAGACATGTACATTTGTCGATAAAGTGACTCACCCGGATCTTGTTCGACCACTTTATGCGGTGGAGTAACTCGCCCGGATCTCTCCCGATATGACGGTTGGACATCGTTATCTTCTTGAGGTTGCTCCCTTGAGGTATCGGCTCCGGTGGAAGATTACCGTCATAGAGCGGTTATACGTTGAACCGGCACTCTTTAAACCAAATGGCAGCATGGTATAATAAAAATTTCGAGAGGAGTTCGAAAAAGATATCTTACTTGCATCATGCTCGTACATCCTTATCTGTTTGTAGCCGTTACATCCATCCATGGAGGAGAACATGCCGTGTCCGCTGGTTGTATCTGATCTATCCATTTTCCTCATGTATGAACTACAACTGTTTAACCGACTTGGATACAGGTATGACATGTATATGATGGGTGACCAATTTTCATCCAAAGCATTTCTTCATATCTCCAAGCAAATATGTCCCTGGTACTCTTTGAGAAGTTGCACGAGCTTCGTGCGTTTATCCGTACACAAGATTGAGTGATGGAGATAGGCCTAGGAGATTCCTCAACGATTTCAATTTCATCGGTTGTAGAGTTGGTGCCATCTTCACGGTGTTGTGGAGCATCTAGCACTTGCTCTTGTGGTTCGTTCTTTGTTGTAGCATTCCATTAGGTGGAGAGACCGGTACGATCTCCTCTGCCGATAATGGCATCTTAGGTATACCGTTTTCCTTTCCCCCGGGTCACGACTCGCCATAAAAGTTCGTTTCCCTCCTCGTGTGAACGTGGGTTGTGGCTTCACGGTATGGAGAAGAATGCTTCGTCGGCAAAGATGCATCGTGGGTACTAGCCCTCAATGATGCAAGTCGGTCTTCTTCTGAATTGACGCCCACATGGGGCGTGGGATGCAACGAACTTGTCTGGATTCTTTCCACGGAGCTTCTCCAGTATGTGCTGGTTTGGTTTCCCTCGAAGTCCGTCATTGTGGTAGGCTTCCGTACGACCTTGCTCGGGAGAGCCTTGGATGTCCCGAGAATCTTGAGAGTAATGAAGACAACTGTGTAGATAAGGGTCGTCTTGAACTCGAATCCTTGATGCGTGCGGTGACATGTAGGTCACGGTCGTGACCTTCCTCTCAGTTGATAGCACAAAAACGTCTCGCGTGGCCGATTCTTCGAGAGATGTGAAAGTTTGCATAAACTTTCCACTAGAGAAACCGCTTCCCGATCCACCGGCCTCCGGTTCATAGTGAAACTATTGACTTGAGGAAGATCGTTGTGAGGATCGGTCCCGGTGTAGGAGCCTCCATGACAGGACCGGGCCCAACCGAGTGAAATTATTGACTCGAGGAAGATCGTTGTGAGGATCGGTCCCAGTGTAGGAGCCTCCATGACAGACCGTGAACTGAGTGAAATTATTGACTCGAGGAAGATCGTTGTGAGGATCGGTCCCAGGTGTAGGAGCCTCCATGACGGGACCGCTCATATACGATGTCGCTTCTTTGATCGAGTCCATGTAGGTCCGTGCCATTGAAGTACCTTCTCCGGTGCGTTGAATTCATTCCTTGTTGGCTCGGGGGCTGTTGCGGGTCATGTGGAAATCGATCGATTAATGTCTTAAGAAAAGTGAGTACCTCTTTCCGAGTTGCGGCCATATCCGTTTGAGTCTTGACAAGAACTTCTGCTTTTCCATCAAGTCTGCAATAATGGGAGATGGTCCTCCTCTCGCCCCTCCGGTTCCTCGTCCGATGAAGGAGTGGAAGTTGTTGCTACGGTGACTACCGGAGGTGTTACACTTGATGAGATGCCGGGACTTGCACCGCTCCGGCTCGGTGGTGATGGGAGGTGTTGTAATATCACTGCCGAGTGATCGAATTGATCGTTCCCATCCCTCGTACTCACGTGTTACTTGATTGATTTCTCCTTCCTCAAGCGTTTCTTCACGGCCCCGACAAGGGTCTTGAGATGTAAATCTTCCGGCGAGGATCCGTAAGCTGCAGGCTCCATTTCTTTATCCCGTAGACGTTGTAGTACTAGGACAAGTCCTCTCTCCTTGTGGAGTTGCCTCGGTTCTTCATTGTTGACTGGACCATGTTGTTCATCTTTCCTGAGTCACCTGCGGTTAAACGCTCTTTTTGCCTCTCCACCGGTAAAGGTGTGACACCTGACTAAGGATTCAGCATTTCTTGCACTGCTTGAGTAGATGCCTGCCGATCCTTCTTGTAATTGTGATGTTATATCATTCTAAAGGCGGAATGTTTCGCTCTACCTTCTGGTGATACCAGCTTGATTTGCCAAGACATCCTCCAGCATTCTATCTACACTTCCCATGGTATCTGAACCACTTTGTGGTTTCTCGATGAGGATGCATCGTGAGCCGAAAACCGAGGAATTGAGAATTCAATTTTGTGCAACCGATAGATCAACCTCCCTTTGTGGTCGCCAATTGTTGATGGGTGAAAACTACTCTGCTGAATTTGGTAATTTGGGGTGTGGATGAGGAATGAATTTAAACCTACAACAAATGCCTTTGCGCGGTGAGTGCTTGTAGATTCGAGAGATCAATGCTGCAAGTCCGGCCTAAACCAAGAAATGGCCGTTCAGGACTTGTTTCGGTCACAAAGTGAAGGAGATGGGGTTGATCTTAGGGAGGAAGCGAAGAAGGTGTTGAGATTGTGAAGATGTTGGCTTGCTTATGACTTGTAATGAAATATGAGCAAGCTTACGGTTGATGCAAGCAAGCTCTGGGTGTTTGAATACGATGTTGTATTAACACTTGGTTTCGTCGATCGAACTTGTGTTGTTCTCGTTGTCTTGTCTTTGTTCGTTGTTGTTGGCGGAGACCCTATTTATACAAGTCATTGAGCCTCATTCACGTTTCTCGTGGGAAGTGGAGGTAGTGGAATGATGGAGTAGTGGAGTTGTGTGTCGGTAACACACGACCGGTCTTGCCCACTTTCCCTGTTCATCCCTAACCGTCCATGACTTCCTAACACGTTCTTGTGATGGCGCGTTGCACGCCGCACGTTGTAAACCGCCAGGACCAATACCCCGATAAGTATCCCCCAGTTTGTGACATGATTGATGTCTGGAATGTGGATCGTGGATCCACGAAAGATAGCATGTAATCTTTGAATTGAATAAGCTGCGTTATTCGAGAAAGTCGATACTTGTGAAGTATCACGTGTATTTTATGCGATCGCATTGCATTACGGTGTGGTAAAGTGATGGGTAACGACTCCTCACTAACCAAATAACTCCGACCGGGGTTGTATAACCAAGGCTGGTGAAGTCGGACGGATGAGATGATGTTTGAGACACTCATCTGCGACAGAATTGATGAAATTGGGGTTTTTAAAGGGTGCGCAAGCATCACTCTTGACTTGGTCGAAACCAAGCATGGGAAGGATTTTGTAGAGGACCGACCATACATGCGTGTTGACGGCATGATGGTGTACACGTCCATGTCTCACCGTCTCATAAAGATGCAATCTAGGCCACTCAATTTGACCGTCAAAGAGGAGCGGTTGAGATCGGTTTGCCATGCGTAAATCCCTTGCCGCAAAGGAGTTGGAAACCGCATGACATCCCAAGTTTGGGCGTGCGTTCCAAGACGACCCATCTTGGTCGGTCTTGGTCGATCATACTACCGTGTAGGTGGTAGGTTGGTGTTCACACCTATACCGATTATCCCATGAAAATGTGATCTAAGCCACTCAAATCCTCCGGTGAAGTTGAGCGGTCGAGATCGATTTAGGATTTGGGAGTGTAACCGCACGAGTTTGGCGTGCGTTTTGGGTTGGCCGGGCATGGTATGCCTTGGCCGACCGCAAGAGGAGGTAGATGGGCCCGCGGTGGTCATGCTGGTATGACCGGCCTTGGTTAATCCAATCCGTGACCCTCCATTCGTATCAGGAGAAGATGGACGCGCGTGATGACTTGAAACCCTAATTTTGGCTTTCAAAGCCGCGCGACCATGCTCTTTTGGGCGGACGGTTTTGTTGTAACCAACCACGGTTGGCTTTGACCGATTGGCCAAGTGTGTAGGCGGTCACATGGTGATTGTGTCGACATGCTCCGGGCCCTTTGAGTCTACATCTACACCCTCCATCTATACTGCGAAGATGGATGGTTGAGACTGTTTTGCAAGCACATGTAATATGCCGCAAACCCTAATTTAGGGTTTTCCGTCCATAATGCTTGGTATGGACGGTTTCTTGGCAAGCAAAGGTCAATGGTCGACCATGCGGGTGGGCCGTGTGTATTCCATACTGCTTGGGGTGATGGAATTGATCTCGTGGTCATCCAATCATGCTTGTGGAGTTGGATGGCTGCGATCGAGATCATATTTGGCAAGCTAAGGCCGTGTGTATTCCATACCTGCTTGGGGGTGATGGAATTGATCTCGTGGTCATCCAATCATGCTTGTGGAGTTGGATGACCTGCGATCGATCATATTTGGCAAGCTAAGGCCGTGTGTATTCCATACCTGCTTGGGGGTGATGGAATTGATCTGTGGTCATCCAATCATGCTTGTGGAGTTGGATGACTGCGATCAGATCATATCCGGAGACTAATACAGTCAAGTTCGGATGCTCAATCGGGCTAGTATAACACACCGAGAGGGCTCGGGCTAGTATAACACACCGAGAATCAGCCTGTACGGGTATTTAGTACATGGATTCATTATAGTGCTTGGAGGTTCGTGTTACTCTGTGAGAGTAACACTCCAGTCGTCATGCCACACCGATAATGGGTACAGGAAATACAAGGTGAATTAAGTGAGGGAGTATCCAACACTTATAAATGGCTTTATCTTTTACAAGATGTCAGCGCATGATTTTTCTGGTTTTTTACAAACTCAACCTTGAACGAAAATCCACCATCAACACCCACATAAGAGACTTTGAAATGATTTGTGACACAATGAACTATTCAAATGTCTCCAAAGATGTGCTTAGGTTACGTTTGTTTCACTTCTCTCTCTATGAGAAAGCCAAAGAGTGGTATCATTTTATTCCTTCTAAAATAATTACCACCTGGGATGGTCTTGTAGAGGCATTTGTTAATAAATTCTACCCACACCATAAGATCAGCTGTTCTCATGAGTCTATCCAAACCTTTAAGCGTAAATTAGGTAAAAACTTCATGATTATGTAGAAAGGTTTAGTGAATTGTTATACCAGTGTCCACATCACGGCTTTGAAAAAGCACACATGGCCCAAATTTTATATGATGGCCTTGATAGTGAAACCCGTATGCAGGTAGAAACAATTAGTGGCGGAGAATTTACCCATCAAGACCAGGATGAATGTTTGACGAATTCATCGAGTTAGCCGAGAAAACTAGGCAATGGGATTCGATGAGAGAACCAGAAATACCTAGAAATCATATCCATAGGGTCGATAGAGTTGATTATGGGTCAGATATTCTTAGGCGTCTATAGGCCTTAGAAATGAATCAAGGGTCACACCATGCTAGATACGAAGAGAAAGCCCATGCTCTTTATAACAACTCTTGGTTTGAAAACCGTCAGAGATTTGATCCATATTCAGATACCTATAACCCTGGTTGGAGAAACCACCCGAATTTCTCTTGGTCTAAGGGCCGAGTCAAGGTCGGTCTAGTATTTCCCAGTGCTCTCCCAAGTTTTGGGTATACTAAGAACCATTTAGGGCCGATCGCATCGTAACACGTTCGGATAAAAAATCATGAGCTTAGAAGAGTCTCTCGACCATCTTATATTATAACACCGCAGAAGTTTAAGCAAACGGTTGAGAAAGGTTTACAGGAAAACTCTCAGGCTATTTCATTGCTAAAAAAATCAAGTTAGTATAATTGCAGAATTTTTTGAGCGAAAGAGAGAAAGGCAAGTTACCCAGTCAACCACTACCCAATACTAGAGCAATTCATGAAGTATCCTCTAGAGAGAAAGAGTTCAACCATGTGAACTCTGTAACAACCCTTAGGAGTGGTAAAACGGTAGACAATAAGGTATCCATGCCTAATAGTGGACATACTGTAGATCCACCTTCTATTTCCCATTCTAGTTCCCAAGATGAGCCCAGAAGGAGCCACTAGTCAAGAGACCGATAAAATTTCTAATGATGCCCATGTGGTTCCCGATAGATCTCATTTTGTGCCCAGAGCCCCATATCCACAACTGTTAGTTCCAACTAAGAGAGAGTCTACTTTCAACGAAATAATGGAGATTTTTAAGCAGGTAAACATAAATATTCCTTTATTAGAAGCAATTAGGCAAATGCCTGCTTATGCCAAGTTTCGTAAGGATCTTTGTACACGAAAGCGTAAGCTTAATATCCATAAGAAAGCCTTTTTAGCTGGTCAGGTAAGTTCAATCCTTCTGAACCAAACAACCCCTAAGTATAAAGACCCTGGATGCCCCACCATATCTTGTACGATTGGTAATCACATGGTTGATAAAGCATTACTTGACTTAGGAGCCAGTGTTAACCTACTCCCGTACCATGTACACCCAGATAGGTCTTGGTGAGTTGAAACCGACTAAAATGACCCTACGAGTTAATGATAGGTCGTGAAAGTACCTCGTGGTGTCATAGAGGATGTACTGATTGAGGTTGATAAATTTTTTTATCCAGTGGATTTTGTTGTTTTAGACACTCAACCTGTTCAGTACCCTAGTGCTCAAATACCGGTGATTTTAGGTCGCCGATTTTTAGCCACATCTAATGCTATCATCAACTGTAGGACCGGGCTTATGAACATATCTTTTGGTAATATGACCACTGAACTAAATGTCTTTAATGTTAATAGACAACCTTCTGATGGCTTGGAGGAAGTGAATATGATTAGCACTTTAGTTCAGGATCTAATTCAGGATAATTGGGACGACACTTTATTTGGTGATTCCTTAGATGAATTTGATGAGACAATTCTGATGCGTGTCGTAGGTGCAATCAAATTAATATCTTATTTCCACTCAATTAAAAATAATATAATAGAAGTCAAGTTCGTTCCCACGAGGAGCAAGAGATTCTAGTTGTAAAAATTGTCACAAAAGGGGGGATGTATAAAGCAAAAGAAAATAAACAAAGCAATTAAAAGATAAAGTTGAAATCAATAAAAGAGACAAGATCAAGGAATCATTCTTCGTTTCAAAACAATGAATCAAGTTATGTTTTTCATCCACATGTTATTAGTCACAGATTATCACCAACCGTAGGATAACAGAGTTCGCTTAGCTAGCCCCAAAATCCCTTATTTCACCGAGTAACAAGTCCGCTTAGTTATCGATTCTATTCAAAAGAACCACCTTGAGGTTCGCTTACAAGATGTAATTCCCCGAATGCATTAAGATCTATGAATTTAGGTTTAGTACTAGTAGTTAAACTCAGTTCGCTTGGTCCACTTTCTAGCGTTGTTTTTACACACAATCGCTCCACGAATCCCTCCGCAAGGTCTCGTGTTTTCTACTTGTGTAAAGTGTCGAGAACGATTACTTATTCCCTAACTTATACTAGATTTAGATTAAACTAACAAATCAATTTAGCGTGCACTCTAAACAATCTATCAATCATGAATGAATGAATAAACATTCCTATTAGTAAAAACAAACGATAATCATGTGAAAAATCTCAAGATAGAATTGAAACAAAACTCAAATCATATATTAAGAACTAGGAATTCATCCTCAATCAATAATAAAATTAGCTACTCATGTTTTTTGAAATTCACACAAATAATAATTAAAAGGAGAATTTTCAAGTTCACACAAATAATTAAGAAGAAGAATTGAAAGCAAAAACACAAGTGTTGTGTGTGTAGAGAGGTGTGTAAAAGATGTGTAAAGTGTGTAGAGAACTTCTCTACTTATAGGCTTCAATGTTCTCCAAATCTTCCAAGGAATAGAATCCCTTTCCTTTAATAATTCAATTTCCAATTTCAAGTCTTTCTCATCTTCCATCTTCTCTTTCCAAATTTGACCCAAATTCTCCATCCAATTCCAAGTCCAAGTCTTCACACCCATGAGTAGAATCCACACAAAAATCTGTATGGTCGTCGGAAAGCTGGTATTATGGCCGGAATCCGGCCGGAATAGTCGCCGGAATCTTCTTCAAAACCCATCTCTATTTCACTTAGCAACATCGATTTCTTCTTCTCCATTCACAGACCCCATCTTCCTGAGCTTCAATTCCTTCATCACAGACTCGATTCGAACCCTAATAACTTCTTCTGGTCTGATCTTCTCTCGGGTTTCGATCTCGCTCAACTAACAAACCAATTAATTCCTCTCCAATCTCTCTCGATTTTTCGACGCAATTTTACCTCTCGAGTTTATCAGCAGTCATGGCTGCTGTTTTAACTCTCAGTTTTAGGTGCAAATTATTTGAGAAGATAATTATCTGGATTCAGGTTTAGGGTTATAAATTGGGTTTGTTATCCAACTCTCGTGGTGAACCATCTTCTGACGTCTTGACGAAGCATTTCCGGTTGAAGCCGCTTCCAGCCAAACGGACCAGAGCTGAGGATTGCAGTCCCCAAGTAGGAGAGAGACCTAAGAGGCAAGCATGTGGTCCGGTAATCCTCAATTCTTCCAATATGCAGGTATTTAAATTTCTTCCCGTCGGTTCTTTCATTTCTCCAGTGTAAATTCTTAAAACGATCCTTGCTTGAAATCAGGGAATTTCGAAAGATAATGCTTTCACAAGGTTGGCACGCATCCAAAACGAGAAGGTTGGCGGTACTGGTCTTCATGCTAAGAAGTCTGGCGCACCGACTTTTATACCGAGAAGTCAGCGCATGCGATCTTCATCCGAGAAGTCCGGCGGTACGGACCTTCATGCTGAGAAGTCTGGGGAAACCGCTCCTTTTTCTGACTACGACAGAGATGATGAAAGCTCGGTGGAACAAGGCGCTTCCCTTAGTGATCTTGTTGACGGGCCGTGATGGAAATTAGCACCCAGAGTGAAAAGAGGCGCACTGCTGTAGTTGGGGCGGCTCCCCTCGAAATTCGCCCCGAACGGGTTCCGGTCAATATGGCAATTGTGGTGACTCCTTCGAAAAGCCCCCGCACTTTGACAAGGTTCCCGCGGTTGGTGAATTATCGTGATGCGGCACGGGGCTTTGTTCGATCCTCCTTTTGATATCCCTTATCCAGGCCATGTGTTGGTTGGTGGATTCAACGTGTCGGTCCAGTTCAAAGAGTTGTACACAGCGATATGGGAGAAGCACGGTCATATTGCTACCACCACGAAACTCAAGATTCGTCTTGCATTGGTCAACCGCGTCCAAGAAGCTTTATCTACTATCCAAGGGATGAGCGTCACGACTGGTCGAACAGTTTCTGAGGAGATGGTCGAAGACTGGAAGTGCCATCGAGACGTGTTTGCGCAATACGGTTTCAATGCTCCTTGGTTCTTGAAGGGTTCTCCAAGATTCAGAGTTTCGAAATTACAGGATGAAGTCCCCTCTGCGACTGCGTCGCTCGCCAGGGGAAGAAGAGGTCGAAAAGTCAGTGTCTGAGGAGTTGAAGCTGAAGCAGGCCGTGCTCCAAAGGATGAAGGTCGCTCTCGCCCAGAAGGACGAGTTGTTGCTGAAGGACTTTCCTTGATTTGTGCCATATACTTGTCTCTTCTTTTTTAGATGTTTCTTCTTTTTGAGTGATAGTGAGGATTTTCTTTCGTAATTTGGCTTAGGTTTTGAATAGGTAATTGAATTGGCTTATTTTGAGATAGTTTTGTGAACAACCTTTTTGAAAGGGATTATGTTAAATGAAATTTGCATCTTGGTCATGAATGATTGCGCATGAAATTGCAAATGTTATGTAAAAGGGAGGTACGAATGGAAACAAACATGGCGTTTGATCACTGAGCCTCTTTTTCCACATGCGGGATGCTAAGTCCCCAGTGAATTCTAAACTATCTCTCTTGTAAAGTTGTTGAGTAAAACTTACTTGCTTTTGAAGCCTCACTATATCAAACCGGAGTAGCCTCTCTAAGAAAATCCTCCGCAAGCTATCTTTCAACCGAGCTTCTCCGAACAATGCGCTTCAAAGCGTTGCATTCATCGGTGGGGTGATGAAGGAACCGGTGGTAATGACAAGTACCTCGGGTCCATTACTTCTTGATCGCAGGCGGACGCCATACAACGGGGGTAGCTCCACCTCTTCATTTCGCACCCATGTCTCAAGTAGCTCCAGAATCTTCTTCATTGGGAATGGGAAATGTAAGTACCTTGAGTCTGGCTTTTCCTGCGTTAGTGGGCGTTGTAACGTCTCTCGCGGCTTTGACGTGGAACAGGAGATGAAGTTGGAAGATTTGTGAGTGCCATCATATCTGCGGATCGCTTGCCTAGGTAGAGGGATGTGGAAGGTGTCGTAATGTCACTTCTTTGAGTGACCGGATTGAACGTTCCCATTCTCTCGTATTCAGGCATTTCTGATTGATTTCTCCTTCCTCAAGCGTTCCTTGATTGGTTGGAAGGCCGACGCGGATTGGACAGTCTTCCGTGCTTCAATAAGAGTTTTGAAATACAAATCTTCTAGCGAGGGCTCCATAGGCTGCAGGCTCCCTTTCTTTATCCGCGAGACATTGTAGTACTCCGGACAAGTCTTTTCTCCCGTGGAGTTGCCTCGGATCTTCATTGTCGATTGGACCATGTTGTTCATCTTTCCGAGTCTCCCTGCGATTACGCGCTCTTTTTGCCTCTCCACCGGTAAAGGTGTGACTCTGGCTAATGATTCAACATTTCTTGTCGCTGAGTAGATGCTTGTCGACCCTTCTTGTAATTGTGCCGCTATATCATTAAAAGGCGAAATGTCTCGCTCCGCCTCCTGGTGATACCGGCTTGATTTGCCAAGACATCCTCCGGCATTCGGCTATGCTTCCCATGATATTCGAACCGCTTTGTAGTTTCCGGATACATTGCGAGATGGAAACCGAGAAATTGAGGATTCAATTTCATGCAACCGATAGATCAAGCTCCCACTTTGTGGTCGCCAATTGTTGATGGGTGAAAACTACTCCTGCAGAATTTGGTAATTTGGGGTGTGGATGAGGAATGAATCTAAACCTTCAACAAATGCACTGCGCGCGGTGAGTGCTTGTAGATTCGAGAGATCAATGCGTGCAAGTCCGGCCTAAACCAAGAAATGGCCGTTCCCGGACTTGTTTCGGTCACAAAATGAAGGAGATGGGGTTGATCTTAGGGAGGGAAGCGAAGAAGGTGTTGAGATTGTGAAGATGTTGGCTTGCTTATGACTTGTAACAGAAAGATGAGCAGGCTTGCGGTTGATGCAAGCAGGCTCTGGGTGTTTGAATACGATTTGTATTAACACTTGGTTTTTTTCTGTCTCGTCTGAACTTGTGTTGTTCTCCCTTATTCCTTTTTTTGTTGGAAATAGGGCGGAGAACCTATTTATACAAGTCGTTGAGCCTCATTCACGTTTCTCGTGGGAAGTGGAGGTAGTGGAATGATGGAGTAGTGGAGTTGTGTGTCGGTAACACACGACCAGTCTTGCCCACTTCTCCTATTCATCTCTAACCGCCCATGACTTCCTAACACGTTCTTGTGATGGCGCGTTGCACGCTGCACGCCAGTAAACCGCGGACCAATACCCCAGTATGTATCCCCCGATTTGTGACATGATTGATATGGAATGTGGATCGTGGATCCACGGAAGATAGCATGTAATGCTTTGAATTAAATAAGCTGCGTTATTGTAAAGTCGATACTTGTGAAGTATCGTGTGTATTTATGCGTGTGCATCGCATTACGGTGTGGTAAAGTGATGGGTAACGACTCCTCACTAACCAAATAACTCCGACCGGGGTTGTATAACCAAGTCTGGTGAGGTCGGACGGATGAGATGATGTTTGAGACACTCATCTGCGACCGATTGATGAAATTAGGGTTTTAAAAGAGGTGCGCAAGCATCACTCTTGACTTGGTGGAAACCAAGCATGGGAAGGGTTTTGAAGAGGACCGACCGGGCATGTGTGTAGACAACACGCCGGGTGTGTACGTCCATACTTCACTTTCCCATTGAAGGCGCGATCTAAGCCACTCAATTTGACCGGTAAAGTTGAGTGGTTGAGATCGATTTGCGATAGGAGTTTGATGCCGCAAGGAGTCGCGCACCATACCCTTTTCCGGCGTGTTTTCCAAGATGACCTAGCTTGGTCGGTCTTGGCCGGTTGTTTTGGCGTGAAGATGGTAGGCTGATGTTCACGCCCATGTCTCACCGTCCCATGAAAACGTGATCTAAGCCACCCAATTCGTCCGGTGAAGTTGAGTGGTCGAGATCGATTTGCAATTTGGGAAGTGTAACCACGCATGTTTGAGCGGGCGTTTTTGGATTGGCCAGGCATGGTATGCCTTGGCCGAGCCCAAGAAGAGGTAGATGGGCCCACGGTGGTTATCTTTGGTATGACCGGACTCGCTTAATCTAATCTGTGACCCTCCATTCGTGCCGGAGAAGATGGACGCGCGTGATGGCTTGAACCCTAATTTTGGCTTTCAAAGCCGCGCGACCATGCTATTTCAAGCGGCCGAATGTGTTGTAACCACCCATGGTTGGTTTTGACCGACTGGTCATGTGTGTAGGCGGTCACACGGTGATTGTGTCGACATGCTCCGGGCCCTTTGAGTCTACATCTACACCCTCCATCTATGCCTGCGAAGATGGACGGTTGAGACCGTTTTGCGGCACATGTAATATGCCGCAAACCCTAATTTAGGGTTTTCTGTCCATAATGCTTGGTATGGACGGTTTCTTGGCAAGCGAGGCCAATGGTCGACCATGCGGGGTCGGTTTGTGTGTATTCCATACCGCTTGGGGGTGATGGAATTGATCCGTGGTCATCCAATCATGCTTGTGGAGTTGGATGATGCGATCGATCATATCCGGCAAGCTAAGGCCGTGGGTATTCCATACCATGCTTAGGGTGATGGAATTGATATGTGGTCATCCAATCATGCTTGTGGAGTTGGATGACTGCGATCGAATCATATCCCAGGAGATCGATACTGATCAAGTCCGGATGCTCAATCGGGCTAGTATAACACACCGAGAGGGGCTCAATCGGGCTAGTATAACACACCGAGAGGGCTCGGGCTAGTATAACACACCGAGAATCGGCCGTACGGGTATTTCGTACATGGTTTCATTATAGTGCTTGGAGGTTCGTGTTACTCAGTAAGAGTAACACTCGGTCGTCATGCCACACCGATAATGATTCATTATAGTGCTTGGAGGTTCGTGTTACTCTGTAAGAGTAACACTCAGTCGTCATGCCACACTGATAATGAGTACAGGAAATACAAGACTGATATGAAATTCACAGGAAAGGATTGTTGCTACTGTTGATCCATTCTTGGTGAATTAAGTGAGGGAATATCCAACACTTATAAATGGCTTTATCTTTTACAAGATGTCAGCGCATGATTTTTCTGGTTACTTACAAATTTAACCTTAAACGAAAATCCACCATCAACAACCCTATCAAATTCCCCCACACTTAGACTTTGCTAGTCCTCGAGCAAATCAAACTAAAAACTCACAACTTCAAAGCGTTCAAGCGTCCCAAGCATCCAAAGAGTTATGAGGACATAGAGTTTCTGCATGCTAGTAATAAGAAGTTAGAAATACTAAAGAACATATTCTCATTCTTAAATGTTGAGTGAGAAATAACCACACCATAATGAGAGAACGCGTGTTTGAGAAACGATCAATAAGCATTTCGCCTCGACTTCGCCTCACCAAAAAGGATTTTATGATAATTGCACTCAAAAAGACAGGTTTTTTTTTTTATGGGTCTCACATGTGTGCGGTAGGAATGAAGAGAAAATTCCGCAACACGTTGAATGGTGGGAAGGACAACTTCCGAAATATTTTTAAAAACCCACATCTTTTAACATTTTGAAAAACCATTTTTCTCGACGATCTCTAAGAAAGGAAATCAACCATTTATTATTGAGGATGAGATTACTTACTCACCTTCACATCCGATCGCCAATTATGATAACACCACTCTCACGGCATCCAATAGAAACGTCTTCCGCTCCTCGTCTTTATACTCTTCTTGGTCTTCGTCTTCGGTTTCAACTATTGGTGATAAACTCTCGAATTTCATAAATCCTTAACAATTTGTAACTCTTTTACCTTAAATCCTTGTCGCTTGAAACTTCCTTATAGATTTTACTTCCCCACGGCTTATTAAATAAATAAAAACAAATATTTCTCTTGTTAAATAAAATTTATTTTATTTACTTTTTTAATTTGAAATTATAAAATTATGACGATTACAAAGCTATGGGCGGCAACCTAGCAACAAGCTGGGCACCAACACCTTTCTGAATAGCAATGCCTAGCCTATGAAAAATGAAACTACCAAAACCACTACTTGCGTCGTTGTTAACTAAACAATTCTTCAGACGCTTGAAAAAACATAAAGTATCTTCTCCAAGTTCCCCTAAGGTGGAGAAAGCCAGAACGCCCAGACCATATCCATGAGAGACACACTTGTCCAAGTATTTAGAGCGTTTACGCGAAACAGCACTAGAGATAGCTTTGCCTGGAACGAAGGAGCGAATACCATCACCCGTGAAAGGAGAGACACCTGTAACATCTCGAAATGTTACAGGTGTCTCGAAATAAAATACAAAAACAAGAGAAATAAAATACAAAAACAAACCGTGGCCGTGGCCGTGGGAGAAGTATTTTACCGCTTGATTCTTCACAACTTGTATCGTCTCGAAATCATAAACTTCAACAATTCTCACCTTTTTTTTTTCTTCGCTCTTATAAATAAGTCTTCATACTTGGATATAAAATTACCTCATTGTATTGTAAGTCCTCAACATATATGTAAAAATCTGCTCTTTGTATGTTGCTTTACTTGTATTTGAAATTTGCTCTTTTTCTCATTCCGTTGCTTGTAAACCTTGAACTTTTTCCAACTTTCCTTGTAGATTTTGATGTCGCTCCTTGTTGATGATGATGGTGTTTCTATGGACTCGTTGTTGTGGAGAGAATGGTGCTAAATACAAATCGAACTACAAGAAGGAGGCTTTCATCTATAGACGTCACCCTCATGATTGACAAAATTAGCACTCAAGAGATCAAAGAGTAGTGCTTCTATTGGTGGGAGGTTGGGTAGCTCACCATTCTACCCTAATTAACGTACGGTGACACACACTCAAAAGAAAGCTCTTTAGTTAGATGGAAAAATTTCTGGTGGTGCCTCACATGATATGAATACGGGTAGTCTCCACTAATGATTGATCAAAGCAACTCTAATAATGCATTTCTCCCTGCACCAAATTCGCATCACCGGCATGATTAAATCCATTATTTAACACTCTAACAAGCAAGAAATCCGAATGTAGTTCTCTAACATTTCCAAGGTCAATTATGTCGGTCAGAATCTCTATGTAAACATACCTAGAAGTATGCTAGTGACTCTAAAATCTCTAAAAGTTGAAGGTTTTATGTAATTTTTTTTTTTTTTTTTTTTTTTTTTTAAATACATGCTTAACCACTCCCCCACACTTAAACCTTACATTGTCCTCAATGTAATTGAATCGTCCTAGTAAAGTCAAGGTGAGAAATTTTAACATGATAATGAAAAAGAAAAATAAATAACAAAAAGCAAAAAGATAAGAAAAACAAAACCTATGGGTTGCCTCCCATTAAGCGCTTGTTTTAAAGTCGACGGCCCGACTTAGCTCTTGCAAGATTCATTAGCCCGGATCAATCTCTTTCACGGGAAAACATGACTTCACATCACTAGGGTATCGCGTTGTCTCAAAGATATTGAAGTGAATGAGTGTTCCATCAAACTCCATAGTCAAGGTGCCATTTTGGACATCAATCTTTGTTCCGGCGGTGCTTAAGAATGGTCTACCCAATAGCAAAGGTGTAGACTTGGAAGAATTCTCATCATTCATTTCTAAGACATAGAAACCAGCCGGAAATACAAGCTCATTAACCTACACCAAAACATTCTCAACAATCCCTTTCGGGTAAACATTAGATCGGTTAGCAAGTTCAAGAACTACTCCGGTCTCTTTAAGAGGACCAAGATTCAAAGAATCATAAATCGAGGAAGGCATAACATTAACCGATGCTCCCAAATCTAGCAAAGCTCGAGTAAACCTTGTTTTACCAATTGTGCAAGGTATATTGAAACTACCGGGGTCCTTTAATTTAGGTGGGAGTTTCTTGATAATGAACGCCGAAGCATTCTCCCCCACACTCATGACTTCACTCCCTTTCAACCTTTTCTTCTTCATGCACAACTCCTTTAAGAACTTTGCACAACGAGGAATTTGACGAATAGCTTCAATGAGTGGAATATTGACTTGTACTTTCTTAAGGATCTCCCAAATATCCATGTATTCCAAGTCTTTCTTTGATTTAGCAAATCGGCTAGGAAATGGGGGTGGAGTTGTGAAAATAGGAACCGTCTCCTTGGGTAAGTTGGTTGGGGATGTATTCTCCTTTGGTGCGGTTTCAATTTCCTCTTTATCATCATACACCTTATCTTGTTGATTCGGTTGCTCCACTTGTTTCCCACTCCTTAAAGTAATCGCATTAACGCTCTCTCTTGGATTAACAAATGGTTGTGAAGGAAGCTTTGTGGACGCTTGAGCTTTCAATAGGTTCACATCGGTCGCCAATTGCCCCACTTGAATTTGTAAATCCTTGATTGCCGAATCGGTCTTTTGTTGTTGTTGTTGAACCAAAGTGGTAATACCTTGCATACCTTGCATCAATGCATTGAGCTTGTCATCAATTGAAGAATCACGTTCGTTGACTTGTTGTGGTTGAAATTGTTGTTGAGGTTGGAAACGTGATTGTTGGAAACCACCTTGTTGCTCATACGGATTGGGAACCGCCGCTTGCTTGTTTGCATAACTAAAGTTGGGATGATCCTTCCAACCGGGATTATAGGTATTGGAGTATAGATCGTACCTTGGCCTTTGATTTGGATATAAAGTATTTACTTGTTCGGTCTCACCATCCGGAATAATTACCGCGGCCATCCTTTGAATCATTATCTCCATGTTACCCATTCTTTGATCAAGATGTGACGATGAATCACTAACTTCATGCACTCGCCTAACCATTGGTTCATCTCTTGTGTAGAATTGTTGCGAGTTCGCAGCCATACTTTCAATCAACTCGGTAGCTTGGGTCACCGTCTTGTTCACTAGTGCACCACCACCCGCGGCGTCAAGAAGAGACCTATCACTTGGGTTGACAGCTTCGTAGAAGTATTGGAGTATCATAACGTCACTAAATTGATGGTGTGGACAGCTTGCCACCAACCTCTTGTATCGCTCCCAACATTCATACAACGACTCTCCCACATGTTGTTTCAATCCACAAATCTCCTTGCGAATTTGAGTAGCTTTGGATGCGGGAAAATATCTCTCGAGGAAAGTTTCTTCATCCCATTCCATGTTGTGATACTTCCGGAAGGCAAATAATATAACCATTCCTTAGCATTGCCCGCCAAAGAAAACGGGAAAGCTTTCAACATTGCTCCATCCGCATTAGTCTCTGGTGGAAGCATAGCCATAACTATGGTATAGAAGTCCATAAGATGTTTGTTTGGGTCTTCATTCACCATGCCATGGAACTTTGGTAACTCTCTAATCAACCCCGGCTTGATCTCGAAGGTTGAGTTAGTTTGGATACACCATTGTTGTGTATCAAGCCCGTGAGAAGCTAGGTCCTTGAGTGTACGATCGGCCATCGTTTCTTCCTCTTTGTCCGAATCTGTGAAATCACTTGATGAAGAAGGAGGAAGTGGAGTGTTAACCGCTCGAATGAAATCCTTTAGTTGAGTGCCGGATCGAAGACGTATTGGACTCGGTCCGCCCTTCTTAAGCATTCACCAAAGGTATAACACCGAAACAAGATTCTCAAAAACTAAGTTAGATACGAGTATAGAATCTAACAAAGCAAGAATATAGCAAAAAGAAAAATAAAAACAACTAAAATCGTCCATTGCTCCACCCAGGTCGCCAAAATTTGATGCGTGTCGTAGGTGAAATCAAATTAATATCTTATTTCCACTCATTTAAAAATAATATAATGGAAGTCAAGTTCGTTCCCACGAGGAGCAAGAGATTCTAGTTGTAAAAATTGTCACAAAAAGGGGGGATGTATAAAGCAAAAGAAAATAAACAAAGCAATTAAAAGATAAAGTTGAAATCAATAAAAGAGACAAGATCAAGGAATCATTCTTCGTTGCAAAACAATGAATCAAGTTATGTTTTTCATCCACATGTTATTAGTCACAGATTATCACCAACCGTAGGATAACAGGGTTCGCTTAGCTAGCCCCAAAATCCCTTATTTCACCGAGTAACAAGTCCGCTTAGTTATCGATTCTATTCAAAAGAACCACCTTGAGGTTCGCTACAAGATGTAATTCCCGAATGCATTAAGATCTATGAATTTAGGTCTAGTACTAGTAGTTAAACTCAGTTCGCTTGGTCCACTTTCTAGCGTTGTTTTTACACACAATCGCTCCACGGAATCCCTCCGCAAGGTCTCGTGTTTTCTACTTGTGTAAAGTGTCGAGAACGATTACTTATTCCCTAACTTATACTATATTTAGATTAAACTAACAAATCAATTTAGCGTGCACTCTAAACAATCTATCAATCATGAATGAATGAATAAACATTCCTATTAGTAAAAACAAACGATAATCATGTGAAAAATCTCAAGATAGAATTAAAACAAAACTCAAATCATATATTAAGAACTAGGAATTCATCCTCAATCAATAATAAAATTAGCTACTCATGTTTTTGAAATTCACACAAATAATAATTAAAAGGAGAATTTTCAAGTTCACACAAATAATTAAGAAGAAGAATTGAAAGCAAAAACACAAGTGTTGTGAGTGTAGAGAGGTGTGTAAAAGATGTGTAAAGTGTGTAGAGAACTTCTCTACTTATAGGCTTCAATGTTCTCCAAATCTTCCAAGGAATAGAATCCCTTTCCTTTAATAATTCAATTTCCAATTTCAAGTCTTTCTCATCTTCCATCTTCTCTTTCCAAATTTGACCCAAATTCTCCATCCAATTCCAAGTCCAAGTCTTCACACCCATGTGTAGAATCCACACAAAAATCTGTAATTATGGTCGCCGGAAAGCTGGTATTATGGCCGGAATCCGGCCGGAATAGTCGCCGGAATCTTCTTCAAAACCCATCTCTATTTCACTTAGCAACATCGATTTCTTCTTCTCCATTCACAGACCCCATCTTCCTGAGCTTCAATTCCTTCATCACAGACTCGATTCGAACCCTAATAACTTCTTCTCGGTCGGATCTTCTCTGGGTTTCGATCTGCTCAACCAACAAACCAATTAATTCCTCTCCAATCTCTCTCGATTTCTGACGCAATTTTACCTCTCGAGTTTATCGCGGTCATGGTCTTTGTTTTTAACTCTCGTTTGAGTGCAAATTATTTGAGAAGATAATTATCGGATTCAGGTTTAGGGTTATAAATTGGGTTTGTTATCCAACACCCGATCACCTTGATAAGGGATAACTAAGCTGGTTGTCCCTTAACCTCGGCCTAGTATATGTTTATTACTCCTCCAAAAAGAGTTGCCCCTTAACCTTGACTTGGGCTCAGGATAGTGTTCACCTTGAAATGAAAATTTTGCCCTTTTGTCTCAAATAGAGTAATTTCTTCTTCTTTTCCTCCGTGTGACTCCAAAATAGCTACAAAACTCAAAACAAGCGTAAAATACATAATTTACAAGAAAAATAGCAAAGAAAGCATAAACAATAGATAGTAAATAGGATGTATTCTACACCCTATCAAATTCTCTTAAGTCAGTTAGGTGACCAAACTGTTGAACTAGAAGAAGCTCTCGAGTACTTTAAAGACTCTACAGACCTTGAAATTCAAGCCATAGTGCTAGGCCTTACGGAGAGTAATGTTGGCCCTAAGTTTGGGGGTAATGATCTAGAAGAAGCTCTTGAGTATTTTAAAGACTCCGAGGATCCGGAAATTCAAGCAATAGTTAGAGGTTTATCTGAGAATACTGACTACCCTAAGTTTGGGGGTAGTGATGGTCAAGTAACCCCATTAGAAGTCCCTAACTTGGGACTCGAGCCTAGTATACCCGAGGCATTACTTGAGTATCTTCCGACTCCTCAACCTGATCCTCCCGATCTCTTGTCCGGGAGGAAATCCAAGAACTAGAAACCCATAGTTCGAAGAATCATTGTTTGTCAAGACACTCATATAAAGCCCAAGTGGGCACCACGAGAAAAACCTAGTTGTCTTGCAGAAACCTTGGATGAGGATGTGTTATGTCATTTCATTTTTTTACGATTTGGTGCGGTTGTCTAATAATTGTGGCAATTTTATTTGATTTTGTTGACCCACATTTGTTTCAACTATTGATATATGATTTGAAAGGTAATTAGCCATTTTGTGGTATTTACCGTCTGGCTGAAGACTTTAAACTTAGCACTTCTTGGGAGGTAACCCAATATTCATGCGACACGGTAATATCTTTCCTTAACTCTTTTGCTTCAAATGGTAACAGTTTCTCCTTGTTTATGCTTTTAATTTCATCTTTAAACATTGAGGAAAATGTTAGATTTAAGTTTGGGGGTATGGGAGAAACTTTTTAGTTGCAATAAATAAACTCCAGAGCCTAGATTTTTATGCTTACTAAGGATGGCACTAACCAATCTAAGTGGATGGAAGCATTTTGGTTGTAGGAGTTGAGGAACCAATCTGAGTAGATGGAAACATCTAAAGAGTCTATTCATAAAAGCACAGAGCTCAGGTGTTAGAAATAACATGGCAGTTTTGCCATATCTCGTTGAGTCCTTTTCACTTCTATTTTTATTTTGTTTTCTTTAAAATATGTTTCTCTAAGTGATTGGGTGGGGCTCACGATTCAAGTTGTTACCACTGCTAGGGTGAAATAGAGTGATTGAGTTACTAAGAAAAAGAAAAAAATAGACCAGACCAATCAGACCAAATGGAATAATTATCAAAAATAAAAAAATTAACACTTGGATAGCAATATGTGTGTGTTCTCCCTGTCTCCGTCTCCTAAACAAGCGTGGAACGCAGGATCCACGGGAATTACTATGTAATCTGCTGACAAGAATCATGCGCTTGGATCCACAAGATCTAATCATGTTGTTAAACAAAAAAAAAAAAAATTCAGTGAATAAAGTCGACCACTGGTACCCTTGTATATGCCAGCTGAGTTGACCTAGAATTAGGATTATCGACCACTGGTTCCCTTGTATATGCCAGTTGTGTTGATATTAGTCAGACCACTATCTCAGTCCATTAGGATAGGTTCATTTTGGCAGTGGCCTTCAGACAGATATGGGAAACACCGTTCACTTAGTAAACATCAAAACCATCTATTTTTTTTTCTATATCCATCTCTTGATCTATCCATGTGATTCGTTGACTCCGGATATTGATGTCCATAGTGAGACTATCTGAGTAGAGCTCTGTCACTTATATATGAATTTTAGTATGCTGATAGGGTGTAGAATACATCCTATTTACTATCTATTGTTTATGCTTTCTTTGCTATTTTTCTTGTAAATTATGTATTTTACGCTTGTTTTGAGTTTTATAGCTACTTTGGAGTCGCACGGAGAAAAGAAGAAGAAATCACCCAATTTGAGCAAAAAAGGCAAAAAGGTCATTTTACAGGCGATTGATATATGGAGCCCAGTTGAGGTTAAGGGGCAACCCAATTTGGAGGAGTACTAAAGCCAGGCCCAGTCAAGGCTAAGGGGGGTTGTCATCAGAGTACCCCTTATCATTTATCAGAGGGTTTAACTATCGCTGGGGTGTTAAAATCCCACCCAAATCATTACAACCCTAAATTGAGAAGAATTCTTTCTCAATCATTTTTCCCCTGAACTGAAATTGAGAAGAGAAGACAATGGCTGCGTCTGAAATAAAGAAATTGAGAGCCAGAGATTGAATTCGATCGAGTAGAAACCAGTTCGTGGTTGTATGAAATTTATATAAATTGATTCATGGTCGAAAAGGCAAACACGGGAACTAGAGTTTGTTGAATCGAGATCGGCTGGGTTAGATGGATGAAGCTGCGTCTGTGGTCGAGCTGATTCGAATCTGAGAAGAGAAGATGGTCGTCGTTCGTTATAGTGAACATGGACGGTATTGTGGTGAAAATGGGTGTCGCTGCTGAAGAAATTGTTGGCAGTGATGATGATGGATTGCTGCTGTGAGGAAGATGGTTTATTGAAGAAGCAGAGAAGTTGATGGCGTTTTTGGGGTTCGATCTGGAAGAAACGACACCGAGATTGGAGATGGGTTCGTGGCTCAGATGAATCGAAGATGGGTTTGGTGGCCGCTGTTTGAAGCTCGGTGGCTGAGTTAGATGAAGAACAAAGATGGGTTGAGCTTGAATGAGTTGTTGTTGTACTATGAGATGAACAAGAGAAATTGTTGTTAAGGGCTCGACTTGTTTATGGGATTGTGGATATATTTGAGGAGAAGAATCATGAAGAAAACCCTTGATGCTGTTGGTTTCTGTTAAATAAGAAAATGAGTATTGAAGCGTGTTGATGTTGTTCAGTAATTGCAATTCGAGATGGGTTTCGATTGACATGGAAGAAAGGTGATTGGGGACGGTTCAAATAAGGTAGTAGTAGTTGTTCTTTGCAGACAAGGCAGCGAGATGGATGAAGCTGTAGATGTCTGTGATTGGTTCGAGAGATGAACTCAGATAGAAATTGGCAGCGGTATTGAGATTAAATTGGCAGCTAGAGGTGATGGCGATTGCGGTGATCAGGGAATGAATGGGTCTGTAACATGGGAAGTATGAGTGAAGCAGAAGAAGAATGAATGGAAGAGTATGAAGCTGAGCTGAAAGAACAAGGTGTTTTAAAGTGAAGTTGTTGAGCTCAATAGATGTATGTATAGGTTCTTAACAGGAGAAGACCCAAGGAAACGGCTGAATTGGCACGAGAAATGCTAAAAAGAAGTGAAACTCGTAGGATATTTGTCTGACGAGTCAACCGGGACCGATCCATCCACGACTCAACCCGGCCAGCCCGGACAAGTGGTCGAATCGAAGGCGGCTCGGTAGCTAACTCCTCTTCTGCCTTGACCGTTGACTGACGGTTGACCCGTTTGACCGTTAGTCCTAACGGTGGACGGACGGAATATTCCGTCGAGTATACCAGTGATGGTGAAATTTTTTAGGTGGCCGGCGGTGACGGATTCCGGTCAAATTTCGGCCATAATACCGATTTTCGGCAAGCCAAAAATTCCGAGAATTTTCTATGGACTTCTCTCATGGGTGTGAAGACTTGGACTAGGAATCGGATGGAGAATTGGGCTCAAATTTGGAAAGAGAAGATGGAAGAGTTGAGAAAGGCTTGGATTTGGAAATTGAATTGCTAAAGGAAAAGGATTCTATTCCTTGGAAGATTTGGAGAATATTGAAGCCTATAAATAGAGAAGTTTTCTACATCTTTTACACACCTCTTTACACACACAACACTTGTGTTTTTGCTTTCAATTCTTCTTCTTAATTATTTGTGTGAACTTGAAAATTCTCCTTTTAATAATTATTTGTGTGAATTTCAAAAACATGAGTAGCTAATTTTCTTATTGATTGAGGATGAATTCCTAGTTCTTAACATGATTTGAGTTTTGTTTCAATTCTATCTTGAGATTTTTCACATGATTATCGATTGTTTTTACTAATAGGAATGTTTATTTATTCATGATTGATTGATAGATTGTTTGGAGTGCACGCTAAATTGATTTGTTAATTGATCTAAATCTAGTATAAGTTAGGGAATACGTAATCGTTCTCGACACGTTACACAAGTAGAAAACACGAGACCTTGCGGAGAGATTCCGTGGAGCAATTGTTGTAGAAACAACGCTAGAAAGTGAACCAAGCGAACCGAGTTTAACTACTAGTACTAAACCTAAATTCATAAATCTTAATGCATTCAGGGAATTACATCTTGTAAGCGAACCTCAAGGTGGTTCTTTTGAATAGAATCTGATAACTAAGCGGACTTGTTACTCGGTGAAATAAGGGATTTTGGGGCTAGCTAAGCGGACCTGCTATCCTACGGTTGGTGATAATCTGTGACTAATAACAAGTAGAAAAGAACATAACTTGATTCATTGATTTGTAACGAATAAGGATTCCTTGATCTTGTCTCTCTTATTGCTTTCAACTTTATCTTTTAATTGCTTTGTTTATTTTCTTTTGCTTTTTACACCCCCCTTTTGTGACAATTTTTACAACTAGAATCTCTAGCTCCTCGTGGGAACGAACTTGACTTCCATTATATTATTTTTAATTGAGTGGAAATAAGATATTAATTTGATTGCACCTACGACACGCATCAAATTTTGGCGCATTCTTAGGAAATCTTATGGGAGCAGCGGACGATTTTAGTTGTTTTTATTTTTCTTTTTGCTATATTCTAGCTTTGTTAGATTCTATACCGTATCTAACTTAGTTTTTGAGAATCTTGTTTCAGGTGTAATCCTTTGGTGAATGCTTAAGAAGGGCAGACCGAGTCCAATACGTCTTCGATCCGGGACTCAACTAAAGGATTTCATTCGAGCGGTTAACACTCCACTTCCTCCTTCTTCATCAAGTGATTTCACATATTCGGACAAAGAGGAAGAAACGATGGTTGATCGTACACTCAAGGACCTAGCTTCTCACAGGCTTGATACACAACAATGGTGTATCCAAACTAACTCAACCTTCGAGATCAAGCCGGGGTTGATTAGAGAGTTACCAAAGTTCCATGGCATGGTGAATGAGGACCCAAACAAACATCTTATGGACTTCTATACCATAGTTATGGCTATGCTTCCACCAGGAGACTAATGCGGATGGAGCAATGTTGAAAGCTTTCCGTTTTCTTTGGCGGGCAATGCTAAGGAATGGTTATATTATTTGCCTTCGGAAGTATCACAACATGGAATGGGATGAAGAAACTTTTCCTCGAGAGATATTTTCCCGCATCCAAAGCTACTCAAATTCGCAAGGAGATTTGTGGATTGAAACAACATGTGGGAGAGTCATTGTATGAATGTTGGGAGCGATACAAGAGGTTGGTGGCAAGCTGTCCACACCATCAATTTAGTGACGTTATGATACTCCAATACTTCTACGAAGCTCTCAACCCAAGTGATAGGTCTCTTCTTGACGCCGCTGGTGGTGGTGCACTAGTGAACAAGACGGTGACCCAAGCTACCGAGTTGATTGAAAGTATGGCTGCGAACTCGCAACAATTCTACACAAGGGATGAACCAATGGTTAGGCGAGTGCATGAAGTTAGTGATTCATCATCACATCTTGATCAAAGGATGAGTAACATGGAGATAATGATGCAAAGGATGGCCGCGGTAATTATTCCGGATGGTGAGACCGAACAAGTAAATGCTTTATATCCAAATCAAAGGCCAAGGTACGATCCATATTCCAATACTTACAATCCCGGTTGGAATGATCATCCCAACTTTAGTTATGCAAACAAAGCAAGCGGCGGCTCCTAATCCATATGCGCAACAAGGTGGTTTCCAACAATCACGCTTTCAACCTCAACAACAAGGTGGTTCTCAACAATTCCAACCTCAAGTGAAGGAACAAGGGTCTTCAATAGATGATAAGCTTAATGTCATGATGCAAGGTATTACGTCATTGTTTCAACAAAATTAACAAAAGACCGATTCGGCCATCAAGGATTTACAAACTCAAATGGGACAATTGGCGACCGATGTGAACCTATTGAAATCTCAAGCATCCACAAATCTTCCTTCACAACCATTTGTGAATCCAAGAGAGAATGTTAATGTGGTTACTCTAAGAAGTGGAAGACAAGTGGAGAGTCCGAGTCATCATGAAGAAGCTAGTGAGGAGGTATTCAAAGACAAGGAGGAAGCCGCACCAAAGGAGAATTCAACACCAACCGATCAATCCAAGGAACCGGTGCCTACTTTCACTACTCCACCTCCTTTTCCTAGTCGTTTTGCTAAATCCAAGAAAGAAGCTCAAGACAAGGCACTCATGGATATTTTCAAGAAGGTCAAAATCAACATCCCATTCATCGAGGCCATCAAGACAATGCCACGGTATGCGAAGTTCATGAAGGAATTATGCACAAAGAAGGATAGGTTGCTTGATAATGAAATTACTAAAGTTGGTGAGAGTGCATCGGCTATGCTATTGAAGAAGATGCCTACAAAGTGCACGGATCCCGGTGGTTTCACGGTGCCAATTACTATTGGTAAGCAAAGGTTTGAACATGCTTTACTTGACTTGGGTTCTTCCATTAGTGTGATGTCGGCCGATATATATGATTCCTTGAATCTTGGACCTTTGAAAGAGACGAGAGTTATTATCCAATTAGCAAACAAGTCTAACATATATCCAAAGGGGCTTGTAGAAGACGTGCTAGTGCAAGTAAATGAGCTTATTTTTCCGGTGGACTTCTTCGTGGTGGATATGGATAACAATGAGAACCGATCATCTACTTCTTTACTTCTTGGGAGGCCGTTTATGAAGACCGCAAAGACGAAGATTGATGTTGATAAGGGTACACTCACTATGGAGTTCTACAAGGAGATAATACACTTTAACATATTTGAAGCCATGCGCTACCCAAGTGATGTGCATTCCGTTTACTCCATTGATGTGGTTGATTCATTGGCACAACAAATGGTGGAATTGAACCAAGAGGATGAACTTGATGTGGTGTTGCAAAAGAGCATTGAATTGGACATCCACGGCTTGTCTAACTTGGATGTTGAAATCTCCAAGGAGTTAGTGGAGATGTGTGGTGCCTTGGCGACATTACAAGAAGCTAAAAAGGGTAATGTTTCATATATTTCTTTACCCGTGAATGATGAAATACTTGTACCATCTATTGTGAAGGCGCCTAAACTAGAATTGAAGCCACTTCCGGACCATTTGAAGTATGCTTTCTTGGGAGATGGAGATGAGCTTCCGGTAATTATTGCAAAGAACCTCACACCGGTACAAGAAGACCGTTTGCTTAGAGTCTTGAGAGAGCACAAAACGGCTATTGGGTGGACAATTGCGGACATCAAAGGCATTAGTCCATCCATGTGCATGCATAGGATTCTAATGGAAGAGAACGTGAAGCCGGTACGTGATGCTCAACGTAGGCTTAATCCTCCCATGATGGAGGTTGTTAAAAAAGAAATACTCAAATTGCTAAGTGTGGGGGTAATCTACCCAATTTCCGATAGCAAGTGGGTTAGTCCGGTACAAGTGGTACCAAAGAAGTCCGGAGTCACGGTTGTTCGAAATCAAGACGATGAACTTGTTCCTACAAGAGTTCAAACCGGTTGGAGAGTGTGCATTGACTATAGAAAGCTTAATTCCGCAACCCGAAAGGATCACTTTCCTTTACCTTTCATTGATCAAATGTTGGAGCGGTTAGCGGGGCATTCTTATTATTGTTTCTTGGATGGTTATTCGGGATACAACCAAATTGTTATTGCACGGAGGACCAAGAGAAGACCACTTTCACTTGTCCGTTTGGAACGTTTGCATATAGACGGATGCCGTTTGGCCTTTGCAATGCGCCGGCTACTTTTCAAAGATGCATGGTAAGTATATTCTCGGATTATGTGGAGCGCATCATCGAGGTATTTATGGATGACTTTAGTGTTTATGGCAATTCTTTTGATGGTTGTTTAAATAACCTTGAACTAGTTCTTAAACGATGCATAGACACAAACCTTGTCCTTAATTGGGAGAAATGTCACTTTATGGTAAACCACGGCATAGTACTTGGTCACATTGTGTCCTCTCGAGGGCTCGAAGTGGACAAGTCAAAGATAGATTTAATAAGAAACTTACAATATCCCACTTCGGTGAGGGAGATACGTTCTTTTCTTGGCCATGCAGGTTTCTATAGGCGGTTTATCAAGGATTTCTCCAAAAATTTCCATGCCGATGTGCAAGTTATTACAAAAGGAGGTACCTTTCGACTTCAACAAGGAATGCAAGGATGCTTTTGACAAATTGAAATAAATGTTGACAAGTGCGCCAATTATCAAATCACCGGATTGGAATCTTCCATTTGAATTGATGTGTGATGCTAGTGATTATGCGGTTGGAGCCGTTTTGGGTCAAAGAGTGGACAAGTTGTCCCATGTTATCTATTATGCATCTAGGACCCTTAATGATGCACAAATCAATTATTCTACCACGGAAAAGGAGTTATTGGCTATAGTTTTTGCGTTGGAAAAATTTCGATCATACTTGGTGGGTACAAAGGTTATTGTGTATTCCGATCATGCCGCACTAAGACACTTAATAAAGAAGAAAGAAGCTAAGCCAAGATTAATCCGGTGGATCCTATTGTTACAAGAGTTCGACATAGAAATTCGTGATAAGAGGGGTGTGGAGAATACCGTTGGGGATCATCTTAGTAGACTTGTTATGTCTCAAGAAGAACTTCCATTACAAGACCGCTTTCCGGACGAACAACTTTTCTCCATGGAAGAATCAACACCTTGGTATGCGGATATAGTGAATTACTTGGTGACACGAAAGGTACCTAGTACAATGTCTAATTTCCAAAAGATGAAACTTAAGAAGGTAGCTAAGCAATATGTGTGGGATGAACCATACTTATGGAAATATGGCGTTGATCAAATAATGCGAAGGTGCGTACCTAACTCCGAATTTCAATCCATCCTCTCCTTTTGCCACACTTTTGCATGTGGTGGCCACTTTGGTTCTAAACGCACCGCTCTCAAGGTTCTTGAGAGTGGATTTTATTGGCCGACCTTGTTTGAAGATTCATATATTTTTTGTAAATCGTGTGATAGATGTCAACGAACGGGCAATCTAGGTGCTCGAAATCAAATGCCATTCACACCAATTCTCGCCGTTGAGATTTTTGATGTGTGGGGTATTGATTTTATGGGCCCTTTTGTCAATTCGAATGGGAACTTTTATATACTTCTTGCCGTAGATTATGTTTCGAAATGGGTGGAAGCTAGAGCCACCAAAACTAATGACTCTCAAGTTGTTTGTGATTTTGTAAGGGAAAACATATTCAATAGGCATGGTACACCAAGAGTGGTGATAAGCGATGGAGGCTCACATTTCAAGAAGGCTTTCCACGCTCTCCTCAAGAAGTACAACATAACACACAAAATTGGTACGCCTTATCATCCACAAACTAGTGGACAAGCGGAAATTTCAAATCGTGAGATCAAGTCCATTCTTGAGAAAACGGTGAATACCACAAGGAAAGATTGGAGCTTTAAGCTCAATGATGCACTTTGGGCGTATAGAACGGCGTATAAGACACCGATTGGTATGTCTCCATATAGGTTGGTTTATGGCAAGGCTTGTCATCTTCCGGTTGAACTTGAACATAAGGCTTATTGGGCGATAAAGAAATTCAACATGGAGTATGATGAAGCGGGGAAACAAAGGAAGTTACAAATACATGAGTTAGAGGAGATACGTAATGATGCTTACGAGAGTGCCCGGATTTACAAGGAAAAGACTAAGCTTTTTCATGACAAGATGATTTATCGGAAAGGTTTTGTTGTGGGGCAAAAAGTTCTTTTATTTAATACTCGTTTACGTTTATTTCCGGGTAAGCTTAAGTCCCGTTGGGTGGGACCATTTGTTGTTACTAATGTTTATGATCATGGTGCAGTTGAAATTGTTAGTGACAAAACAGGACAACATTTGAAAGTCAACGGCCATAGGTTAAAGCCATATTATGAAAACTTTCCAACGGAGCATGTGGACGTGATTGGACTTCAAGATTCACTCCCTCTGGAGGAGTAATGTGCAGCAAGAGCTAAGTCGGGCCGTCGACTTTAAAACAAGCGCTTAATGGGAGGAAACCCATAGGTTTTATATTTCTTATCCTTTTGCTTTTTGTTATTTCTTTTTCTTGTTTCCATATCATGTTAAAATTTCCCACCTTGACTTTATTAGGAGGATTCAATTACATTGAGGACAATGTAAGGTTTAAGTGTGGGGGAGTGGTTAAGCATGTATTAAAAAAAAAAAAAAAAATTAAAATTTAAAAAAAAAAAAAATTTACTTAAAACCTCCAACTTTTAGAGATTTTAGAGTCACTAGCATACTTCTAGGTATGTTTACATAGAGATTTTGACCGACATAATTGAACTTGGAAATGTTAGAGAACTACATTCGGATTTCTTGCTTGTTAGAGTGTTAAATAATGGATTTAATCATGCCGGTGATGCGAATTTGGTGCAGGGAGAAATGCATTATTAGAGTTGCTGATCAATCATTAGTGGAGACTACCCGTATTCATCATGTGAGGCACCGACCGACCAGAAATTTTCCATCTACTAAAGAGCTTTCTTTTGAGTGTGTGTCACCGTACGTTAATTCCGGGTAGAATAGTGAGCTACCCAACCTCCCACCAATAGAAGCACTAATCTTTGATCTCTTGAGTGCTAATTTTGTCAACCATGAGGGTGACGTCTATAGATGAAAGCTTCCTTCTTGTAGTTCTATTTGCAGTTAGCACCATTCTCTCTCTCGACAACAACGGATCCATAGAAACACAATCATCATCAACAAGGAGCGACATCAAAATCTACAAGGAAAGTTGGAAAAGTTCAAGGTTTACAAGCAACGGAACGAGAAAAATAGCAAATGTCAAATACAAGTAAAGCAACATACAAATGAGCGGATTTTACATATATGTTGAGGACTTACAATACAATGAGGTAATTTTATATCCAAGTATGAAGACTTATTTATAAGAGCAAAGAAAAGTAAAAGGTGAGAATTATTGAAGTTTATGATTTTGAGGCGATACAAGTTGTGAAGAATCAAGCGGTAAAATACTTCTTCCACGGCCATGGTTTATTTTGTATTTAATTTCTCTTGTTTTGAAGTTCAAAAAAAAAAAAAAAAAAAAAAAAAAAAAATATTTGTTTTGTTAATAAGCCGTGGGGAAGGAAAATATATAAGGAAGTTTCAAGCGACAAGGATTTAAGGTAAAAAGAGTTATAAATTGTTAGGGATTTATGAAATTCGAGAGTTTATCACCAATAGTTGGAACCGAAGACGAAGACCAAGAAGTTAAAGACAAGGAACGGAAGACGTTTCTATTGGATGCCGTGAGAGTGGTGTTATCATAATTGGCGATCGGATGTGAAGGTGAGTAAGTAATCTCATCCTCGATAATAATGGTTGATTTCCTTTCTTAGAGATCGTCAGAAAAATGGTTTTTCAAAATGTTAAAAGATGTGGGTTTTTAAAAATGTTTCGGAAGTTGTCCTTCCCACCATTCAACATGTTGCGGGAATTCTCTCTTCATTCCTACCTGCACACATGTGAGAACCATAAAAAAGCCGTCTTTTTGAGTGCAATTATCATAAAATCCTTTTTGGTGAGGCGAAGTCGAGGCGAAATGCTTATTGATCGTTTCTCAAACACGCATTCTCTCATTATGGTGTGTTATTTCTCACTCAACATTTAAGAACGAGAATATGTTCTTTAGTATTTCTAACTTCTTATTACTAGCATGCAGAAATTCTATGTCCTCATAACTCTTTGGATGCTTGGGACGCTTGAACGCTTTGAAGTTGTGAGTTTTTAGTTTGATTTGCTCGAGGACTAGCAACGTCTAAGTGTGGGGGAATTTGATAGGGTGTAGAATACATCCTATTTACTATCTATTGTTTATGCTTTCTTTGCTATTTTTCTTGTAAATTATGTATTTTACGCTTGTTTTGAGTTTTATAGCTACTTTGGAGTCGCACGGAGGAAAAGAAGAAGAAATCACCCAATTTGAGCAAAAAGGGCAAAAAGGTCATTTTACAAAGGCGATTGATATATGGAGCCCAGTTGAGGTTAATGGGCAACCCAATTTGGAGGAGTACTAAAGCCAGGCCCGTCAAGGCTAAGGGGGTTGTCATCGAGTACCCCTTATCATTTATCGAGGGTTTAACTATCACTGGGTGTTAAAATCCCACCCAAATCATTACAACCCTAAATTGAGAAGAATTCTTTCTCAATCATTTTTCCCCGAACTGAAATTGAGAAGAGCGAGACAATGGTGCATCGAAATAAAGAAATTGAGAGCCAGAGATTGAATTCGATCGAGTAGAAACCAGTTCGTGGTTGTATGAAATTTATATAAATTGATTCATGGTCGAAAAGGCAAACACGGGAACTAGAGTTTGTTGAATCGAGATCGACTGGGTTAGATGGATGAAGCTGCTTCTGTGGTCGAGCTGATTCGAATCTGAGAAGAGAAGATGGTCGTCGTTCGTTATAGTGAACATGGACGGTACTGTGGTGAAAATGGGTGTCGCTGCTGAAGAAATTGTTGGCAGTGATGATGATGGATTGCTGCTGTGAGGAAGATGGTTTATTGAAGAAGCAGAGAAGTTGATGGCGTTTTTGGGGTTCGATCTGGAAGAAACGACAGCGAGATTGGAGATGGGTTCGTGGCTCAGATGAATCGAAGATGGGTTTGGTGGCCGCTGTTTGAAGCTCGGTGGCTGAGTTAGATGAAGAACAAAGATGGGTTGAGCTTGAATGAGTTGTTGTTGTACTATGAGATGAACAAGAGAAATTGTTGTTAAGGGCTCGACTTGTTTATGGGATTGTGGATAGATTTGAGGAGAAGAATCATGAAGAAAACCCTTGATGATGTTGGTTTCTATTAAATAAGAAAATGAGTATTGAAGCGTGTTGATGTTGCCGCTGTGAAGACAGAATTGCAATTCGAGATGGGTTTCGATTGACATGGAAGAAAGGTGATTGCAGGACAGTTCAAATAAGCAGAAGTAGTTGTTGTTGCTGCAGACAAGGCAGCGAGATGGATGAAGCTGTAGATGTCTGTGATTGGTTCGAGAGATGAACTCAGATAGAAATTGGCAGCGGTATTGAGATTAAATTGGCAGCTAGAGGTGATGGCAGTTGCAGCTGATCAGGGAATGAATGGGTCTGTAACATGGGAAGTATGAGTGAAGCAGAAGAAGAATGAATGGAAGAGTATGAAGCTGAGCTGAAAGAACAAGGTGTTTTAAAGTGAAGCTGTTGAGCTCAATAGATGTATGTATAGGTTCTTAACAGGAGAAGACCCAAGGAAACGGCCTGAATTGGCCTGAGAAATGCTAAAGAAACAGTCGAAACTCGGTCGGATATTTGTCCTGACGAGTCAACTGGGACCGATCCATCCACGACTCAACCCAGCCCGCCCCAGACCCGAAGAAGCGAATCGAAGTCGACTCGGTAGCTAACTCCCTCTTCTGCCTTGACCGTTGACTGACGGTTGACCCGTTTGACCGTTAGTCCTAACGGTGGACGGACGGAATATTCCGTCGAATATACGATGTGGTGAAATTTTTCGTGTGTCCGCGGTGACGGATTAGGTCAAATTCCGTCCATAATACCAGTTTTCCGGCAAGCCAAAAATTCCAGAATTTTCTATGGACTTCTCTCATGGGTGTGAAGACTTGGACTAGGAATCGGATTGATTGGGCTCAAATTTGGAAAGAGAAGATGGAAGAGTTGAGAAAGGCTTGGATTTGGAAATTGAATTGCTAAAGGAAAAGGATTCTATTCCTTGGAAGATTTTGAGAATATTGAAGCCTATAAATAGAGAAGTTTTCTACATCTTTTACACACCTCTTTACACACACAACACTTGTGTTTTTGCTTTCAATTCTTCTTCTTAATTATTTGTGTGAACTTGAAAATTCTCCTTTTAATAATTATTTGTGTGAATTTCAAAAATATGAGTAGCTAATTTTCTTATTGATTGAGGATGAATTCCTAGTTCTTAACATGATTTGAGTTTTGTTTCAATTCTATCTTTAGATTTTTCACATGATTATCGATTGTTTTTACTAATAGGAATGTTTATTTATTCATGATTGATTGATAGATTGTTTGGAGTGCACGCTAAATTGATTTGTTAATTGATCTAAATCTAGTATAAGTTAGGGAATACGTAATCGTTCTCGACACTTTACACAAGTAGAAAACACGAGACCTTGCGGAGGGATTAGTGGAGCAATTGTGTGTAGAAACAACGCTAGAAAGTGAACCTTGAACAAGAGTTTAACTACTAGTACTAAACCTAAATTCATAAATCTTAATGCATTCGGGGAATTACATCTAGAGTGAACCTCAAGGTGGTTCTTTTGAATAGAATACGATAACTAAGCGGACTTGTTACTCGGTGAAATAAGGGATTTTGGGGCTAGCTAAGCGGACCTGCTATCCTACGGTTGGTGATAATTTGTGACTAATAACAAGTAGAAAAGAACATAACTTGATTCATTGTTTTGTAACGAAGAAGGATTCCTTGATCTTGTCTCTCTTATTGCTTTCAACTTTATCTTTTAATTGCTTTGTTTATTTTCTTTTGCTTTTTACACCCCCCTTTTGTGACAATTTTTACAACTAGAATCTCTTGCTCCTCGTGGGAACGAACTTGACTTCCATTATATTATTTTTAATTGAGTGGAAATAAGATATTAATTTGATTGCACCTACGACACGCATCATATGCTTGAGTGTAAACTTGTGTACATCAATTGGAATTTCGCATCAGGGTACTTTCTCCTGTAGTCAATAAGTATGCCAACCAAGGAGATTCTTTAGTGCCTTCCAAGATTCTGCCTAGATAGCTAGGGTCTGGAGTGTAAAGGTTTTGTGGGTATATCTCTGGTAAACCCTCACGAGACTACAACTCGGCCACTAGGGCCATCTAGGGGTTTAAAGGCTTATTGCATACGCTAAATGCAATCCACGATGCCTGCGACAGTGAGTTATGATTTTATTTTATTAGTTTTTGCTCGGGACTAGCAAATAATAAGTTTGGGGGTATTTGATGGACGCATTTATGTGTCTATTTTAGTCTCAATTCTCTGTAATGTTAGTACTCGATTTTGCGCTTATTTTGGTATTTTATGTCTTTGTAGGTGTTTTTGGAGAAATAAGCTTTTGCGGCAAAATTGGCTCGAAAAGTGGTTTTTGCGCTCGTGGGAGAAAATTACCATATGGACACCCATTTTGGATAAGGGGTACCTCAATTACTAAGGGGCAACCCATTTCCATAGCATCTACTATTCGCACCCCACCAGTGGTTAGGGGGACTTCATCCTCTCCTTTTGAAAAATGTTTTTGGCGGGAAAACTAGTGGCAGCGAAGTGCAGATTAGGGTTGGATTTTTGAATGGGTATTAACGAGATTCAATCACCACATTTTAATGGGATGGACTCGAACTAACTAAACAGGCCTGGTATGATGTTTTTAATCGAATAACTTGGGCTGGATAATCCGGATTTTGTTAAACAGGGAAGGATAGTTCTCGGTTTGAACAGGGGAGGTTTTGTGTGAGATATATCGGGATTTCTTGGTTGCGGATTGCGAAAGTTACGCGTTGAAAAGGAAGATATATCCTCTGGGATTGTTATATGCTCAACTGGAGAGATTTTAGGAAGGATTGGACTGCTGGAATATGCGTAAGAGAAATAAAAAGGGAATAAAATCCCGAGACTTGAGAAGAAAGGAAAACATGGATTAACTCGCAAGAATTGTGACCTGCGGAGGGTATAAAAGCTGCTGGGATTCACGTAAACATGGGTCGAGGAGTTTGGGGTCTATACGTAGTTTAGGGGAAGCTCTGGTACGAAGAAATCACGCTGCAGAGAAAGTTGCAGCAGCAGGTGAAGAAGACGAAGAACTGACACTTCAGAAGTGTCGTTCTCAAGAACAAGAAGAACATACTCATAGAGACAGTCTTTTATTCTGCAACGCATATAATTTATCGTTCTCTGTAACAGTGTCTTGCAACACTTATAAACGTTGCGATTTCACTGCCTTATTATTTTTCACCTCTTGTAAGCACTTTTTGAGCTATGAATATCAATTTTGAACTTGTTTTCACCATGAGGAGATAAACCCCAACACTGGGATGACGGAGGAAGCCATGTTTCACAATGTTTGGTAATTATAATTGATTCTTAAGACTTCTTGCATTGATTTTTAATCGATTTATGATTTTCATTGATTATTTGTGATTTTGTTTGATAGTGTATTCTTAGTCTAAGAACTTTTGATGCACTATGCTTACGATTTACTTCTAATGCTTTATAAAATCTACTTTTGGCAAAGAAATAGAGTCTAGAAAAGAGCTAAAATTGTTGTGAATCATTGTATGAACCAATTGATTGTGAAGTTTGGTGGAATCCTAAGTCCCAGTATCTCTCAACTTTGTTAAAATCTTTTCTTTGTTTCTAGTATTTTATTTAAGTAAGTCCTAAAATCAACAACTTCCCAAGTCCGAGAATCAAACCCTATACTTACCACTTGTAAAACTACATCAGAAAACATGGAAAAACGAGTAACTTATGAAGAAAATAATATTAAATAAAATAAACAAGAGGCAAGGGACGGGCCCACCGTCCGGACGGTCGTGCCGCCGTGGCCGTCCTCCCTCTCCCATTATTTTATTTATTTTAATTTGTTTCCCTCATCTCTTGGAAACTCCTTCATTTGAGCAGACTCCCTCGTTTGAGCGAAACTCTTAGCTTTTCCATACTTTCATCAAACAAAAAATAGGGAAAGGTGTCACGGGACCGGGCCACCTAACCGGCGGCCATGCCCTAGCAATGGCCGGTCCCATACTGGTCAAAATTCATATGAAACTAGTTGTGTGGTGGATTGAAATGTTTTGTTATTATTAATATTTTATTTATATTATGTAGATAGAATTTTGAGGTTATAGTTATGTTTTAAATTTCGGGACGAAATTTCCTTTAAGGGTAGTAGAATGTAATACCCTGTATTTTTAGTTACCGTTTCGGGTCGGGTTATACCCGGATTAGTTAACCTTGTGGCTTAGGTTGTTGTTCCTTAGCCTTAGTCTAGGTGGGTTGATTGAAACTAGGAAAGCTAGGTGGAAATAGAGTCACCTTATTAGTTTTAATAATTAAATAAAAATGAGAGAAAAATGAAAAGACTGTTGAAGTAACATGTGTAGAGAAGTGGATGACCACATGCCACACATGTCAAGATGCATGTACCTTTCTCTCAATCACTAAACACATGTAACTCTTTCTCTTCTCCTTCTCAACAAGTGTACTAACACAAGCACTTCTTCTTTTGTATTTAAAGGAACTAAAGGAAATGAAATAGAGTAACTGATTTCCTTCTTCTCTTCTCTTTACTACTATATTCTCTCTTTTGTCTTACCATTCTACTTTATCACGTTATCAGCACCTTGTTCTTTGTTTCCAATTGAGCATTAATCCTTCACAAACAAAAAAATTGTTTGCTCCATTCTTAAAACAAGTAGGATTTTTCCAAAAGAAGGAGGTATATCTCAACCATTAGTATTTATTTACTCTTATTGAAAGTGATATATTTGTCTCATCTATCACATGACATGATAATATTAGCTTCTACTCTTTATTTTAGTTACACCAAAAGTTAAAAGAAATAATCCATTTGATTTTTACTAGTTGATTTTCAACTTGATAGTGATAGCTTATTTGTTTCTTTATGATCACATGCTTGTCTTCTAACATGAAAGTGACATTTTTACTATAGTTTAATTAATTAAAATCATGTGATACACAAAATTAGGGTTTCGAACAAATGCTCTGTGAATCATAATTCTGAGTGAGTTCAACACTAATAATTTTATGATTGATCCAGCAATCAACATCTGGATTAAAAATATAATATTCGGTCAGGCTACCAATATTTTAATTAATATTTTATTTGGTCACGTTACCAATAATTCATCGAATGAGCAATACTTGCTCAATTATTCGAATATTGACCCAACTATTAATATTCAGTAATTTATCGAATGAGCAATACTTTCTCAGTTGCTCGAATATTGACCAACCTATCAATATTCATTAATTTATCGAATGAGCAATACTTGCTCAGTTGCTAGAATATTGATCCTACTATCAATATTCAGTAATTTATCGAACGAACAATACTTGCCCAGTTGCTCGAATATTGATCCAACTATCAATATTCAGTAATTTATCAAATGAGCAATACTTACTCAAATGCTCGAATATTGATCCAACTATCAATATTCAGTAATTTACGGATGCTCGAACATTGATTCAACTATCAATATTTACTCGGATGAGCAATATCAACATCATTCATTGGATAACTATACGTCCCATCAGACATGTTCAATTCATGAATCCTAGAGCATTCAGCAATCATGCTCAACTGAACAATACTTATACCCGTCGTCTAATCAAGTCAATGACTGACTAATCAAATACACGTCTACTTTGCAGACTCTACGTTCGTGAGACATCAATCACGTCACATGGGTAAAATTAATTTGGGTTTTGTTCTGGAGGCTTACAACACGTGTGTTCATCCACGATGATAAATGTGAGTAAGTCGTGCAAGAAGTTGAGGGAGTTCGCAAAGTAGTGGGTGGACAATCAACCAAGTCTCCGCACGACTCGGAACTGGTTAACACACGATTTCCCACTTTCCCACTCTTTCACTCGAGCAACCGTCACACTTACTGGAGATCAATGAGTCTACTATTCTGGAAATATAAATAAGTCTCTGAATCCACGATGAAATACGGACATTTTTTCGAGCAATCACTCTCAAAAATTCCATCAATCGACCAGAACCTATTCGAACTCAACAGTTCACAGAAAACTTGCAGAAACCTTAAACACATTCACAATCCTTGATCATTATTGATCTCACACACTTCTCAGCCTCCCTCCTACAGATCAACCCTCTTCCCTCTTTGTAACCGAATTGACTCTGGAATGGCCATTGTCTTGGTTTAGGCCGGAGTCCTACAGATTGATCTCTCGAACTCAAAGCACTCCCGTGCAGTGCATCTGTTTGAGGTTAGGCAATTCGCTCGGTTGAGGAGCCTCCGTCACACGGTCGTCTCTCCATTCCCTAAGAAACCAGCGAATCGTTTTTCCCCATCAACAATGATACATAATGACAAGTATTCTGAAGTATAATAATTTGGTTCATCTGGAAAACAAGGTGTCTTTATGTAGTGATCTACACTACAAATTAGCCCAGAAACATCTACGAATCTCTAAGGATAGAGATTGGATTGGGGAGAATAGAAGTTTGGGAGAGAAAGATAGTTTTTCTTATTAATTTTTCATGTCTCTACACAGAAACGAGTACATACTATATCCCTTCCATCACAGGAATAACGTGCACAGTTCCCGTGCGGTTGACACACTCGACTAACGGCTATCTAACACCGTCAGCACTATCTAACAGAACTACTGGGGTGCCCTTAACACACACAAGGGTGTCCCAAAATATAAACATAAACATAAAAAAATGGAAGGTTTATGACAAATCTCACTCCTTCAAATCATCCTTGTCCTCAAGGATGGAGGATATGAAAAATGCGTTGAGCTCTTGATGGAATTCATAGCTGTGGAAGCTTCTTATCATCAGCATAGGAGATGAGTCCTTTAAAAATTTCAGCATCAAGGCCCACTAGAGACTGAGCTCAAACCAGGAAATAAGGTGGATTGTTTCCATGAGAGTTGTTGGAACCAGCGTGACCCAATGTGTGTTTCTGGTACTCCATGAATAAAGCTAATCCCATCACCATGAATATCACCACATCATAGGGCACAATCTTGGCCAACCAGTGGATGGATGCAAGAGTTATTTCTACAGAGCTAAGCCTGTTCTACAAATACCTCGTTCCTTCGTACTACTCAATATATTCCTTAATTATCACCTGACTGTATCCCCTCATCACTTTTGAGTCGGATATGATGTCAACTCTAGCTAAACCTTCAATATTGAGCTTAATAAGAACTAATATATCCATAATGAAATAAGTTCAGTGTCCGCTTAGTTACCGTGTAAACCGAAGTTAGGTGACCATTCATTCTTTGAGAGATGAGTTGTTATGGCTCACAATTTGATCCAACAGTATCACTTTTCCTCTGAAGTTGTGCATAATAACTCTGGCGATACGTCTTCTAACTGAATTAGGAGTTGAAATTGCAAAGAGTGTCGAGAATTCCTGCAAGCTACGGAATGCAACCTCTCATAACTGACTAGTAATCCCTGGGTCTGAAGAGGACAATATTACCTCTAACTGAATATATAATGTGAATGCCTGTTCGTTCCATTCGGCTTTTCTGAACCTGTTCTGCTTTCCCACTCTCCATTTGAACTCCTCTGGAAATAGCAACAAGAATATATGGAGCAGAACACATTTGAACCTGAGCTCGAAATCCAGAGAGAAATAATAACTCGTAGATATCCTCACACTCAAACAGTTCTTAAGCTGTAGACTCCTAATACAGTCTTCATCATTAATAGCTCCCAGAGCTTTAATAAGGCAGCATATCCGAGTTATTTTCAAAGCTGCAACGTCTTCCACACTCCATGAACCTGTAGATTCATCAGTCTTGGCCTGAACTCCCACTCTCCTTGCAAGGAACTCTGACAATCTAAAATTCTTCTCGAGTTTGTCTATGAACTCTGATGCGTGTCGTAGGTGCAATCAAATTAATTAATACTTTACTACCTAATTAACAAGTAATATAGGGTAGTCAAGGTCGATCCCACGAGGAGCACGAGATTCTAGTTGTAAAAGTTATCACGAAAGGGGGGTGTAAAAGCAAAAGAAAAATAAACAAAGCAATAAAAAGATAAAGTTGAAAACAATAAGAAAGACGAGATCAAGGAATCCTTCTTCGTTACGAAACAATGAATCAAGTTATGTTCTCTTCTACTTGTTATTAGTCACAAATTATCACCAACCGTAGGTAAAGCAGCTAGCTCAGTGCTAAACCCCTAAATCCCTTGTATCACCTAGGACACGGAAGTTCTCGACTACCGGATTCTAATCACCAAGCCACCTAGAATTAGCTCAACCTAGATGTAACTTGGCTCATGCATTAGGTTTTGTGAATTTCTTAGGTTGATATTAGTAGTTAGACTCTTAGCTCAAGGTCTACTTGCTAACGTTGTTTCTACACACAATTGCTCCACGGAATCCCTCCGCAAGGTCTCGTGTTTGCTACTTATGTAAAGAGTCAAAGAACGATTACTTATCCCCTAACTTTCACTAGCTTTAGATTGAATTAACAAATCAATTTAGTTGGCCACCCCAAACAATCTATCAATCAATCATGAATGTCTTTAAGATCACTCCTATTAGTAAAAACAAACGATAATTATGTGAAAAACTTCAAGATAGAATTTGAAAACAAAAACTCAAAACATAAATTAAGAACTAGGAATTCATCCTCAATCAATAAGAAATTTAGCTACTCATGTTAAAGAGTTCACACAAAGAATAAGAAAAGAAAAGAATTGTGTGTATAGAGATGTGTGTAGAAGTTGTAGAAAACTTCTCTATTTATAAGCTTCAATATTCTCCAAATCTTCTAAGGAGTAGAATCCTTTTCCTTTTGCAATTCAATTTCCAATTCCAAGCTTTTCTCAACTCTTCCACCTTCTCTTTCCAAATTTGAGTCTAATTCTCCATCCAATTCCTAGCCCAAGTCTTCACACCCATGAGAAAAGTCCATAGAAAATTCTGGAATTTTTGGCTCGCCGGAAAACTGGGATTATGGCCGGAAATCGGCCGGAATACGTCACCACGGCCACCGAAAATTTCTCCGTCGAGAGAATATTCGACGGAATATTCCGTCCGGTCCTCAGTTAGAACTAACGGTCAAACTAGTCAACCGTCAGGTCAACCGTTAGTCATGATCAAGGTAGAAAAGAGTCACCCAATGAGTGGTGGTCGACTCGGTCTTAGTCGGTGAGTCATCGAGTCAACTCGGAGTCAACTAAGTCGGTTGACCCGAGTCGATCAGCAGAGCTGTTGCGGCTTTGCACTTGCCTTGCGGTTAGCGACCAAGATGGTCATGCTGTTGCACCTATGTCACGGCCTAGATGGCCCTGCATAATGACACAACCTACTGCCATCTCCATTTCCTGTACTCCCATACACAGCATTCTAATTGCCAATTTGAACTCCACCTACACTTGCCTTCAGTTGCGCATCCCTGTAGCTTTCAACCATTCTCAAAGACAATCTCCATTCTCGCTATACCAACATCACCACAGACCATTCTCCACCAAAGACAACTATCGGCTCGGTTCATTCCCTAGCCCTTCGCTTCACCTTCCGCAAGCATCATTTCACAGCTGTAGTCTCACATACACAACCAACAACAAGCCCATTTAAAATCTTGCCTGTAATTGCACCTGCGAATGCATCACAAAGACTATCTCGTAGCTTCATTCATCCCATCGCCTTATAACTTCAATTGAACACTTGCAGAGACCCGCCATCCTTTGCATCAATGGGTTCATATCACCAATTCTTGGCTCAATGCCTTCTTGTCTCTCTCAAAGATCTCTATCTTGCATCCTGCATCTTTACCAGCAACTCCAGGCCACAGCAACACTAATTAGCCATAGAAGCAACACCGATTCCCCTGCAACTCTTGGCAACACAAACTCAGATCCTTTGCGACTTCATAATTCCTTCTCAGGTCCTGCAACAGCTGAATCCATCCTGTCATCTCAATCGCGGGAACTCATCTCGGCGACCACTTCACTCAACATTCCCCAAACTCCATTTCTTGTATTCATTCCGACAACAACTTCAACCGCATCCACTCCGAGCATCACCACAGACCATTTTCTATAGCAAGACTACAAACCCGGATCGATTCAATGACTGCAACTTCTAATTCATCCTCAGTATCCACAATTCAAATCATCACCGAACTTGACCCCAGAGCCAAATCAGGGAAACCCATTACTGGATTCGATTCTTGCAACATCTTTGAAATCTGTTGAAACATTGTAGCAACCTTCCATTCTTTCCACAATGGAGACAACCACAAACCCTAGTATGTTCTTCCATCTCGGTTCAAATATCGCTTCAATCGCAGACAACGTCTCAATCAAACCCTAGTTCGACTAATTTCTTCATCACGAAAGTTAATCGAAACCCACAAATCGATTTCTTCCCTGAGCTTCTCTTTTCTGTATTTACAACGTCCCTCAATCTTTCCTGGTCGATCTCCATTTCCTCTCGGACAACAGCAGAGCAGCAGCCGCTGTGTTTTTTTCTTTCAATTTCACTTTCAGGTGGAGCAAAAATAAACGAATGATTGAGAAAGAGAATTCTCTTCTCGTTATAGGGTTGTGTAATGAATGGGTGTAGTGGGTTTGGATCCGGGTTTCGGGTTTGGGTCAATGGGTTTGGGTGTGGAGCAGGTGTAGATGGATGGGCTTAGGTTAGGGTATGGGTGGATCAGACATGTGGGCTTGGGTATGGGTCAGAGTTTTGACCTCCCCTTATCTATTATTGTCCTTCCTTCAGTAATTTGAGTCACCCCTTATCCTCGGCTGGGCTCCATATAGTATTTCCTCCTTGATGAAATGACAATTTTACCCTTTTGGCTCAAATAAGGTGATTTCTTCTTCTTTTCCTCCGTGCGACTCCAAAGTAGCTATAAAACTCAAAACAAGCGTAAAATACATAATTTACACGAAAAATAGCAAAGAAAGCATAAACTACTAGATAGTAAATTAGGTGTATTCTACACCTATCAAACTCCCATATCAACAGTACATAGCTGAGCTTAGCATAATAACTTGTTGTAACCTTCCTCCTCAATTAATCCACCAATATTAGCACATTATAAATTTGAATCCCTCTAAGTAAGACTTGGGTTCCTACTAACCTTGTAAGAAATCTGGTCCAGCTATAACTTTCTGTTGCTTCACATACCTAACCCCACCAATAACTGTTACAAGGAAGTAAGTATCGAGTGGAATGAGAAATGAATACACCCACCACATGGTTGAAACAAGAATTAAGATACTGGGCAAGGTCAGATGTGGCCGGACAACTCCAATTGGGATGCTTGACTGCCATTAAATCACTATATTCAGCAGCTCTATCTACTGGGACCTTTTCGAAGCATTCTGACGCACTATGAACTCCAAGCGAATGAATATAACTAGCCAAAAAATGTGTAGGAAGGAAACACAACCCAAGACGCATACTGAATTGCCAGAGTACTCTTCTTTACTTGACTTGGAAAATTCACAAGAGAACAAACATGGAACTCTACGGGATCGCTATCACAGTATCCGACTCCTCTATAAACCCTCTTGAGACAAATAAATATCCTTGCAACCTCAAGGGTGTTTAAAAATAACAAGCCAGGACCCATAGTTCCCCGCACAGATTTTCTCAGGAGTTTACCATCACTTTCAACGACTAGAAGAATCACCATATGAGAACAAAACTGGAGCCCCTGAATTCCATCTTGTAGTTTGAACAACATATTTAATCGTGAATACCGTATACCAGTTGGATAATAGACTTGTTGCAGTATCAAAATTGCCCAGAGAATATCACCTTGCTTAAAGAATTCATACAATTTGCTAGAATCACTTATTATACTTTCTTCAAGTAGACACACAACCCTTAATATCTTGATGAGAAATTACCTAACAATGCGGGTACATCTCCCATAAGTTGGAACTCTTTTCCAGGATCAAACACCCTAAAACAATAATTCAGACTTTGAAAGTCCATAAATAGAGGCTCACCATTTCCATGAAAGTAGTTTGACTGGTTAATGAACATAGGAACCAAGAAATTACCTATAACTATCTTCGAAAGGATATGTGATTGATCCTTTTGTTTACTGGATTCAACATAGATCATCAAGGATTCCTCATACTGAGAGCTTTCAAATGACTAAGTAGCTCTCACCACAAATTTGTAAGTTCGGAGAACCTCTATGACCACCTGGAACTCCATATTCTCGCAAGGATACATTTGGTCGATTGGTTCATGCGCTCTCTCCAACACTCCAACTGTGCCTTCTGAATCATTACTTACAACCATATGAAATAACTCGTATACATTCATGCCTGTGAAATTAAGTAAATGTTGAATTGAATTTGAAATTGCTGCAATCAAACCTTTCTGAACATGTCCCATTTGAGTTACAAAACTGATATCTCTAGTAGGCCATATATCAAGAATTTCATGTGGAATAACATACTCAGTCCCCATTACCATTGGAAGTATCAACCCAATTTCTAAAATTATCTCGTATACAAAATTCCAACCTTTAAGCACAACCAATTATTTACCACGATCAAATGTCCTTCTACCATGTCCATAACTGGTGATAGTACCACCTCTGTGTGATATCTTCACAAACAGTTTCTTACAATAACAACTGTCACCATCTTTAACAACATAAATCGCATTGGAATTCACCAACAACAATTCTAAACCACTTTTGGTTCTAGAAGGAACTCATAAATAAAATTTCCATTAACAACAAACACACCAGAAGCAAAAGTATCCAACAAGAATTTTGAACTACACTTAACATGCCCTGAATACCTTCTACTCACTTCAAACTTTCTACCACGATCAAATAAGATTCGAGCAGAATCAAGACAACAAGCTAACATTCTACACTAGACAGTTTCTTCAAAACATTCAACTCACTCAAATTCTCAATTCTATTATTATTCTAATATAATGTATTGAAATCATTTACCTCATGAGATGCAACTCTATTACTGTGAAAACCCACCACAAAATTATCTTCAGGATTGAATGGTTTACCTTCTTGGTAATGTAGAAACATAAAATTATCCTTATGGCCATCAATGAGATTACCATCCTCAACCAAAACCCTTGCAAATTGAGAATCCACAACAATATTAATGAATTAATTTGAATCGAAAAGCTTACCCTCTTGGTAATCTAGAAACTTCGACCTCACCTTGTAATCTTTAATCGAATTGGTAGCACCGGCTCCAACAAAATCGGTGAAATCAATTTTGGGTGTAGATCGACAATTACCTTCTTACATGTTGTTGCGGGAGTTGAAGAATGGTAAATGAAATCACTCATCGATTTTGACTCAGTAGAATTTAACTCCAATTCGACATAGATTTTGGGTATGCATCTAGATGAGGGTTCCGGCAAGCCTTCATCTACTTTCAATTTACTCAAACGATCCTGTACGATCTTCAATTCAGCAGATAAACTATTAGATCTGGCGATAAGTTGTGGTGAGGATTACCGTGAGTATCCTTCAATTCCCTAAGTAAGTCTTCCGAACTCTCATCGTGAGAATCAACCTCCTTAGATAGCTCATCAAATTCCTTTTGATTCTCCATTTTAACCAGTCACTCAGAAAGAGTGCTCGATACCATTTGTAGTGATCTACACTACAAATTAGCCTGAAAACATCTACGAATCTCTAAGGATAGAGATTGGATTGGGGAGAAAGAAGTTTGGGAGAGAAAGATAGTTTTTCTTATTAATTTTTCATGTCTCTACACAGAAACGAGTACAGACTATATCCCTTCCATCACAGGTTTTAACGTGCACAGTGCCCGTGCGGTTGACACACTCGACTAACGGCTATCTAACACCGTCAGCACTATCTAACGAGAACTCTTCGGGGTGCCCTTAACACACACAAGGGTTTCCCAAAATATAAAAATAAACATAAACAAATGGAAGGTTTATGACACTTTAAAATGAAATGTCAGAATAATCTTGTTATAACGAATAACAATATAAATTTATAAATAGTTATAACATTATAAACAAAATAGGATATAACATAATGGAGTCTCTTTACTTCAATCTAATAAATGATGAAGTGCTACGAGATAAATACTCAACAAGGGGAGGGAGAAACAAGTAATACAACAACTAAAATAAACATCACTTTGTCAGAACTTCCAGATAACCTTTGCAGGTCACACTTAAGAGTATTAATCTCTCTTTCCTTTAGCGGCAGGGTTCTGGTGAATTCATCATTAAGACAATCTATCTCAATATTTTTTACCTGAAGTGATGATTCAAGTTTCTTCAACGAAGTCTTTAGTTGAAGATTTTCTTGGTGAATTTCTTCACTTTTATCCAAGAATTCAAAAATCTCAGTGTCAGACTCAAACTCTGAATCAGAATTTGAGTAGGTAGAAGTTTTCATTTGTGAGCTGAAAATCCATTGCACACATTGGAAGTATGCAAGATGTTGACAACCTGGGATGATTTTTCTTGTATTGAATCATCTGAAGCATTAACTAAAGAAAGACGTTTCTCACATCTTTTGCTTTTTTTTTTTTACAATATCCTTGATCTTTTGTGTAATCAGTGATTTATCAAAATCAACATGATTGGAACAACATTCATCTGCCCAAGACAAGTTAGAAGATTCCCTTGCGTTGGTCACAGCATTGAACGCAGATGTTCTGACAGTGTTCTGATCAAGATCAGGAATTTTTAACTTTCCAACAAGAGTATTCCTGGAAAGTGTATCAAGGTTATTTCCTTCAACGATGGCATGCTTCTTAGAATCGTATTTGGCTGGTAACGATCTGAGAATTTTCATCACAATGTCCTTTTCAGGAATAGTCTTACCCAATGCAAAAAAATGCATTAAAAATTTCAGACATTTTGTGATTGAACTCATCAAATGAATCTTCATCAGCCATACGAAGGTTTTCCCAATCAGAATTTAGTTTTTGAAGCCTAGCTTCTTTCTCAGAGGAGTTTCCTTCGAATACAGTTTCTAAGATATCTCACGCATCTTTAGACCGAGTGCACGTAGTCACATGGTGTTGAAGATCTGGGGTAATGGCATAAATGATACTCCCTCTGTTTCAAAAAGACTGTCCTCTATTCCATTTTGGTTTGTTTCAAAAATGTGTCCAGCTTCTGTTTATAGTCGTATTTTTCCAATGAACTCTCTAATATACCCTGAAGCTGTTTATATTCATAAATTCTTTTTTTAATAGGACTCCATATAAAATATTAATGAAATTTGTATAACTAAGGAAACAAATATATATCCTTCATTCATTTTTGAAGAAGGAAAATCTACTTAGCCACCCAATATTTAGAATATATTTTCTTTTACTTAATTGATTTTTTACATAATGTTCCCGCTCAATTTCGCTCTTATAGTTTCATGCGGGAGGAATACTTTTTTTTTTATTTTTGAGCAGCGGGAGGAAAATCTACTTAGCCACCCAATATTTAGAATATATTTTCTTTACTTTATTGATATTGTTTCCATAAATCGATATATTTTAGTTTCTGTTTTTTTATTTCCTATTTACAACCCCATCACAATTTTTGGTAGTTTTCATTACTAACATTTTTATTGAAATAAATTAGGAAAGTAATTATGGGTAGGAATGTAAACTACTATGATCTCCTTAATATCTTGACAAAGTCAAAACGGACTATCTTTTTGAAAAGGAGGGAGTATCATTTAAACCGTCAGAATTTTGCTTTGCAACGAGAATCTCGTTAGGTTCGTATCTACCAATATCCTTTGCAATAGAGACACCGTCTACTGTAACCATTGGAGGATTATAGCCATTAAAAACATATACCCATGATTGAAAATCACGCGCTTGAAGAAAAGCACGCATAGCAATTTTCCACCATAAGTAATTTGAGTCATCGAAGACTGGTGGTACGTTTACTGAGATAGAACTTCTGTCCATAGAGTCAGATCGCTACAAACACAAACTTATAAGGTTTTAAACGTGTTTGCCTGCTCTGATACCAATTGAAAAGGCGGGGGTCTAACAAACTCACCCAATATTTCGTTTAGGCAATCTGTATGGACAAACTCCAATATAATTCCAAGAGAATCAACTAGACAGTCAGACTCAATCAATGGAAATATATCCAAGAGTTGTATCTTTGTTTCACAATGTAATCAACAAATCAAACAGATAGAAATCCGTGAGCCTGATTATTATGTGAAACAACTTGAACGGTACCAAAGACCAATGTTCAAGTGTCAATCAATTTATATCAACAACCAAAGGTTGGATTATCTAATTGATTGAACTACGCACAACCTGTGATATTTCAATTATATAGAAAATATAATGGGAAAAAGAAATAACACAGACACCGGATATTTTGTTAACGAGAAAACCGCAAATGCAGAAAAACCCCGGGACCTAGTCCAGATTTGAACACCACATTGTATTAAACCGCTACAGACACTAGCTTACTCCAAGTTAACTTCGGACTGGAATGTAGTTGAGCCCTAACCAATCTCACACTGATTAAGGTACAGTCGCGTTCCTTACACCTTTGAATCCCTGCAGGACTCTACGTACTTGATTCCCTTAGCTGATCTCACCCATGACTAAGAGTTGTTACGACCCAAAGTCAAAGACTTGATAAACCAATCTGTCTCACACAGAAAAGTCTATTGAATAGATAAATCTGTCTCCCACAGAAATACCTACGAGTTTTGTTTCGTCTTTTGATAAATCATGGTGAACAGGAACCAATTGATACACCGGACTTATATTACCGAAGAACATCCAAGTAATATCAATCACCTCACAATAATCATAATCGTATGCTAGCGAAACAAGATATTGTGGAATCACAAACGATGAGACGAAGATGTTTGTGACTACTTTTTATCTTGCCTATCGGAGATTAAATCTCGAGCAAATCTTAAAGAAGATAGTACTCAATACGATAGCAAACAGCAAGATCAGAACACGCAACTACAGAGAAAATAGTTGGGTCTGGCTTCACGATCCCAATGAAATTTTCAAGTCGTTAACCTATAATGGTTTTAGAAAAACCTAGGTTAAAGGCGAATCGACTTTAGTCGTAACTAGTATCACACATGAGGTGTCGGGATTAGGTTTCCCAGTTGCTAGAGTTCTCCCTTATATAGTCTTCAAATCAGGGTTTGCAATCAGTGTTACCTTGGTAACAAAGCATTCAATATTCACTGTTAGATGAAAACCTGATTAGACTCAACTTAATATCTTTCAACCGTTAGATCGAACTTAGATTGTTACACACAAATGAAAAGTGACTTCATTTAGATATGGATAACCGTACCTAAACGTGTACACCTTGTTGGCTCAACAATAGTTAACCGAATTTAGCCATATGAATACTTTCATATCAACCTTATTCATCTTAACCATAACTAGTTCAAATGACTCAAATGAAACTAGTTCTAGAGTTGTTCAATCGTTTATATTCTCATAGAAGTATACAAGACACAATTGAAGCAAAATCGATTTTGATTCACTCGAATCAATTCATGAACATTATAGCCACTGTTTTCAAAAGATTACATTTCTTATTATATAAATATATTAGTTCATGAACAAATCGATTTTAGAACATAACCTACAAAAGTATGCAAACGTGTACGCATACCTAAGTGGCCAGACTAAGTTTAGGTTCGCCAGTACGCGAACGGGTACGCATACCACCAAACTCAGTTGAACTCGGGAACTTGAACTTATGCCAGTACGCGAACGGGTGCGCATACTAAGTTCCCAGACTTTCATTAACCAACCAGGATGCGGCGTACATGTATACATACAATAGTTCCGGACTTGGAATAACTTGCAACAGTTAGCATACAAGTACGCATACTATGCTATATCCAATTATGGTTAATTTGTTCTAAACTCTCATTTCAATCATTGAAACATTCTTAGAAGACGGGAATAGCTATCTCACACAAACTATTAGCTTCGAAGCAAGTTTCAAGTGATCGAATGATCAATATATACGAAACATTCCGAGTCTACATCAAATGACTGTCTCACACAAATCATGTAAGATGTTACTAGGCGATTTTCACATGATCATCTTTTCACTTTCGTCAAGAATATAAGATGAACTTGGTTTAAGCGAAATATTACCAACCCATATTTCGAGAAATATGTAAGCGAGTTAAACTCAGCTCGAAATATCAAATGTGTATAATCGAAGTCTATATAGCTATATGAATTTTGTCTCAAATAGGAGATAGAGTAGATAGACTTTTAAGTGATAGATGAGTTCAAGTCTCCACATACCTTTTGTTGGTGAAGTTCCACAAGCTCTCCTTAATAGTTGTTCATCTTCAATCGATAAACGCCGTGAAGTATAAAGCTCAACTACACTTTCTATCCTAATCCGAGACTTAGATATAAGTAGACTAGAAATCAAGACTTATAGTTTTGGCAACTAAACTTGACAAACAAGCTTGAGATAAAAACGCTTGCGAGTTCGACCGAGCAGTGCTCTAACAATAAGAATATAGCTTTAGGAGATAAGAATACGATGTGTTTTCATAAAAAAGCTAAGTAGATATTTAGACGAAATAGAATGGAAATCCTCAAGAATAAAAATATTAATTGGCTAAATATTAAAAACGAAATCTTTGATTCGATAGCTGATCTTTTACATAAAATAACTTCTCCAATTGATCAGAATATGATAAATCTTATACCAACTTATATAAACCAAACTGACAATGACATGCTTTGTTCCACTTTGTTGGAAAGTGAAATAAAGAACCATGGAACAAAATAAGAGTCCATGTCCTGATGGATTTCCACCCAATTTCTTTCGAAATAATTGGGAAACCATTAATATTGAACCTGATCTAATCACACAGCAACGATAAAAAATTCATAACTGGAAACACATCCAAGGAAATGAATGCCTCTTGCATTCATTAACTCCAATGACTCTAAACCCTACTACTCATGTGAAGTATAAAACAATAGACCTAGCAAACACCTCTTATAAAGTTATCTTAAAATTAATGGAGGTAGAATGAAATGGCTATTAGGGATAATAATTTCTCCATGTTAATATGTATTCATCTCCAAAAGGCAGATATCTAAAAATATCGCATGACTCATGAGATTTCTCATAAGATGAAAACTCTAAATCTAAAAAGGGATATTATGGGATTGAAAATCGACATGTCCATGGAATTAAATAGAGTGAAATGAGACTTTTTGATTTAAATAATGACTAAACTGATACTTAACAACAAATTTTGCAATATGGTACACAAGTGCATTTTGAAAAACAACCTTATATGTTTTGCTTAATGGGTCTCCCACTAAATTCCTTAAACCAACTAGGGGTTTGAGAAAGTGAGACCAAATCTCTTCCTATTTATTATTGTGTTGTATAGAGGCGGTGTCTCGAACTATTCTGCATGCTGAAAACTCATGTATGATTAAAGGTATAAAAATAGTACACCAAGCTCCTTCAATAAGTCACTTATTATTCTCTGATGACTGCTTATGTTATGTAAGATAAATGAAAAAACCTTCCATAATATAGTAAAACTTTTTAGAGACTTGGTTCAGCTTTAGGTCAACTAATTAACTAAAGTAAATCTGGTTGTTTTTAGTCCAAAAGCAGATACTAGTAGTAGACATAGGGTAAAGGAGATATTAGGAGTCATTGTTATACGTCTAAATGATAAATATTTAGGATCCCGCTCTTTACAAACAGATGAAAGAGTGCTTGCTTTGAAAAGTTTATTGAAAAAATGAAAAAATAGAATGCTTGGATGGAAAGGAATCAATTAAATAATTATGAGAAAACTGTTATGATCAAAAAAATTATTGCTTATCTCTATGTATATCTAATGAATTATTTTAAAATACTTATTAAAATCTGTGATAAGATAACTAAACTCCAGAGAGATTACTGGTAGGGAAAATGGAAATGGGATGAATGATAAAGGAAAAAATGAGAATTTCTAAAAACATTGGAACTTTCTCTATCTTTAAAACTCTAAATGACAGAGGATTAGGTATTAAGAATATAAAGAAATTTAATCTTGCAAAGATAGCTAAGATGGGATGGATATTAAAAGAGAATCTTAATTCTATTTGTGCATCCATTCTCAAAGAAAAATATTACTCAAAATGTAACATTCTACACATTAATAGTAACCTAAATACGAATGATAATTTGGATATGGAAGGGAATGCATGATATTCACTAGGATAGAAAAATTATGTTTTGGGAACTAGGAAATGGCACTAATATTGATATTCGGAAAATTTTGGAGGATCCCATATACTGGTGACATCTCATCAAAGACCGCATATGAACACTAAGGAGCTACAAACACACAATATTGGTACTTGGATAAACTTTCTAAATGCTTTGATGTTTGAACAATAGAAAAAGTAAAGAAAATTAGATTTCCTAATGAAGACAAGGTGGACACCCCTATTTGGACTTTAAAAAGAAAAGGTATATTTTCTGTGAAATCTTTATACAATGATTATAATCATATAATCTCAAATGGGAATGCATACTAAAAATGGAACAAGATATGGAGTATGGATACTACTCCAGTCATTAATAATTTTATCTAGAAAGCAACTCATGTTATACTCCCTCCTTTTCTTAAAAAGAGATACTTTCACTTTTTCAATTTGGCCTATTTAAGATACGGAGGTAGTATTACCTAAAAGTATAAAAGGCAGCCATTATTGATGATATAAACACTTCTTATAAACTCTAGAATGAGGAACGAGAAAATCTAATTCATATTTTTCTTCAGTGCAATTACGCTTCTCGGGTATTAATGCATTTTAATTTTGACATGCAGTTTATACCATTCATGATTTGTTAAATTATTGCTTTGAAAATCCAGATATATGTGAATATGATATGAAAAGACGAGGGTACCCAAATATACCTCAATCTAAAACTTTTCCAACTATAAGTCCTTTCTCCGAAAGTGATTGTCTATGGACTGAGTCGAGAAAATACAACTAATCGGTTTACACTTCGTGTGATCGTCTATGGATACGAGATCCAGACAATACGACAACAAGATAACTTGCGTGATTGACTATGGATACAAGATCGAGACAATACAACAACGAAGTATGTTTACTTGATAATAGATTCGGGCTTAACCAAACACAATAGGATTGCTATCAAGTAAATAGGAATTAACGTTTGTGTATTTTACTTCTAATTATAATTGCGGAAATAGAAAAGTAAAATACACAACAAGATTTTGTTAACGAGGAAACCGCAAATGCGAGAAAAAAACCCAGGACGTTGTCCAGAATTCAATACTCTCAAGATTAAGCCGCTATACAAAATATGAACCAACTTCGCATAGTTGAGACCAAGCAACTAAATCTATAGTTCACCTAGTTCTGTCTGTATCCCTGCGCCTGCAACTTAATAAGTCAAGGCCAAAACCATTGCATAAGCTATTGCGCCTCCAACTTGGAACAATTCCTTTGGTTCGTATTCCAAACAGTAAATGAACAACAAATCTGTTCGGTAACAACTCTTTTCAAACAAGTGATATGAGTTTGACAAAAGGCTCTTCCGTTTATCCCAATAAACTCCTTTGTCAGGTTCTTAGATCAATCTATCAACAACTACCAAAGTAATTGTTTAGACTATGCAATCAATACTTCGAATCACAAAGAATTGTATTGATGTCGATCTACTCAACTAATCAATCAAGGTTATCACAAAGATAAACCGATTATAGTTGGATCCCCAGCCGATCAAGTTTTGTGCACACCAAAGATTATGAACTCAAATCAGAAATCTTCTTTGTCTTTAAATCTTCTTAAATCTTCAATAAACACCTTCACACAATCAACTTGAATCTCTTGTAATCAATCACACACACAACGGAGTCTGCTAACAATGGATTATCACAAGATGTCTTTAGATCTACAAACAGTCTAAAGATCCCCGTCGAAACTTCGATCTAGTTTGAGTGAATCATATATCAGAAGAGAAGATTCTCAAGCATAAACAAACTAGGTGCAATCAAAGTTTAACAACCATTAGTCAATCAAATTAATCGAAAACTAATAATAAACTGCAATTATCTAGTTTCCCACCAACGGTACTCGTAGAGCTTCCCAATCCCAAACAAGTCTTTAACGAGCGGTCGTAAGAAATTTCGCCTAATTAGGGTACTTTCCTCTCGAATAGATGGCTCCACAAAGTAACAACACAACAAGGTAGTTTTGTGGCTCTCGAGGATTAGTTTGCTCGAAATGCAAACTTCAATATTTATAGACTAAGGAAGTTTGGACACCAAGGAATTTCCAAAACCGAAAATATTCTCAAGATATGCAATATATTTCCAAATTCGGTTTTCATGATTCCGGAAATGCTTTGTCCAAATATTGACCAAAATCTCAGTAGAAAATCTCCAATTAGTAAATGCACATTACCAATTTTTATTTTTTAAAGATATGCATTTTAATTGTTGGAAATTAAAAGCATATAAAACTAAAAACCTTAATTAAAAGATTCTCAATTTATTTCAATCTGGGATTCTCCTTCAGCTATTAAGGAATATCTTTGAACAATAAAAGATAAGAGTTCTTGCACATGTTCAAAGTATGTCGACATCTTTACTTTGTAAATCCTTTTTCATATTTACAATCTTGGAACAGATTTGCCACACTTCCAAACAAGTTTAGAATTGGTTCATCTGACTTCCAAGAACTATGTGATTGATTATCCTATCAAATCACCATTAATGGGTTTCACGGTTCTACCAAAACAAGTTTCGGTTCTACCTCCATGTGGGTACTAGGATCGGTCACACTAGCTTTCCAAAATTTGGTTGACGTACTAGGATCGGTTACCACATATTTATGGTATTTAACTTGCAATATGTTGCACAAGTCATAGGATCGGTTACCAATAACTAAGACTTGTTGCACCTCTTACAAGGATCGATTCCACACACGTGTGATCGGTTGCACCTCTTACTAGGATCGGTTTCCCAATGTCTAGAGTTGGTCATACCAATTACAACATATCGATCATACCATCTCAGGTGATTACTTAAGATCGGTTTCACTAATAAAAGTCATACCAATACAAAAGTCAGTCCTTGTGAATAGTTTTACCAAGATACATAAACAAGTTATGAGCGGTTATACTAAACACACATATTGGTAATTCAAAGATTTGCAATGAATAACAATACCAATATGCCTAGTGATTTCCCTTTCGATTCACAAAACAAGTTTATGAATTGTACTTCCTTTAAACAAATGTAAAACATTGTTTCCTATGACGAAATCTTCACCCTTATCCATACACATAATCACAATAGCATTCATACGATTATGTCGATGTCTTATATACAAAGTTCAAAAGATAGACGTTATACTTCGTATTGTAATTCCTTAATACTATGTCTAGCTAGAGTATAATCATTCACAGCTTCACAGTTATGTTTTCAATATGCACGACTTGAAAGATACGTTAGGAATGAAACAATTCAAGTCAAATATTACTAACCTCAAGAGGAAGGATGATGTCGTCGATGTAGCTCTTTACTTCTTCACATCTTTAAGTCTTCACGTAATACTTGTAAGTCTCATATCCTAATAACTTTCTAGTAAACCTATACGAAGTTGACTCTAGTAAATAATCAAGCGACTCTGTAAATGAGTTTTGGTTCACTAAAATATGACAACCAAACTTGACATACCAACGCTTGGTGGGTTCAACCGAGCTATATATGCTCTAACAATCTCCCCCTTTGTCAATTTTAGTGCCAAAACTCTTACATCATATGGATAAACAAATTACAAGAATTCATTATACATACGTGGTACAATAACTGTATACATTCAATCCACAAATGCCGTTGTTGACATTATAATAACAAAGCTAATACTCCCCTAAACGTAAGATAGGTAGATTTTCAATCCGCACATCATTGTTATTCCCTTTGTAGTCCATATGACTACACGTATCAATGTCACATGTTACTCCCCTTAGTCTATGCTTTACTCTTTCGTTAGATATAACGTTTAAGCACCATTCCTTTCCTTAGTGATACCAAATCACTTGTTTACTCCATATATTTCTCCCCCTTTTTGTCACAAAATGACAAAGGTACGAGCAAATAAAAGACAAACCGAAAGGATACTTGCAACCTATAAGAGTTAAGCACGAGGGTTCCACACACCATTTTTGATAATCAATATCAAAACCGAAACTAGAAAGTAATTTTGTTTTGATATGTTACCAAGGAAACAATTGCCAGAAACAATTTTCCCTAATAGGTTAGCAAATCAAAAATCGACTAAGCACCTTAGTTCCTTTGCTAAACCGATTGTACAAGTACAATCGCTTGTTCAATAAGACCAAAATAAAGATCAGAATTAACTTTATTTTTCTCATCAGGTTCTAATTATTCAAATAATAACTTAGACTTTCACTTTTAAACAAGACAAATACTAGGTTAGTTAACTAGCATTTCCTGTTAAGGCATTCGATTAGACTTGAATAACCGAAACCTCCACTTTGATAAGTCTAACTAAGATCAGAATTAACTTAGCTTCTCTTATCCGGAATCAAATTGGACTAAACAATTCATCCCGAAAACCTTTTTGTTAAGCCATAAACAATTCATACAAACCAAATAAATTAACTTGCATAATTATTTATCTCAACCGGAAGCAATTTAAACAACATAGACATTAAAGCACCGCAATTGCACCGTAGTTTCGTAAGCCTAAACAATTGATACCAAACAATTAAGCAAGATAGCAATAGTTTTTATTAACCGGAAACAATTGAATCACACATACAAATACCTATGTTAGTGATCTGTGCATGTTTATCAGAATGATTCATTCCCTATCGCGTAGAACTAGATTACATTTGTGAAATTGTATTAACAAGTAGAATGGTTTATACTCAGATACTAGAGAAGTTGTATAAATTGAGATGGTGTCCAGAGGATGGAATTGGATAGTTACTCCCACAAGGGAATTAGCTGGTCAAAATTGTGAGGTACTGACAGAAGTAAGAAAGCAGCATGGCTTCAGTGCTGGACTTCTAATTGGTGGACACAAAGATGTTGGAGCACAGAAGGAGCATGTGAATGAATAAAATATCTTGGTGTGTACTCCTCGGCCGCTTCTTCAGCATACGACCAAACTTTGTATGTTCACAACTTTGGGTCAGAGACGATAATTTGTTTGATTTTTTGTGCAGTTGACATTTTTGGGTAGAGGTAATTTTTCATTTGTGCAGTTAACATTTTTGTCCAAAAATCAATGTTGTCCAGATGATGGAAAATCTTACATTCACTGAGTTGGTCGTACATCTCGTAATTGTGCTGAGGGAAATTTGTGTTATTTTTCGATTCCTCGGGAAGAAGAAATGCTCGAAAAATTCTTTCAAAAAAAGTACCAAATATTTGTGCAGGCAAACACGAAAAAGTTTCATTCAGTTTGACTAGTTATGTATCCAAATATGCAGCTTGTCGCCCAAAGGGCTTCCATCACATATGTGAGATCTTTCTGGGAGACAAAGAAGTGGTCAACATTTCAAAAGTCCCCATAGAGGAGTTCTCTGCATCACAAGACTCCGTTTCTTATATCAAAAACACTGCCAGAAGTTGTGGCTCCTCAAGGAGAGATTGCCACCAGTGATGATATATCAATGTTGCTGGAACTGAAAAAGCCCAATAACAGCCAGCCCGATAATGAAGCTGAAAATGACTCCAGTGGAATGAGTCTACAAACGAGAATACGTGCATGTTGCGACTCTTTATCAACAACTATTGATCTTTTGTTTCTTCAGGCATCACCTTAGGATTTTATACGTGCATGTAACCATTAACTGAAATTCACTGGGGGTGCACAATCTGCATACCTTTCTAACGATTTTATTTGTTTTCAGTCTCAAGGTTTTGTTGAATTTTCTAATTTTACAGTAGAAAATAAAATTGTCACAAAATGAGGTATAGGCCAATGGCATTCCGATTGTCCTTGTCTTAAAGCAATCAGTTTCTGGTTTCTTCACAGTAATCAGCAATCATCTTGACGTTCTTGGGCTGGAGCAAGAAAGTTGAGAGGCCCTAGTGCTCTTTAATCAGGTTTTTTTCAAATTCAAACAGTTGTCTGCTGCTTCATTAAATAATCCTTGGACCTGCCTCAATTCTGTTTCTGCAATCACAAATGCAGTTATTGACATCAATACAAAAATGTGGAGAATAAAATGTACAAACTGCTCATAAACTTTACAAATTACCTGCGCCTCCAGCTGATTCTGGAGTTCTTGTCCAACTGATTCAAGTTTGGGAAAGAGAGTCAAAGAAGAAACTATGTTGGAAAATACCCAGACCCAGCCAGTATTCATGTTTCATTGAGCTATGTCAAATGATACCTGAAGTTTGGCAATACGTTTTAACTGAGCTTCCTCATCTCCTACTGACACTGGAAGTGCCGAAACCAGTACATCGAACTGCAGATGAAAACCGGCATTTATGATAAACATAGCAAGAGAAAATGCACAGTCCACTTAAACATTAACACAAAACGACGAATTGAGACATCAAAACAATAAGTTCGCAAAAGAAAAGAAAGAACTACAAATCTCAGAACTGATAATTCAAACTTTGTAAGATGTTGTATAACTGTTGAAGCTAATTTCATATTTCCACAGAAACATACATGCAAGACGTTTTTCTAGTCAAATATTATTGTCAGTGTAACTAGATTATCTCGAGAAGTATATCAATCATCCAATTACACCATCAATGTAACAAATGCATACGTATTCCTAAGGGTTCTCGCGTTCAGCAAATGGGATTCAATGTATTTTTTGCTCTAATGTACCTGCTTTGCAGCCTTAACCAGAGCAGCACTCATGAGCTTGGGTTGTTCTGCAATATCAGCTGGTGTTTCCGTAGTAGTGTTAGCAGGTGGCTCTGGATAATTTGGGGAAAGTCTCACCGGTGGTGCATCTCTTTGAAGTGTTCCGAAAGTATTGAAAGCTAGGGATGCAATAGTATTCGCTTGTTCTTGTAGCTGAGATATGATATCCATCCTAACTAATTGTCGCCAAAATCCTGAAATTGATTGACTATTACATAAGAAGAATAAAAAAAAATATGTACATACATCAACAACATTGGAGTCTTGGACTCAATATTGGTTTGTTAAAGCCACAAGTGGTTTAAAATTGTAGGGTGCACAAACAATTGAAATAAAATTGATAGTTTCGTAGTCATCAAATTCAGCTAACTAGTTAAGGTAAGGGAAGTATATTCAACTAATAGTTGAAATAAAATTTGATAGTTTTCAATTTTTCACTCGTTTTTGTAATTCTTAACCACTTCTGAAATTGATCAATTTTGAATCCTACCAAGGAGGCCAAAAATTGAGAATCCCATGGCAACTAGAAATTCAGCTCTACGCCTCTACCCCATAATACATCCTCCTATGTGATTTAAGGACTAAGACATATAGCCATGGCCACACAAAAACAGTAAGTCCAACATCTCAAAATCGACATCTCTCTACTTTTCGTGATAGTAGTATCCTGCCCAACAAAATCATATTAACAAACATTTTGCACTAGCATGTAGTTCTGCCATCTATTGTCCTAGGTTGTCCATTAAATGAAACACTTCTCTACGTGAAGTCTCGACTACATTAATGTAAGTTGCTAATTGGCAACGGTAATTCCTTAACACAAAACCAGAATAACAGATTAGAGCAACTGCATACAAATAAAGTACAAGAGAAAGGTACTGGCATAAATGTACCAAACCAATCTATTTTTTGCAAAACAGCATTTTCTTTATACAAAACGATTGCATTAGTAAATAACCCATTAAGCTCTTATTTTCACATTCAACCGTCACAAAGGTATTGAAATCTTGAAGTGACTCGGTTTTCAATTTTTAAGAATCGAATCATATGTTGAACCGTGAATTGGAGATTCATAGTCAATTTTTTTATGTGTAGAGAGAAAAAATAAATGCATACATGTGTAAGCACTCATGGTAATAAGCTCACACAACATGATATGTTAGCCTATGTTTCAGTGTCCAATATATGATTTCTTATGTTTAACTATCCCAAAGGTATGCTTCTTGTGCCAAACAACCCCCAAAAGTATATGTTCATGTGTTCAATTACCATCTCCCATTATTAAAAAGAAAGGTCCAATTCTCCACATATTTCACCAAAAAACTTGTCATCATTTAAATTACTTCACAAACAATTTTTTTTCTCTCAATCATTTCATCAAACACTTGTCTAGTATCATTTAAACTACTACATTTTGCATACATACTAACAAGTTCAGTCTCGTACACATGGGTTTACTTCAACAACCAAACCCAAATTCAGCAAAATCAGTCCATTGCAAGATTTTAATAAGGAAATACAACTTTAATCTATAGAAGTATTGGGTTTTACCTTAAACTCTTTCTTGGTTGCTGAACGGGTATGCCTGTTTTGAATACGTTTGTTCGGAATTTTGAGGACTTGCGTTTACATCAACGGCCACTGAGCCAATCACTTCCTAGAATACAAACTCAAGGCAACCTGAAGAAACCCATGTTTCTTATTTGGAGATTGAGCTGTGAAACATAGATCACATGCTGCTGTTGGCCAAGTTCCAACAATAAGTTTAACATTAATAAGTTTGACTCACAAAACAAACATATTTTCTGACTCAGACCTTAGTGAGTCAGATCCAGATGAGTCAGGTGTCTTCAAGCTTTTGCTTAATGGAGTAGATTGTTATGGTATGTATCAAAGGTATCTTTTTTGTTTTGTGGAAGAGATTTCAGTACCGGTCCAACTCGTTTAGACTCGGTGTTAAGTTATCCCGCTCTCAAAAGGATTCAAAAATATTCAAAATTCAAAAGGTCAGTTTTGGGCGGAAATTATGCTTCCTGATTTTTCTTTAGAGATTGAGCTTCAAGAAAATAAGTGTGTGTTGTTAATATGTAACTGATCAGTTCTACAATAAAGCGTACCACCACACCACCGTGCATAAGTAAATAACTCTGCCCGGCGGTCATAAACTGGTGGCCAAAGTAATGGGTTCAACGTAAACTGCCATCATGCAACTGCGCACTAGAGCATGCTCAACAGGCTATGGGCCAAAATACTTACGGGTAGGGTTTTTGATCTTTATTATCTTTATCAATTTAGGGTTAGTGCTTTTACTTTCTCTATAGTTTTTCTTATAAAGATGAAACTAGCGCAGGAGCCACTCATCCACCTATGGCAGCAGTGCACCACCAGCTATGGATCCACATCAGAAACAGTGGCCGGCTATGATGAAGTACCACCACCACCTCAAGGTGCTGCTCCTTGTATGATGATACAACATCATCAGAAAGTGTATGCATCTATTTTGGATGAGACCCCAGGCCAAAATATTTTCGTCTGTTCTTTTTCTGCTCTAGAGATAATCCTTTAATCCGTTATATAGCTCTAAAGCTGAGAAAGAACAAGCAAATCTATTTTGGATTTTGGATGAAATCGCTCGCACTGGCGAGGTAAATTCTCTCCCTTCCTTTTTGTGTGGGTTTTGACTTTTTGTTATAATGATTTTTCTGCTTCAGTCTTTGGTTTAATGGCGTTTTATTTTCTTGCAAACAGGTTTCTGAATGCGAAAGTTATCCGCAAGAGGTCAATCTGAGAGTTATTGAATTCAATAGTCATGCTGTGGCAGAAAGAATCTTACAGACATAATGGTCAGTTGCCTAATGTTGAGCAGAACTTCAGGTTGAACTGGACTTCGGCTCAGGAGATAAGCGTCAGGCTGACTTCACAGTTCGTCAAAATTCTCCAGTTGGTAAAACAGGTGAAGATACCTTCTCTTCTTAGGATGGTTGCACAAAATTTAAACAATTACCTATGTCAAAGAAAAGAAAACTATTGCGCACTTTGAATTTTGAATTAGGTGCCCAATTTTGGATTAGATTGTAGAGATTTTAGGGGATTCTAAGATATCCTCTTCACATAAATTCCTTCATTCTCTCAACAGTAGCACTTCATCTCTACCACCACCACAAAAGATAGATTATATATTTGGTTTTATCATTACTAAAAGCATTCACACATTGGTGATGCAATAAATTAATTGGGCAAATGCAACAAGGAAAGTGGAATAGTTAAGTCTAACTCTTATCAGAGATTATTCATTGCGAGTGTTAAATCCATGACCCATCATTCTCATGGGTTTTGGTTGGTGATAATACACTTTCCTGTCTAATGGAAGGAGTACTCACAATTGTTGAATGTGCAGGGTCTTCCTACTTCTTTTTGCATGCAGCACTTACCAGAGTAAATGTTTTTGCATTCCGGTAAGTGTTGTCAACAAAGAAGTAGGAAGACCTTGCACATTCAACAATTGCAAGGGGTGGTTAATCTCCTCCCATGAATTCTAGACAGGAAAGTTATATGATAAGGAGTAGTTAAGTGTATGCTCACCAACCGTGAGAAACATGAGAATGCGACATGGATTTAACAAAGCATGGAAAACCATAATCTCTAGCAAGATTTGATTTTAGCTCTTCTGCTTTGCTTGTTGCATTTGCAATGATAAAATCAAACCACAATCCACATATATATAATCTATATATCTTTGGGGTTGGTGGTGGTGGTGGTGGTGGTTGTAGAGGTAAAGTCCGAACGTTGATAAAATAAAGGAATTTGGGAAGAAAAAATCTTAGAATAATTAGCGTGAAATCAGCAATTTAAAGCAGAAGCAAACCGAAGCACAGAGAACATATGACAATTAGGCTAGATACCTAGATCCAGCAAAAGCTAACAGCAAACAGAAAGGGCCCTTCTGTTTTGTTTTTTTAGGAGAAATTATCTTCCCTCGACTAAGCTTTTGCAAGAGACCCCAGGCCAAAATATTTTAGCTTGTTCTTTCTCAGCTTTAAAAAGATAATCCTCCTTTATAGCTCTAAAGCTGAGAAAGAACAAGCTAAAGTATTTTTGGATTGGGAATTTACAACATTGGACGGAAGAATCTTACATTCATGGTTGCTTCGCTCACACTAATGAGGTAAACTCTCTCGCTCCCTTTGTATCTATGTTGTATATATATGTTCTGCTTCTGTTTTGTAAAGTTGCCGAATTTTGCAACTTGTTTCGTCCTAGTTTCCTATTGAATGAATGAAAGAATGAATATTTGCCTAAGCTATAGAATTACTGTTGACTTTAGTTATGATGATTTTTGTGCTTTAGTCTTTGGTTTAATGGTGTTTTCTTATCCTGCAAACAGGTTCTGCATGTGAAAGAGAGTTATGGGTTATGCTGCGGCAGGAAGAATCTTACAGACATACAATGGTCAATTGATGCCCAATGTTGAGCAGAACTTCAGGAGGTTGAGCCGGGATTCTTTTGGCTCGGGGAGACAGTGCTGACTTCACAGTTCGTCGAGAAGCCAGATTCAGGTTCAAATCCGTTGATAATGAAACCATTAGTACCATCAAAAATCTCCAGTTGGTAAAACAGGTGAAGATACCTTCTCTTCTTATGCTGGTTGCACAAAATTTAAACAATTAACCGTGTTAGTGATCTGTGCATGTTTATCAGAATGATTCATTCCCTATCACGTAGAACGTTTATACTCAGACACTAGACAAATTGCTTGAATTATAACTTACCCACCAACAGGTAAAATTTGTCTTTGAAGGCACTTGCATCCAGGAATTCCCTTGAAATGTCTACATGGGGGAACGAAGCTCGAGAGAAGGATGATCATATATTCCCAGTTTTGTGAGTCTGAAACCGTGAAACGTACTCAGTCCTCTTCTCAACTGATGTTTCTTCAAGAGGCCTTGATTTCAAGAAGGAGCCAGTTGACTGGGTTGTGCAGCTAGCTTTTCTTTCTTCTTTTTCTCATTTCTGCAGTTGACATTTTTGGGCAGAGGTAATTTTCATCTCAAGGGTTCTTATAGCTAGTCGAGAGGATTGTTTAGTCGATTGGTCATACTGCTCGTCAATTGTCCAAAAAATGCTCAAAAACTGCAAATAGTTGTGCTGAAGAAGAAATGCTCAAAAATTTGCCTTAGTGTTGTAACTCGATTGGAGTGGATGAAGCTACAAACTAGAATAATGTGCAAGTTGTAACTCTTTATCAGTTCTACTATTGAACTTTTCTTTCTTCAGGCATCGGCTTACCCGACAAATATACTTAGGTGTAGTTCTAAGGACCATTACATGTATATTGAAGACAAAAAAAACATCGACCATCCTGCAGATGAGACGAAACAAACTAAAGAAAAGTATAATAAGTGTTTTTTAGTCTTCCCGTCCTCAGCCATCCTGCCGTTGGGTGTTTTTGAAGAAGGCACTTTACCTCGTCTTTACAATCAGATTTAATAGTTTTAGCTCCTCTAGGAATGAAGGTTTTCAGAGAAACGATATTCTCCACTTGAGCGTGCAGCTGATAATCATCCATGGACGGGCAGTAAATATTATCATCATCACCAATAGGATGCTCTTGGTCTTCATTCATCTTAGCTTGAAAAATACTACGATAGGAGCGGGAGCAGTCCACCACCTTGAGATGTTTCTCTTGTAAATTGTAGAATATAAGACGTTTTCCATTAAACCAGTACAGCAACACCTGATCGGAAAAAGTCAATATACGTGTAGGAGGCGTAGCAGCAGAGGTGTCAAAATAGCGACAAAGAGAAGTAGGTTGTAAACCTTCCTGATCCCTAATCTGAACATCGAAAGTTTTCTCCTTGCTCCATACATGTTTGTCCTTATCCTTCAATACATACATGTGAACCTTGTAACAACCACAACAAACACCGGCCTGACAATTACAACGATGGCCGCAATGATCATTGTTGGATCTTGTTGTTATCCTCTCAGAACGTGCAATACAAGGGTGTCCTTTGAATTCTAGCAGATGATCATCTGCTAAATACTGACGCTCAGTTGTCGGAGTTCCCAGAGCACATTCAGTCGGGAGTCGAATGAAGCGAATCTTCTCGTTGTGGATGTTGAACGAGAGCAACATTTCAATCTTGTCATCATTATTACCAACCTGATTTTGCGTCATCCAATAAAGATCACCCCCGCAGAAGGTTGCTGGTCTCCATAACGTTCTTGGAACTCTAGTGACCATGGAAGAACCCATCGGTGAGATATCAAACGTACTAGTAATTATCTTTCTCCATGACATAGTTCCCAATGTAATGACCATGCAAATAAACTCGTTGTTGTCTTCCGAATAATATATAATTACAGCCTTGTATACTTGTGATAATGGATCAAAACCAAAACCATGACACAAGTAGATGTATTCCTCGATAGGTGGTACATAAAACATGACAAGTGCTTCGTTCCAGATGGGGTTAACAACGGTTATTGAATCACGAGCATCATTGTATGCACTGACTGATTTCACACATGCTAAACCGTTGCAAAAACCTACTAGTTCATGTGTTTTCTCCTTATTAAAACCCGAGAGATATCTAACTCTTAAATTCGCTCGCTTTTTCCCTCTTAATAATAAACTAAAAAAGTAATTTTCTGAGCCGCCTAATTTCGATACATTAAGTAGATTAAAGACTAGAGATACTTTATTTTTGTTTTGGACGTAGTGAATCGCATGAAATCTTGAATCACTAAAGATTGAATTGTACCATAACTTACTGATGCAACAGCAAGCTGCCAGACTCCGGAATGGCAATCTCGTCAGAATACTTTCAATTACCAGTTCCTCCGGAAGATTTTCCCATATCCTTGCCATGTCGTGCTGCTCTTTTCCTTTATCAGTTTCTTTTTTATTTTGTATGATAGCTATTAATTTCAAAATTGCCCCTTTTTCTTCTGTAAAATATGCTTTTCCAGTAAAGTATGCAATGAAGACATTCAATAAGGAGCGGATCAAAAAAAGAAAAAAGATTTCCAACATAGGGTGAGGCATGCTGCTTCAACAAGTTGTTACGAGACTTGGTATGCCAAAACTTTGTACTGCATATCTTATATATATATATATGCTTAAAAAAACAAAAAACCGGGACCGACTACATTTCTTTCGTAATACTAAACCGAGTGAAAACCTAATTCTATCTCCACAACTTTGTTTTTCATCTTTGTCCGTCTCTTTCTAATGCCGTTCGATCGGCCGGGAGACTCTTTACGAAAAAGATTGCTACTGCCATTTTCTTTTTTACGGTTTTAACCTTCGACCAACTAATACTGAATTCTAAATCTTTTTACTTCTTGGGCTTACCGTTTACTCCATTGGACCATCGCACTTTTTTCCCCTGATCTTAATTGATTTTGTTGGTCTTCTAATATCATTCCAAGGTCATCCGAAAACCATCTCATGAAGTGGATCCTCCTCTTCGATCGTCTTTCAACATCTGCTAATCGGAGTAGGGCTGCACAACGGGTAGGGTGGGTAGGATATGGCCTATTTCGCCACCCTACCCGTTTAATGGCGGGTAAGATTTTTTTACCCGCCACCCTACCCGCCAGTAAACGGGTAGGATAGGGTGGCGGGTATAACCATTTTTTTTTGTCTTTTCTTTTTTTTCCTACTAGTAGTTACTACCTTCTGTCAGTTCTGTGTATACAAAAACTGATCCCCAAAAGAAAAGAAAAAAATCTTGCAACAACTGATAAATAAGAGTCGACCTATCTAAGTATGTACCCAATGTACTGCCAATGTAACTAGGAAAAAATGAACAAACAAAAACATCCTGCTAGGCACAAAGCCATTTGTAGTCTCAAGAAACGAGTTCTATTCTTTTCAAAATAGACGATGAATCCCAGCCCAATTCCATGTTCTTCATGTGACCTTGTTCTTCATATAGCAGTATAATCACCAAAAGCTCTTCATATTGACCTTCTTCTTGGTCATCATCTACGATGATGGAACAAATACTAAGATCACCAAATAAATCGCATACAAATTATCTCTTGTTAGATTCTCTTACTGATACTAGGGAGAGAGCAAGCATATACACATGTATGTCCCTGGAGGGGTAAGATAATTTATGTTTTGATATCAGTATTAAAATGAAAGACCTGTGTATGTAACCATGACATAATAAGACAAGAAAATACATGGAAATTAAGTTTAGGTTGACAATAAGGTGTCAAATACAGGCAAAATGACTTTAATTATTGAGTCAACAAATCTAAAAGCGCAATGGAATTTCTATTCGCGAGGCAGATAAACATGAACTTCCATGTGGAAACTTCCATCTCAATGCCGGAGAGGCGCAAAGCACAACATAAAAACGAAAATCGGATCAATTACAGGGGTTGTATGTTAATAGCATAAATGTGTGTTACATGTGAGTGAGTGTGTGGGAAACGTATTTGTAATAGTGTGTCTCACACTGCTGAGAAGTGTAAGAGAGTCATTGTAATATTTGGTGTCTTCACTTACACAATGTAGAAGCAACAAAACAAAATAAAGGTTGTATTTATGCATTTCCATGTACCAAGAGTTCCACAAGATGAATTAGGACATGACAGGGTATTAACAATAAAGAATCTGCAATAAAGTTTGTAGCATAAGAAATCAGCGACTATTACCAATAAGAAAGATATGACAAAAGCTGGTGCAGGTAATAACAACTTGTAAACCATTAGGAGGTGCAGGTGGCAAAAAAATCAATTATGATATACTCAAATCTCATCTCTCAGACTCGGCTCTAACAAGTACTATACTAGAAGTCTGGCAAATTGCCATTAGTTGATTTTTTATTACCCAATATTATTAGTATTCAAGACCAACGTAGGTTCGGGTAAGAGTAAAAGGTGTGAAACAAGATTCGTGCTTTGCCAATCGAGAAATATGTAGAGACGTATATGATGTTCATAGTCTAAAATACACCTTGCATGAAAATGGCTAAGATTAAATAATACGATGTGTTTTAGCAACAAACATTAAACGTACAGGGAAATAATGGCAAGTGTGCTTATCTCAATGAATACGAGTTAGTTGAATTTGAAAACATAGTCATAGAGTCTCCCCTCTAGGAATTGGGCGACCTCGGGGTGCTTCACACCCAAGAGATGAGAGGGGATATATATATACATGAACTAGAAACAATAGTGAAGAACATACATTGATGGAAGTCGAGGAAACAAAATGCAATAGACAGTTACCATTCCAATCTTGAGGGAATCACATCTAAATTGAGCATAAAGGTTAGTCTCAATTCCACGGCTTTACATGCAAAATGAAACATGAATTATAGTTTCTAAAGAATCCAATTATTTAGCCAAATATTACATGTCAAGGGCAGAGACCCCACAAGTCTAAGTACGGATGACTGGTTTACGATAAATCATTCAAACCAACAAACGATAATTTTAAAGGATTGATTTAATTTGATTTTTTTCTTATTTACGTATCATAGTATCCATCAAATGCTCTTATTGACTTATTTATCATTTAGTATTAGTACGTTATTTTCTTAATTATTTTCTTCTGTGGATCATTCAATCATAGGCCAAAGTTTACGTTATGCCTAGTACGGGGAGCTATTGTGATAAGAACATTTTCTCTCACAAGAAACCAACTAGCATTGAAGTGCAACCAATATATATACTACCTTTGATTCTTCATGGTTTCAACTAGTTTTCGACAATTTTCCGAACTTGGTTTTGGATTTTGGGCAGTTCAATTAAAATGCCAAAGAATTGATACGTTGTCTTATAATCTCTCTTTGGTGTAACAACCTACCATTCTTTCCATGACAACTAAATCGCTTCCCATTGGCCAAGTACGCAAGTTCTTGAGACACACTTGAAAGATCAATAACCTATAAATGAGATGAAAAGTGAGTAACACATATTCTTATGACAAATTCCTAACCACGATAAATATACTAAATACAGAGAATTCTAACGTAACTGGAATTGATTTACTTACAGGCAAATCGTTGCCAGAATTGCAATCGATAAATTGGAAGTATCAACACCAACAAGTTTCCCATTCTCATCTTTTTGCATAAAAAACACCAAAAGCACTAGAATCAAAAATACTTGGTATAAAAGCGTTTTTACAATCCAATGGCACTGTCCCCACCTTTGCAATGATCTCCACCAATTGGTGTATGTTACATCATTGATTGAAGGTAAGTCATTGTTGCTAAAACGATCTGCATCAAACAAAATCATTATACATGTCAAGAGAAACATGCTGTGAAAGATAATAGCATCTTCCTTCTCGTATGTGGTATAACATACTCATTCACAGCATTCTCAGTATAAATCCTACCCTAGTTAACTATGCTAAACAACAAAATTTCCAAGACGCACTTTTTTAGGCTCACAGATTTTCTCTTTTAGAAATAGAACCAAATATGCACCGTTCAGTGGGTTAACATGAAAACTAAATTCCTATGAGAAATTTCATCAATCGGTTAACATGCATGTTAAGTTTTCATAAAATCTCATTTATTTAGAATTAGGGTTTGATTTCATAATATAAAAAGTAAAAGCATGAGATCTACTGGATGATTAAGACTAGTTTGTCTTCCCTTTATGAAATCAAACATGCAGAGGATGAAATCATCAAAATCCTCACAACATAATCAAACCACGAATTTAGCTTTTGAAATTCCTCTTTAGACGGAGATGGAGCAAGAGGAAGAAAAGGGTTTCGTGAAATATCCAATTGAATGAGTTATCGACTTCTAGATTTGGGGTTGACTTTGATTTGAGAAGAAGGCTTTTCTGTGTTTGAAATTCGAACTTCGATTTGGTTTAGGGAAGAGGAAGAAATTCGATTTGGTTTGGGGAAGAGGAAGAAAGAAGAAAAAATAGATAAGTGGAAAAAACAACTTCACTTTTTACCCCCGATATGTTTCGAAATGACGAAAAATACAAATGAGAAAAAAACAATGCAAGGATACTTAAGTCATTGCATTATTAACGGGTAGGCGGGTAGGGTAGGTTAATTTCGATCTTTACCCGCCATCCTACCCGTTTAACGGCGGATAAAAAAAATTTCTAACCGTCACCCTACCCATCAAACGGCGGGTAGGGTACGGTTCGGGTAAAATAGTGGCGGGTAGGGTAGAAATGGTGGATATGGGTAGGGTATGTGCACCCCTAAATCGGAGTGTGTTCTTATATTGTTCCCATGTCTCGCAGTTTTCTTTCTTATGTTGTTGGTTTGATTTTGATTACCGGTTTGTTTGTTGTATTTCAAAGCTAAAGGTGTACTACTCTTTGTCACTTTAATGTCAAGCTATCAAGGACATTGTCTTAGCTAAACGGGACATAAAAACTTAAGTGAAGGACATTGTGCGGAATTGAACAAGACATAAAAACTTAAGTCGAGGACATTGTGCGAAATTTAACAGGGACATAAAAATTGGAAAGTTTGTACTCTCAACTTGCGCTTTGAGGATTAGTGATGTACTTCGCATGGAAATAAAGCACGAAAGAACAACATTTACATTTCTGGCGTTAAATATATTTTAGTACGTGAACTTAGAATGTTATGTATTTCAATCACTTAGCTCTTTAATATTTCTGATTCTCCAGCTTAATGGAAAAGAGGCGGTGGTTGATGGCAAGTAATTACTATATTGTGAATGGTGTCACATAAGCATGGTACTTGTAGGTTGATACGGTTTCGATTGAACATGGTATTTAAACTAAAACCATATATAGATTGTTGATCATCAACTACGATAGCAACATGCACTTAATGACTTGGAATGATGAGGTTGCAAAGAGGGTTGCTAGATAGACCACTTCAACTCTTGGTGCTAGGCTATTTAAATACTTTTTGCCCACTAAATAACCAAAGGATATCTTGGGGTTCCAATGACTTATCTATAAAATACTCGGGGAAATGCATCGGTGGTGGGGTGTTGGTGGTGATATTGGTCGGATATATGTTGTAGAAAAGGCGTACTTAGGCGCAAGGTGGCGCACAAAAAAAGGCGCCCAGGCGCCAAATTATACATAATTCTGTTTTTTCTAGTAAAAAGGCCCTCGCCTGGGGCGCCAAAGGCGCTGGGCTTGGCGCCTCGCCTTGCCTAACGCCTTTTACAACATAGGGTCGGATTAAAGTAGGCGCAAAAAGCTTACACCAAGTCCACCACTTACACCGGCATTAAAAACACAACCAGTCCAGTACCACTATCAATTGCAGCGTTAACTTCTTTGGTGTTTTGATGGGCATAAAGGTGTGAAAGCATCAAAATTTGCAAATGACATAGATAAGAGTAGCTAGAAGAGGAGAAGACATTACTAAGGCTATAAAAGATGGTAACCGTATTGTTTTTTTTTTTTTTTGATCGTTCAAAAGAATAGATTAAAAAACACGCAAGCCGTGTGCGGGCAGATACACAGACAAAGAGCGAAAAACCCACCAACAAAAAGCAAAGCTAAACAAAAGGAAATTCTAAGAATTCAAAGAGTGTCAACAAAAGAAGACACATCTTGTAAAACCTAAAAAACAAAGAAGCAACTTGCAAACTACAATGTGGATCTTTGCCTAAAAACGATTTATCCCTTATGAGCACCTTCTATTATTAAACCATCGTGGTTTTTTGCGAGATCGCTGAACATTTCTTCACGGTCAGCCTTCACAGGTGGAAATTCTAATCCCCATAAAGGTCCATAATCCACGAGCTTATCTGCCGAGACGTTAGGATCTTTAGATTTAGGAAGCTTTTTCTTTTTTGAACTTGCACCTTTGGATATCATACTCAATTTCATACCAACTCCAATAACTGGCTTGGACAATGACTGCTTTGCAGTGCTTACCTTTGAATCTTTCAAAACTAACTAGGAAGAGGATACCTCCCCTTCTTATTCTTATTCTTCTTCTTCTTCTTCTTCGTCTATACCATGAAACCTGTTATGTGATTCAAAACCGGGGGGAATAGCTGGATCAAAAGATGAGGTGCTTGCACCATCCACAGCCGGTTGAATTTTGGGATGTTTGAGTGCTTTTCTTTTTTCTTTTACTTGGTGTCTTTCTTTTTTTTTGAAAGAAACCCACTCGCCTAGGACCTTTTCTTGTTCAAAAGCTTCTTCATTGGTGACTTAGGAGCATCATCCCCTTGCCCATTTTTAGAAACCCCCATCTTCTTCGTGACTTTGTCCTTAGCCGCACCAATTGAATCAGTAATGCTACCATTCTCATTGACTTGAGATTCAATACCACCATTTTGCACCTTTTCATTTGTAATAACATTGTTCGCAACTGTTCCCTTAAGGGCTTCTCCTTCTTTGCTTGTCACAAGCACCCTCCACCGACCTTTTGTGATTTCTCGGTGCCCTTTCCAAGAACAATTGCCTCCTCATTTTTATCCTTACCAACCCCCTTCTCTGCTAAATTAACTTGAGTGTCTTTGTTCTCAAGATCCTTTCCATACTTTTTTGAATTCCATCTTGGTTTGACTTCTTTGTGCAGTTTGTAGAAGAATGACTAAACACCTTACACAAAACACACTTGGGAGGTTTCCATTGGTATTCAACCGGCATTTCTAGAGCAATCTTACCATCAATCATTAAAGGTATACTCTCAGGGTAATTAAAGTCTACATCGACTTCAATACATATTCTACCATATGATAGTGTTGTTATATTTATAGTAAATTCATCTGCAAGTAAATGCTTCCCTAAGAAACTAGATATTAGGCTAAGCCCTTCATTGTCCCACATGTGTAGTGGAACATTGTATATCAACACTCAAATGGGTAAGGTTCTAATGCTAGCAATAGAAGATTCAATTAAATTATACCAAGGTCTCGCAGTGAAAAGACAACTGGAGATGTAAAAGGAGCCTAATTCTAGCACCTTTCTACGATCCTCATCTTCTTTGAATTCAAATATGAAAGCACAATTCTTTGTGTAATTTGATACTCACGTCATTTTTGAGTTTCAGTGGTTGGATACAGACTACCTTGACCTTTGGAAAGGAAAGTCTTTTACCCACACAAATCAACTACATACTCCTCACATCTTTTGATTCTTGTAGAGAAATCACCATTTGCATAATCCACCACTCTCTTACCATCTAACTCTTGAAGGAGTGAATTTCATTGGAGGTTGAGGGGAGATAGGCTTTTCTGGTGGAAACAATGTCCTCCGTTCTTTAGAGTTAGGGTTTGAGACACCCCATTTGTAGTTGCAGAAGAATCAACTTCTCCATTTGAATCAGAACCTCCGGCTGCTTTTCCATGAAGAACCATCCCAATCTTGTTGTGAATCAATTCAGTAACAGCACCATCACTACCCTTTTGATTATTTACACCATTTTTAGGGTTAAGATCATCAAAACCATCATTAATAGTATAGCTAGGGTTAAGCTTCCTACCAATTCTTGCCATTAGAAGCAACTGGAGGAGGAAATTCGGTAAACCCCGAGCTTGATTCCTCCTCAACCATGGCGATTTGAAGAATAAATTCAAACTCCTCCAATTTCCAATCAAATCAAATTTTCTGTCCCATACTTGTAGATCGCAAGAAAGGGGAGAAGAGGTACAAAAAATCAAATAATTTGAGTAAGAAAAGAGAAAGGTACAAAAAATCAAATAATTTGAGTAAGAAAAGAGGGAGAATTCAAAGATCTTAGATTGAAAAAAAAAATCGCATGTTTTCTCGACTTTTTTCTGTCTCCTGTTTTCTCTCTCCAAAGAATCTTACCGTATTGTTATTGTTTTTTTTTAATTTCTAAATGAGGATCTTCATAGCAGCACTTGATGGGGGACTCTGTAGATTCGAAAAAGTAATCTTTTATTTGAAATGTTGGGGATCATTTTAGGTTCTTTATATGTATTGGTTCCTATTAAATCAGTATGCCGCATTTTTCAAGTTCTTTATATTGGTTCCGCACAAAGCAATTCTATAATAAATTGCTCCTTTAGTCCCTAAAAATAGATGACCTATTCATTTTTAAAAATTTTTCCTTTAACAGATAATACATATCATTAAATAAGGGATATTCTAAATTTATCCTTTTAATTGATTATTTTTAGTATAAGAAATATATCTAATTTGATAAGCATGTGTATATTCGTTGCATATGTGTTTTAAAATGATTTTCAATGGTATAAAGTTAGTATATAGTTTGAGAGACAAATCATTTCTAAGTTTTACTAATTACTATTTGTTAGGATATGATTGTAAAAGTAATTAAATAATACTCATATCTTCTCCCTTTCTTAACATTTGTGCAAACTTAAACAAGCTCATCTATTTAGTGACAGAGGTTGTATGTCAATATGATTCATTATTATGTTACTGGAAGACCCTTATCAGTTTTGGGGAATGGGTAGGGCATACCGATTTTGGGAGTTTAATTTTTGGCTCGGTTTGTATAAGTAAATTTTAATAGATTAATAGTTTCGGGACAACTAAATTTTATCAATTTAGCGAAATACTATTTATAGATAAATTAATAAGTTATTAGTATATCGAAATACATTAAATATAAATGTAAACTTTAAAAGGAAGTTTATTTTGTGTCTTAATGTGTATACTTTGATGTTAAGAATTAAAATTAACAATAACACCACCTGCACAGTGAAAAATACATTAAAATATATGTAAATTTTAAAAGGAAGTTTATTTTGTGTCTTAATTTGTAGAGAAATCCTCAGAGAAATCCAAAGGAATTAGTCAAGACTCACACCGGACAAGGTTTGGTCAACATCGTTTGTGGATGAGTCAAACAGTCAACCCTAGTTGGAAGGGAGCCATCTTGAAATGACTGAAACGCCCTTTAGGTGGTTAACTTAACCATCTGAATCATCTACCCATTTTAATTTATACGACTTTCGGAATAAGCTACCCACTTAAACTTATACGACAATCGGATCAACGTTACCAATTTATTTTATAAGGCATCGTGCATGAATTGGTACCCGATTTATTTTATACAACCAAAATGATATGTGTTTATTCTTCGTGTCATTTGCTATGAAGAAATGTTATGATATTACCAATCCCTTGTTATGTCTGCTATATCTATAGCACAACTTGATCATACTTAGAGCTGCAATGTGAGTTTCCATAACTTATAAGTTGTAAACGACATACATTCCTCAGTCCTTCCTTACTCCTTAATCCTTGTACATTCAACTTCAAAATTTTGTAGATTTGCATTTCAAAGAAAGTGAAATGTATTAGTTATAGGGAAAGCAATTACAGCAGCAATGACAATTACAAGGAAAGCAATTACGGCAGCAATGACAATTGCGGGAAAAAAACGATTTTTTTGTCTATGTGCGTTTTTGTGTTAATAACAAAATGGAAGGCTTAAATCGTTATTACAGCTAAATAAAAGGATATATCCGAAGAGATTTAGGGGCATATTTTGATTAAAGAGCTACTGTAATTGCTTAGTGCTAAATATATGAAAGTCACATATGTATTTGAGACTAATCCTTTTCACTCGGACTGTTGAGAAAATTCTTACCCTTTCTTACTCTACACGACTTCCTGAGCCACCATCTCGGAGGTAGGATTTCTCTAGTTTCCCAGTCTTCATATTTTCTTTCATGGGGATTAGCTTAGTTGTGTATCTCTTCCATCTTCCAATAACACCGACATCAACACCTCGCTAGAACTGAACCATGTTAGCCAAAATCATGTCCTTCTTAAGAAAGTGTTATATGCAAATACCACAGTGATAGTTTATTGAATTAGATAGTACTAGATTACCGCGCGCGGTGGGGGGCCGACCGTAGATAAACAGTGACATAATTGAAAACCAACACAAAGTGATACGCGTGAAAACACAACTGCACCCTATCCTAGTATCAGCACCAACACACATATGTAACTCTTGTATAGATGACGACGGGCACGTGGCCGGCGAGAAAACTGGCAATCGAGGATTGTTGGATTTGATTGCAATAGGCTGAAAAGTGTTGGCAATTTATATGCAGTCATTTATTGTCTTTCCTGTTCGTTCGCCAATGCCACACTGTTATCATCGGCCTATCGAAAACTAAAATAAAAATAAAAAATAACCAAACTTAAAAACGCTCACGAAGCAATTATGCTTGTATGCCTAAAATTATCACCCCATGTGTCGATACTCTTTATATGCGTATCAACAGTTGGAAGATATCTTCAAAGACAAATGGATACTTTGGTCTTTTGAAATAAGGAGTGGTATAACGACTAGACCTTAGCTTTACTCCTCTTTTTCATCTGTCTCTTCTTTTTTGTTAATCGAGAAAATTCATAGCTTAGTTTGTTTAATTGTTTCTTTGGTAGATGGCGATTGAAGTGATTAAGAGAAGAAGTTGAGTCGTACTTCATTCAACATTAAGTTAAGAAGCTTCTTTTGATTCAATTACAAAATGTTTTTTTGTTTTTTATTAATCAATGATATGCGTGTGTTTGATTTTTGATTTGAAGAATGGGTTTGTCGCCTTGAATCAGTAATTGATTAAGAATGAGAAAAAAGATTGGAAGTTGACTTTAGACCAGAAATAGAAGAAACTTTGTTAATGTAAATGAAGGGCAGCGAGAGAGACAAGCTTAATTTGTTTGTTTTGATTAGGAATTTTCTTTGGAATGGACATTTTAATCATTACGTAGTACTATTAACCATTTATAAGATCGTTGTACACCATTCTTAGCAAGTAAAATAATTTCTTTGAGTTGACGACATTGAAGGTGGAAAGATATATAGGTGATAGAATTTGAGAAAGGAGAGTTGACTCCTTGAGTTAGTAGCCAACTTTGAAGGAAATGGATTAAAGCGGCGAGTGCAGCGTTACGGTTGGGTGGAAATAACTTCTTCTTTTCAAATGGTATATCGACATCTTCTCTGTATTTTCATTACATTCTTCTCGTTGTAAATTCACATTTCTTTCACCCGACCACATATGAAGCTTTAGTCAATGAATTGGAGAACCCATTAAGGTCTCGGTTGTGTCATACTCAATCAAATATGAAAAGCATCAAGCTGGATTAGTTCCATAGAATTGGCGTTTCACTCATGATTCGATCTCTCGGTCTCTCCGGCTCTCGATCTAAAGTTCCATCGCTCTAACTATCTTGTGAAGGTTCGAAGAACATAGAATTGATATTATCGGTGAATACTGCCGATATCGGAAAAATGTAACCATAGTTTATTCATATTAACTATGATTGAGGGATAAACTTGGAACAAAAAAACAAAACTTAGAAAATCTTGACGGACAACCGATTTTGTCCGTCAACTATAATTGACTCAACAGTTGGCGGTCTGGTAGGAAAAACCCAAACGTTGGGATTTCGACGAGGATATCCCTAATTTGTACACTTTGATGTTAAGAATTAAAACAATAACACCATTGACACGGTGAAATCATTCGAGCTTTTCAAGGGACTACAAAAAAGTTAGAGGAAAGTCCAAAGTTACATAAATGTGAACAAAAAACAATCAAGTTTCGAGTTCTTATATCACTAACGCACTATAATATTATGTTATATGTTGTTGATTGATTATTAATTAAAATATTAGTTGGGCCTATTGGAAACTTAACTTTTTTTATTATCTTATAAATTTAAGGGGTTATTAATTTAGTACACTGTCCATGTCGTGATGGCAAAAAAAAATTATTTTAGCGAAATTATTAATTTATCGCGGATTAATTTGATGAAGTTGTATTGTATTCTATTTTGAAACTCCTTCTACACTCAAGCAAAATTAAGATAATACTAAATGAATAAGGGAAAATTGGAAAAATACCCCAAAACCAAATGTAATCATGGAAAAATGCCCCATTGTGGACAGACTGAGAAAATGCCCCAATATGTTAAGTTTTCCATCCAAAACCGTTAAGGAGTCAATTTGTGCACACTTGCGGGTCTTCACGTGCGAAAAAATATAAGAATATCCCTGTCGATATTTCCACGTTCCTAGATGATTGGACGGTGAGATTTGTGCGAATAAATAGAGAAAAATGTATATTTCTGAGTGTTATAACCCAAGGAGAGTGGGTATCGAGAATCGACACGAAACCAATCCCAAGTATATGGCCATGGTAAACATCGACCACCTTAGGAGCGGTAAAACGGTAGACGATAAGATGACAATGCCTAATAATGGATATATTGTAGGTCCACCTTCTACTTTCCAAGAGGAGACGATGAGTGAAAAGAGTGAAAGTCAATAATGATGCCAATGTGATTCACGATAGGTCCGTTTTGTGCTCAAGCCCCATATCCACAATTGTTAGTTCCAACAAAGAAGGAGTCTACTTTCAATGAAATAATGGAAATATTTAAGCAAGTGAACATTAACATTTCATTATTAGAAATAATTAGGAAAATGCATGTTTATGTCAAGTTCCTTAAAGATCTTTTTACATGATAGTGTAAGCTTGATGTCCATAAAAAAGCCTTTTTATATGGTGTTAGAGCATTGCTCGGTAGAACTCGCATGTGTTGCTATCTCAAGCATGTTTGTCAATGTTAGTGATCAAAATTATAAGTCTTGATTTCTAGTCTACTATAGCTAAGGTCTCGGACTAGGATAGAAAGTGTAGTTGAGCTCAAGAACTCCATGACAATCATCAGCATACGAAGGACTACTCAGGGAACTGGTGGATCTTCATCGACCAAAAGGTATGTGGAGACTTGAACTTATCTATCAATCAAAATTCTATTTATCTCATATCTTGAGACAAAAGTCGTTTTTCTATATAGACTTTGATTATACATATTCAGTATTATTTTGGTAGAGTTTATCTCGCCTATCTATTTCTCGAAATATGTGTTGGTAAGCTTTCGCTTTAGCCGAATTCATCTTTACCTAGTGACGAAAGTCATGTTATGTTTCAATCACTTTGAAAATTGCTCACGATTTTGAAATATAGTTTGTGAATAACAATTATATAATAACGTCCTCGAGAATGTTTCAATGATTGAAATGAGAGTTTAGATTACGTACCATTGGTGGGATATAAGCATTGTTGTGGAAACACATATATGTATAAGTCCTATTCCTTGAACCGAAGTTTGCGAACTTTGTTGATAAAGAGAACCAGGAATAGTGGCATGAGCTAAGTCCTTGAACTCGGTCTGCGAGACCAATCCATGAGGCTGGCGGAAGTTCTCGACCGAGAAAATCTGTTTGGAGTTTGTGAAGTCCTTCCGGGAACTTAAGTCCGCGAACTTGAGTTGGTTATATCTAAAAGGGGTTATTCTTGAACTCATGTTTAAATAAACTAAGGAATGCTTTTGCAAACCGTGGCTATAAGGTTCATGAACCGATTCGAGTGAATCAAATCGTTTTTGCTTCGATTGTGTCTTGTGTAGTTACATAATATCTAAGCAATTGAATAACTCTCTAACTAGTTCATTTGAGTCATTTGAACTAGTTATGGTGAAAAAGAATATGGTTGATATGAAATTGCTCATATGGCTAACCATTTGGTTAACTATTGTTGAACCAACAAATGTACATGTTTGGGTACGGTTACACAAGCTTAGAAACGTGCATTTCATTTGTGTATAACAAGCTAAGTTTTTGATCTAACGGTTGGGAAATATTAGATTGAATCTAATCAAGTTTTCATCTAACGGTGAATATTGAATGCTTTGTTACCAAGCTAACATTGATTGCAAACCCTGATTTGAAAGACTATATAAGGGAGAACTCTGGCAACTGGGAAACCTAATCCCCACACCTTACGTGTGATACTAGTTGTATAAGTTATAGTCGATTATCCTTTAACCTTTGGTTTCTTATCTAAACCAGGTTAACGACTTAAAGACTTCATTGAGATTGTGAAGCCAGGCCGATACTACTTTCTCGTAGTTGTGTAATCTGATCTTGCTGTTTCTATCGTTTTGAGTACAATTGTAAGGATTGGGTTGAGATTTATATCTCCGATAGGCAAGATAGAAAAGTAGTCACAAACATCTTCGTCTCATCGTTTGTGATTCCACAATATCTGTTTTCGCTGCGTCGATTAAGACTATTGTGAGGTGATTGATAATACTAGGTTGTTCTTGAGGAATATAAGTCGGGTTATCAATTGGTTCATGTTCACCTTGATTTATCAAAAACGGAACAAAACTCGTAGGTATATTCGTGGGAGACGGATTTATCTATTACCGTATACTTTTCATGTGATCTGATTTGTTTATTAAAGTCTTTGACTTTGGGTCGTAGCAACTCTTAGTTGTGGGTGAGATCAACTAAGGGAATCAAGTACGTAGTATCCTGCTAGGATCGGAGACGTATGAGCATAATTGTACCTTGGATCAGTGTGAGATTGATTGGGTTCAACTACAGTCTAGACCGAAGTTAGTTTGGAGTAGGCTAGTGTCTGTAGCGGCTTAATACAGTGTGTGTTCAATCTGGACTAGGTCGAGGTTTTTTCGCATTTCGGTTTCCTCGTTAACAAAATTAGGGGTGCTCGTGTTATTTCTTTTCCGCATTATATTTTTATATAATTGAAATATCACGGGTTGTGCGTTGTTCAATCAATTAGAATATCCGACCTTTTGGTTGTTGATTTAAATTGATTGACGCTTGGATATTGGTCTTTGGTACCATCCAAGTTATCTCTCTAGTATTTGATAAAGACTCGCAGATTTATATTTGCTTGAGTATATATCAAATCGAGAGATCGAGATATAAACTCTTTGATATACTTTTCTCTAGATTGAGTCTCATTTGTCTAGTTGATTCTCTAGAAAGTATATTGGAGTTTATCCATACAGATTGCTAAGCGAAATATTGGGTGTGGTTGTTGTACCCCCGCTTTTTCATATGGTCAAGTATAATTCGCATGTTGTAAGAAAAATAAATGAAAGAATTAAACGAAGATTTTGACGTGAAATAAGTAAAAATTGAGATAAAAGATATGTAAGAGATTTCTTGTTGAAAAAAATTTAGGTTTACCTGCACGATCTGATCCCGACTGTTATTTGTGGTTTCAGCAGTGGTATGTCCTGATTCATGTGCTCCCATCATCGAGTTATTATGGTTGTCCATATCAGTAGTATTAGTGTTGTCACTAGCTTTTGGAAGTTGGATATGAATATTATGGGGGTTCATAAGCGGTGCACCATTAAGTTCAGAATTTCGTATTCTCTTAGCTTGTATTGGTTCCTCATTAGTTCATGTTGAACCTTCTTCAAAGAACACAACATCTTTGTTCATCCTTCTTTCTCCATCATTTTCTTCATCAACATCTGCTTCCCCCCTCAAGTATGTTTCATATTCTTCTTCTGACAAGATGTTCAGGTACAAGAGGTGAGACGTGTGCATGCATCTATTATTATCATAGTTTGACCAAACACTTTGGGAAGATCTTCTTTGGATGCAACTCCGAATGATATATGATCGATCCAGACTTTTTCATTAGTGGTTGTGTTCCACCATCCTCCTCTGTGTAACGGGTCTTTGAGACTCATCTCCACTTTAGCTGTGACTATGTTACCATATCGGGGTCTACAATTTGTGGGGTGTGTAGATATTTTCTTCCCCATAAAACCTATTGCTTCATCTACTACTAGACTATTAAGATGTTACAGCTTTAAGTACTTGAACTGTATTGTGAAAACTTGATGCATAAACTTGTAGTCAGCTATATGGATTTCATTGGTATACTTGTGATATGCAAACAGAGCTTCTCCCACAATCCATGGACCATTTTGGATTACTTCATCTCTTTCTTCTTCTGAGTTCATTCGAACTATCATTAGGTTGTGACCCATCACTCGAATTTGTTTGTTTATATAATTCCTCCATAATGAGTTGATCTCCTCCCTTATGATCCTCATATCAATTTTGGTCTTCCATATTAACTTTCCCAAAACTCCAAAAGTCCATTCTTCAGCAGCATCTTGAATTATTTGTGAAGAGCCAACAGTTCTTCTTGTTACTGGTATCTCTATATTAGCCCTTGCCTTGATAGTTGATTGATACGATTTTCAAAAGTCGGAATCATGGTTAGGTTTTCTTTGAGAACACTAGAAGTAAAGTTGTTTTTATTCCTGACTGACTGCGTTTAGGGTTTTCAAACCTTTATGTAGTATTTAAACTGACTACTCTTGGATGAGTAAAGACTTTCCTATGATGATATGTACCGATCCTAAAACTTATGATAGAATTTTGGAGTAATAATTGACCGGAATTTTTTCGTATTGGGATAACAAGTTTTCGATGAAAAGTATATCTCCAAATATGGTTAAGGCTTATTTCCAGCTACTTGTATGGATACATTTAAGGGTAAAATTTGAATTTGAAAATATGGAAAATGGAGGTTTTTGACTGAGTATTGGTTTGAGTTGGAGACTGTAACGGGGTTTCTGAACATACAAGCTTGGTTTTGATCTAAGAAACCTCTTCGACTTGTACTACTGATGATGGTCAGCACCACTGATGCGAGATGTAATCTTTTGAACACCACTGTTTTTGAATCATAGACATTCTAGGTACTAAATATAAAAGTACCACTAGATCCCACAAAAAATCAGGAGACTAGAAAAACTCAAATTGAAAGAAGAAATGCATGGGAGATTGATAAGAATATTAGGAAGTGACTAGTGCAATGAACTTGTGAACATTGGTAAACCCATTAGTATGGTTCCACATCCATTAATAAAATGCAAGTTTAAAACATATTTTCAAAAGTAAATAATCTTGGATGTAGTAAAAATTAGACGAAATCAGATCACGAATCAAACTCAAAAAAAATCAAGAACTATAGAAAATCGAAAACTCGCATGAGAGAAACTCTCGTTTTTTGAAGAAAAAAAATCTGCGTTGTTAGGCGGTTCACATGGGGGTGGCTAACCCACCCATTTGCCATGCCGGTGGCACTGCCTGCCCGGTTGTGCTACTATGGTAGAAAAGATAAGCGGTCGAGTCTCCACTTAAGCAGTTGAGACTACACCGCTAGAGGTCGAGACAACTTCACCTCCTTGCCGATTACTCGGAAGCATTGACAACATCCATCGCATCTCGATTATTGAGGTTCAATGTTTCTTCTGAAATCTCCGAAATATGCGACTCTATACAATCTCTTGATGTTGATGTTGTCCATCATTGGCGATATCTTGCATAACAAAAACATAATGTTCTGCAAATGGATTCATCTTCAACTATGCTAAATATGTGAGCTCGAACTCGAACTGACATGTTGGATTCGTGGAGTGAAAGAATGGAGTTGAAGAAATGATGTGAGTTGAAATGAAATTTGTTATCGTATTTATAGGATGAAGAAATTATGACCAGATTAGATGAGATGACATGGCCGATCGAGTCTCGGTCCTGGCGGTGGAGACCACATCTACCGATATTTGCTAGACCGAGCGGTCGAAACTCGACCGCTCGGTATCTTAGGCCTGGCTAAGTGGCAAATTTACCACTTAGCCGTGCCAGCTTTGCTGGGCTTTACCCGGCTCCATAATGGGTGCATAAATGGCAAACATAGAGCAAGTCTTATGGTGGAATCCAACTTATTCCAAGTGTGGAAAATCCATGGAATGTCAAGTCTAATGGCTTCCAAGTTGGGGTTTCCAAGAGAAAATCAAGCGAGGTTCCATGATTTGGTGGAATGGTCTGTGGAATCCATGGAGATGCAAATAAGAATAGCGTAAAATGCTATTAAGAATAACGTTTCTACTGTAGATTTAGCTCCATTAAGAATAGCGTTTTTTTTTATCCGTAGATTTAAATTGAGTTGTTGAGAATCTAACGGCTGAGAAAAAAGCTCCATTAAGAATATAGTTTCTACTGTAGATTTAGCTCCATTAAGAATAGCGTTTTTTTTTTTATCCGTAAATTTAAACTGAGTTTGAGAATCTAACGGCTGAGAAAAAAGCTCCATTAAGAATAGCGTTTCTACTGTAGATTTAGCTCCATTAAGAACAGCGTTTTTTTAGCATTATTAAGAATAGTGTTTCTACTATTCCACCATCACGCTTGCGGTTCCATCCACAATTCCAAGTGCTGAGGTGGCGTGGAAGATGGAAGATGGATGGATTCCTTCATAAGACTTGCTCTGAATATTTGCCACACCCATAGGAACTAGCCTTACTTGTGAAATTCCGTAATTTTGCCCTGTGAATAGCTTACGGCCTTGTTTTTCACCGTTGAGTAGATCCGTAAAAAGCGAACGGTCAAAGACACGCGTATGTAACCTTACACGTGGTGGCAAGATATCCGGAGCATTATCAAGATAAGAAGTGCTTTCAGAAATGAAGCCATTTTCTCTTTTTCTTTCTCTCTCCTCTGGTTCATTTCTTCAAAAATGAAGCACCTCCTTCAAAATCTAGAACAACATAATCTCAGTGTTGATAATTAAATCATGATAATGAGAATTAAGCAATCCAGAACCCAAAGTTTTGAAATAAAAATTGGATCTCTTTTCTTATTTAGAGATGACTTCTTCTTTTTATTTCTCTGCTCTGATTCGGATTCGGTTCAAACTCAAGCATATATCTACTCTCTTCTCCTATTATTGTCTCTGTATCTTATTGTTAAGTTTTCGGTTTCTCAACTAATGGCTCGGCTCGACTCCGCTAGCCCTGGCTCAAGAACAAGAAAACTCATCTGATGCCGTTCTCAAAAATTCCCACCTCTTTATTATATTTCCTATATAAAGAAATAGCTTCTGAGGTTTATTGGTTTTCATCTTCTTCTTCTGTCTCTGTAAAATCAAGAAAAGGTTTATTGTTTTCATCTTCTTCCGTTTGGGTTTATTTGTTCTGAATCATTCTTCCAGTTATTAGGTTGAATCGTTCTCCCTCGTTCTCTGTCATGTCGTTTCTGAGTAATTGTTGTCATGTTCGACCCATGGTTAGATGCTATTTCAGTTTCTTAGGTAAATCTAGGTTTTCTTAATCTAATTTAGGTTTTCCATGCGTATTTTCTCTACATTCCTATTTGCAGTTATCGATACCGAATCGCTTAAGACGAAGAGGACCTGCTAATGCTTTACCAGTTGTACACCGTCGATTCCCACAACCAGTACATGAAATTCAGGAAGTTTATGATGAGATGTACGATGATATTCATCCTCCCCAACCTGATGATGGTGATGATGATGATCAGGTACTTGAATTTAAAGGATATAAGAATTCGATATTTCTTTAGCGAATTCATGATCTGTTTGTTTTAAATTTCTTAACCAAATTCCTGATCTTTTTTAACAAAATTATCTTCTTGCTTAGATGTTGGATGTTGATGATGATGATGATGATGATGATGATGATGACGAAATTCTTGATCAACGAAATGGATGGGACACGGTTGCAGGAATTTTGTGGATTTGCTTTGTAGTTTTCTTTGGTCATCCATACTTTGGACGAGGTTGGTTACTCTATATAAAATTTTGGTTCTATGTTTTTTTTATTATTTTGAATGAGATTGCACACTTGAACTATTTGTTTTATAAATCACTTAGGAAAAACGTTTGCAGCAGAGAAGTCCTTATATACACTGTTGGCATAGATAAGTTTAACAATTTAAGTGTTGACATTAACCATAAATCCTCAATATCATAGTCTTCAAAGGAATCTCCTGTTTAGTACGTGTGCAAGTACGTGTTCCATCTCAACATTCGTAATCCCTTCTGTATATGCCACTCATGAACTACCTCCTGTTGCATCAACATTGTTCAAATTAGATGATGATCCTTCATAGTTGTGCAATTGAGTCGGAGGATCAGAATCTGGACTAGCATTAGGTGCTTGACTAGTTAATATATTCAGTGCCTGTTCTTTTGTTACTGAGTTCCGCAGAGCTTCAACCACTTGAGAATGTTCTAGTGATTACTGGGATTTTTGCATCTGTAGTATATTTTCAAGTTGCCTTTAATTTGAATTGTTGTACTTATTTGATAAGGGATTATAGAATTTAGCTTGTGATTCACAATATTTGTACTCTTTATCATGAATGTTATTGTTTGGAAATTTGCTTGATGTTCAATTTTGTTGGTTCTTATAGATACGAGCTCGGTCGTCTACCCACTACAACAATTAGGTTTATGATTTTGTGAGGAGGAGCAATTAGGTTATATTGTGAGGAGGGTATGTAATAGAGGACAGAGGCAATTATAGTACAGAAGCAATGAAAACTGCAGTTAGGAGGATACTCTACATCTGTTTTTTCTTTTTCTTGGATCACGCTAAAGGGTCATGTGTATATTACAATGTTAAACTTTACTTCATTTTCATCAAATAATCATAGATGATCTGATTATTTTAGATTCTAGGAAGACCATGGGATGAACACTGCTAGATATTGTTGTTTGAATTTTAACACGCCATTCCCTCTTTGCCAAGGGAGTTTAACGAGATAGTTGTGAGTATGAATGTATCCTGAAGTTATACGGAAACATTCAGTGCTTTGCACTTCAATGTCTAGTGCAAATAAAAGTCCAACACTCTCTGCCATATGGATGTGAAATGTTTCCTAATCCTTTTAAGTCTGAACGGCAGTAAATCTCTTCAATATTAAACTGTGTAAAAAATGTAGATGATTGGCCCATTCTGCAAAATCTTGTGATCAAGATAAAGAAAAGCGTCAACTAATGGAGGAAACAAATCAATCAAAAAGAACACTTAAGAAAGTAAATCAGAAGCAAGTTCAGAGAAAATCATATTATTGGTCAGCTCCATCCATATCTTCCAAGGCTGGAGAGACAAGTGCTCACAGCTTTCTGGAATAATAACTAGTTTAAGTATCCAAATAGGCAGCTTCTCGCCCGAAGGACTTTCATCACATATGTGATATCAATGCATCAACAGGGAGACAAAGAAGCGGACATCGTTTCAAAAGTCCCCGTTGAGGAGTTGTCTGCATCACTATACCCCAAGACTCCGTTTCTTATATCAAAACCACTGCCAGAAGTTGGGGCTCCTCAAGAAGAGATTGCCACCAGTGATGTATCAATGTTGCTGAAACTGAAAAAGGTCAATAATAGCCAGCCCCATCATGGTGAAGCTGAAAATGACTCCAATGGATGTAGGGAATGAATAATTTTCACGGTAGTAAACACAATCTAATGCTATCCTGTAACGATCGACTGACATGGATCATTAGCTGAAGTTCACTGGTGGTGCACAATCTACGATTTTATTTGTTTTCAGTCTCAAGGTTTTGTTGAATTTTCTAATTTTACAGTAGAAAATAAAATTGTCACAAAATGATACTAGACGTTGTAGGGTGGAGCAAGAAAGTTGAAAGCCCCTAATCAGGTTTTTTCAAATTCAAACAGTTGTCTGCTGCTTGGTTAAATAATCCTTGGACCTGCCTCAATTCTGTTTCTGCAATCACAAATGTAGTTATCGACATCAATATACATCAGAAAAGGTGAATCTAGAAACACAGCATAATAACGAAAAAAATGTACAAACTGCACATAAACTTTACAAATTACCTGCTGCCTCCAGCTGATTCTGGAGTTCTTGTCCAACTTCTTCATTTTCTGCCTGGATTCAAGTTTGGGAAAGAGAGTCAGAGAAGAAACTATCTTGGAAAATACCCAGTATTCATGTTTCATTGAGCTATGTCAAATGATACCTGAAGTTCAGCAATACGTTTTAACTGAGCTTCCTCATCTCCTTCTGACACTGGAAGTGCCGAAACCAATACATCGAACTGCAAATGAAAACCGGCATTTATGGTAAACATAGCAAGAAAAATGCACAGTCCACTTAAGCATTAACACAAAACAATAAGTTCGCAAAAGAAAAGAAAGAACTACAAATCCCAGAACTGATAATTGAAACTTCGTAAAAATAATAGCAGCTGTTGTATAACTGTTGAAGCTAATTTCATTTCACAAGGCGACTGATCAAGGTCTATAGACTATAAACATCAGTCATGCTTCTGCATGATTACTCCTTGGAAAGCAAGCCAGTGCTGCTACTATTTGATACAAGACCGGGTTAGGTCAACAAACATTTCTGATTGACAATCTCACTTAGGATATCTTACTAAAAAGATATAAACAATTTCTAGTGATGTCCCTGCTCCTCAAATATTCTACAAATTCTTATTTCTATCAATCATGCATTGGATTGTCCCTTTAAAGTGTGATACTTATTAGATAACTTGAGTTCAAGGATGACAAAATTTGAAGGCAATTAATATTTCCACAGAAACATACATGCAAGACGTTTTTTTAGGCAAATATTATCGTCAGTGTAACTAGATTATCTCGAGAAGTATATCAACTAACAACTATAACCGAAACAATACAACCAAACTACTCAATCATCCAATTACACCATCATTGTAACAAATGCATACGTATTCCTAAGGGTTCTTGCATTCAGCAAATGGGATTCAATGTTTTTTTGCTCTACTGTACCTGCTTTGCAGCCTTAACCAGAGCAGCACTCATGAGCTTGGGTTGTTCCGCAATATCAGCTGGGGTTTCCGTAGTAGTGTTAGCAGGTGGCTCTGGATAATTTGGGAAAGTCTCACCGGTGGCGCATCTCTTTGAAGTGTTCCAAAAGTATTGAAAGCTAGGGATGCAATAGTATTCGCTTGTTCTTGTAGCTGAGATATGATATCCATCCTAACTAATTGTTGCCAAAATCCTGAAAATGATTGATAAATACATAAGAAAGAATAAAAAAATATGCACATACGTCAATATTGGTTTGTTAAAGCCACAACTGGTTTAAAATTGTAGGTGCACAAACAATTGAAATAAAATTGATAGTTTCGTAGTCATCAAATTCAGCTAACTAGTTCAGGAAGGGAAGTATTCAACTAATAGTTGAAATAAAATTGATAGTTTTCAATTTTTCACTCGTTTTTGTAATTCTTAACCACTTCTGAAATTGATCAAGCATTTCGAATCCTACCAAGGAGACTAAAAATTGAGAATACCATGGAAACTAGAAATTCAGCTCTACCCCATCCTCCTATGTGATTTAAGGACAAAGACATATAGCCATGGCCACAAAAAAAAAAAAAAAACAGTAAGTCCAACATCTCAAAATCAACATCTCCCTACTTTTTGTGATAGTAGAATCCTGCCCAACAAAACCATATTAACAAACACTTTGCACCAGCATGTAGTTCTGCCATCTATTGTCTTAGGTTGTCCATTAAATGAAACACTTCTCTACATGAAATCTCGGCTACATAGGCTTTCCATTTAATGTAAGTTGCTAATTGGCAACAGTAATTCCTTAACACAAACTCAAAATAACAGAATTAGAGCAACTGCATACAAATAAAGTACAAGAGAAAGGTACTGGCATAAATGTACCAAACCAATCTATTTTTCACAAAACAACTTCTTTATACAAACCCATTGCGTTATTTATGTTCATGTGTTCAAGTGTGTTCAAGCATAGAAGCAATTACCATATATATTCATATGGCAAACAATTACCATCTCCCATTATTAAAAAGAAAAGTTCAATTCTCCACATTGTATTTCATCAAAAAAAAAATTACTTCACAAACAAACTTTTTTCTACCACACATTTCATCAAACACTTATCTAGTATCATTTAAACTACTACATTTTGCATACATACTAACAAGTTCAGTCTCACACACATGGGTTTATAACGTAGCGGAAGCGTAATAATTTGGATCAAGGATCCAAAAGGTAGTGAAAACTAGTGTGAAATCAATAGATTCACAAAAGCTATAAGAAAACTAGAGAACAATAACTAAATAAAATATCTTTGATAAATCAAATAAGATAATAATGTTGAATGTGTAGGAATTCTACAAGGCTAGGCCTTCTTATATAGGCTTCACTATTTCCTAAAAGTAATAAAACTAGAAAAGGAAATCATACCAAACTAGGAAACTAATATGTTCTAGAATAGTTCTAGAATAGGAAATCATAAATTAGGAAATAATACTAGAAATAGAATACGGTTTTGACACTAATGTCAAGCAAGTGACTTTGTCTAGATGTTCTACATCGGGCCCCCTTCTTGAAAAGAACTCGACCTCGAGTTTGGTGTTGGAAGAGAAACATCATCGCCAGGGAAAGTAAGGAAAGATATCCTTAACATTGAATGTGGACGAAATGTTCATATTAGGTGGGAGGTCGACAACATATGCATTGTTTGATCTTCTTGAGAATGCGGATAGGACCAATCTTCTTATACTTCGTCTTGTTGTATGTGCCCATTCGGAAAGCGATCCTTGCTTAAGTACACCATAACCCGGATCACCAACTTCATAGGATTGAAAACGCGTCGACGATCAAGCATCTATCTTGTACTTGGCATTAGCGGCTTCCAAGTTTTTCTTTACCTTATCATGTAGCACTTGTAGGGATTCTATCATGTGATCTGCGCAACATTGGAACTAGGAATGGATGGTAAAGAGACGAGATCCAATGTATGGTTAGGAACCTTGGAATAAACAATCCAAAAGGTGCATAACCAGCGAAGACCGATTAGGAAGCTGAATTATAGGCGAACTCGGCCTGAGCGAGAGATAGATCCCATTGTCTAGCTTGTCTCCAGGATAAACAACGAATAAGATTCCCTAATGATCGGTTTACTACTTCGGTTTGCCCATCGTTTTGTGGGTGAGTCTTTACTAAAGCGCGATTTGGTTTGGAGACGAGTCCAAAGTGTCTTCCAAAACCAACTTAAGAACTTAGTGTCTCGATCAGAAGTAATGGTCTTTGGAATACCATGTAAACGGACTATCTCACGGAAGAAAAGATTTGCCGTAGTCACAACATCCATAGTCTTCTTGCAAGGAATAAAATGTGCCATTTTTGAGAAGCGATCAACAACCACAAAAACTGAATCATGAGCTCTTTGGGTTCTTGGTAAACCTAGAACAAAATCCATTGATATATCTTCCCAAGGAGCATCCTGGAACCAGGAGAGGAATGTATAACCCAAGATTTTGTGCATGACCTTTACTTCGTTGACAAACCATACAACGTCGTACAAAATCATGGACATCCTTTTTGAGAGAATTCCAAAAAGTAACGAGTTTCGACAAGAGAAATAGTCTTATCTCGCCCGAAATGACCAGAAAGACCACTACTATGTAACTCCTTAATAAGGTGTTCACGAATGGAACCATCGGGAATGCATAAACGACTACCCTTAAAAAGAAACCCATTATGTAGAGCAAAATCACCGCACCTTGTTGTGCGGAGGAACATTCTGCAAAGTAAGGAAAAGTCCGGATCGTTAGGATATAACTCTTTAAGGAAGTCAAAAGCAACCACTTCAAAGACGGATAGTAATAAGGAGTAAGTCACGAGCACTATGATTTGTGAAACGGCTTAGTGCATCCGCAACCTTGTTGTTCAAACCAGTTTGTCTTTGAATAGAGAACGTATATTCTTGTAAAGTAGAGATCCAACTTGCATGCATTCTATTGGATGGTGATTGATTCGTATATATTTGAGGGCTTGGTGATCAAAAGTATACAAGACAAAATCCTTGTGTATTAAGTAATGTCTCCATTTTCGTAGTGCACGAATCACCGCATAGAATTCTAACTCATAAGTAGACCACTTTTGTCGAGCTTACGTAAGCTTTCACTAAGAAATTCAATAGGTTTACCTTCTTGTGATAAAACAACACCAACTCCTAATATAGAAGCATCGAATGTACCTCAAAAGCTTGTTGAAAATTCGCTTACATACTCTCTTATGCAATGCAGTTTGCCTTGGCGTGATTTTGCAAATTGATGAACAAGGTTTGTATGTAATCCGGAGGAAGAAATCTTCTCTTCAACGGCTTGTTTCATGACTGTCGAGGATTGAACTTGTCGCAATCCTTGATTGGCTCGTTCTATTTGAAGATGATCCCACCATGAAGAAGTGGTCGAAGAACTTGAAAGCAACAAGCTCTACTTGTTGATCTTCGTGTATGCGCATATAAGCAAGGAAGCGATCAAGCGTACACAGCCAATCTAAGAAATCTTCAATGTGTAAGAGTCCATCAAACGGGGGTTATATCGGCTTTGAGGCGATAGTTTTGTGGATTTCCATGTTCCTTTGTCGCGGTGGTGGAGGATAATAATATGGCTCATAATCTTCAACATCAATTGCTTGTTGTTTTGTAGAAGATTTGAGCAAGTTTTGGGGAGTAGAGTAAGAGCTGAAATCTTGAAGAATTCAAATTGTGGGGTTGTGTAAGGTGGACAAGAAGAGTATCTTTGGAGTGGATTGTAATGGATGATAATATGATTTATTTAGGGAGGCGTAATTTCTGGAAGAAAGGTTGGGAAGAGGTCAGGGGGTTTGAAGATTAGTAGTAGAGTTGGGAGGGTGGAAGTATGGGGATGGATAATTTCATCTTGGGTCTTAGATTTTTCTCCAAGTACCTTCTTTCCTTCTTCTTTCTTTTCCTTCTTCTCCCATGAACTTAATAAACATACTTTCGATTTTTTTGTGATATCATCGAAACGTTCATCCATTGCGTAGTTAGCTTCTTTTCAATATTGATTCCCATTGCTTTCACATCAGCTTCTAGGTCTTTCCTCAAACTAGTTCTTAACTCTTCAATCTTCTTATCACCCATGTTAGTGGAGGCTCTCAATCGAGGCTCGGTACCACTTAACGTAGCGGAAGCGTAATAATTTGGATCAAGGATCCAAAAGGTAGTGAAAACTAGTGTGAAATCAATAGATTCACAAAAGCTATAAGAAAACTAGAGAACAATAACTAAATAAAATATCTTTGATAAATCAAATAAGATAATAATGTTGAATGTGTAGGAATTCTACAAGGCTAGGCCTTCTTATATAGGGCTTCACTATTTCCTAAAAGTAATAAAACTAGAAAAGGAAATCATACCAAACTAGAAACTAATATGTTCTAGAATAGTTCTAGAATAGGAAATCATAAATTAGGAAATAATACTAGAAATAGAATACGGTTTGACACTAATGTCAAGCAGGGTGACTTTGTCTAGATGTTCTACATC
>JAJJWW010012235.1:0-12172 GCA_023531295.1 Papaver armeniacum
GTTTATGGGTGAAAACTATTCTGTGCGGATTAGGTAATTTGGGGTTTGTGGATGAGGAATGAATCTAAACCCCTAAACAAATGCCTTTAAGGTGATAAGTGCTTGCGCATTCTAAATCAATCATGCAAGTCCGGCCTAAACCAAGAAATGGCCGTTCGGACTTGTTTCGGTCACAAAGTGAAGGAGATGGGGTTGATCTTAGGGAGGCAAGCGAAGAAGGTGTTGAGATTGTGAAGGTGTTGGCTTGTTTATGACTTGTAACAGAAATCTTGAACGAAACTTACGGGATGCAAGCTATTAGTTCGGTGTTTTTGTATTAACACTTGGTTTTGTTTTTGTGGACTTGCTTTCTGTTGGTGGAAATAGGGAGGAGAACCTATTTATACAAGTCATTGAGCCTTATTCACGTCTCTCGTGGGAAGTGGAGGAAGTGGGTGATGGAGTAGTGGGTTGTGTGTCGGTGCTACCACGATCGGTCTTGCCCACTTCTCTGTCGTCACTAACCGTCCATAACTTCCTAACACGTTCTTGTGATGGCGCGTTGCCTGCCGACGTTGTAAACCGCAGGACCAATACCCTGGTATGTATCCCCCAGTTTGTGACATGATTGATGTACGGAATATGTGGATCGTGGATCCCACGAAGGTAGCATGTAATGCTAAGTTGAATAGCTACGTTATTCGAAAGTTGATACCCTGAAGTATCGTGTGCATTTTATGCAGGTACTGCATCATGGTGTGGTAAAGTGACGGGATATGACGCCTCACTGACCAATTAACTCCTGACCAGGGTTGTATAACCAAGCCGGTGAAGTTGTACGGACGAGATGATCTTTGAGACACTCATCTGCGACCGTTGGTGGAATTAGGGTTTTAGAAGAGGTGCGCAAGCATCCCTCTTGACTGGTCGAATCCCGACTTGGGATATGACTTTGGCGAGTAGCGGCCCAGGTACATGCGTGTAGACGGCATGACGGTGTAGGCGCCTATACCCATTACCTCATGAAAGTATGATGCGGGCCACTCAATTAAGTCAGGTGAAGTTGAATAGTCGAGATCAATTTGTGACAAAACCAGTGCTTGCAATAGCCGCGCGTCATGCCCACCAGGCGCGCGTTCCCAAGGTGACTAATCTTGGTCGGTCTTGGCCGATTGGTGCAGTGTGAAGATGGTAGGCTGGGTGTTCACGCCTATACCCGAATATCCCATGAAAACGTGATCCGGGGGCCACTCAAATCGTCCGTGAAGTTGAGCGGTTGAGATCGGTTGCGGTTTGGGAGGTGTGACCACGCTAGTTTGGGCGCGCGTCTTGGAACAACCAGGCATGATATGCCTTGGCCGATCGGTGTGAGGGGATAGATGGGTCCACGGTGGTCATCTTTGGTATGACCAGGACACCTTAATCTAATCTTGGACCCTCCATTCGTGCTGGAGAAGATGGACGCTCGTGATGCTCAAAACCCTAATTTGGGTTTCACGGCCGTGTAACCATGCTCTGTTTGGGCGCACGAATTGGGATAACCAACCATGGTTGGTCCCGACCGGTGGTCGGTATGTAGCGGGCCCACGGTGATTGTGTTGACATGCTCTCGGGCCCTTTGAATCTACATCTACACCCTCCATCTATACCTGCGAAGATGGATGGTTGAGTATTTTTGCGACACATGTAATATGCCGCAAACCCTAATTTAGGTTTTCCCGCCCATACCTGCTATGGTTTGGACGTTTTGGCAAGCTAGGCCAATTAGGAGGAGGGAGGCCAACTATGCGGGGTCCGCGTTGGTTCGGCAGTGGATATTCCATACCGCTTTTGGGGTGATGGAATTGATCCGGGTCATCCAATCATGATTGTTGAGTTGGATGATGGATCATAGATCATATCCGGATGCTCAATCTAAGCAGATAACACACCGAGGGGGCTCAATCGGGCTAGTATAACACACCGAGAGTCGGCTGTGCGGGTATTTACAGTACATGGTTTCATTATATTGCTTGGAGGTTCGTGTTGCTGTAAGAGCAACACTCGGTCGTCATGCGCGATGATAATGAGTAGGTGAAATACAAGGATCATTGCGCATTAATTAATAATGCTAGAAATTCACAGGGGGTATATGGGATTGTTGCTACATGCTCCAACTGGATGAATTTCGTGTATTCACGTAATGGGATTGTTGCCACATGCTCCATTCTAGGTGAATTAAGTGAGGAGTATCCAACACTTATTGATGGCCTTATCTTTTACAAAATGTCGGCGCATAGTTTTAAAGCTTTTACAATTTTAACCTTAAATGAAATTCCACCATCAACATTAAGTCCCCGCCTAGAACATAATGGTTACACTATTGTGGGGGTAGGCATGAGATGGTGACATACATATGTGAGAAAGACAGGATAAAAGAAGTTTTAGGAAGAGTATTGACCGACCGCTAGTCGCCCATGCCGTTGTGCTCGTATGGAATCCTTTGGTGGGACGGTTTCCTTCTTTGGGTATTTGAATCGAGAAAAGGAATCCAAAAAGAGTTATCCTTGTTCTATTGGGATTCTTCTAATTTTTGTCTATAAAAGGGACCAACCCCTTTGCTTTTTCTCACGATTTTTTTTTTTTTTTTTGTTGTTGAGCAGCTCCGTCCGTGATCGCCACGCAGCCGCTCCCTGTCAACGCTGTCGCCCCGTTCTGCCCGGAGTTGTCGCCGTTGTTGCCGGAGTTGCTGCCGTCCAAGGTAAGTTTCGCTCTCTTTTTTTTTTTTTTTTTTATATATATATAAAGGTAAAACCCTAGTTTGCTAGGTAAACACCTTTTGTAAGATGTGCATATGCTTATTTTTTTTCCACCGAGGTTGATACGCCAGTATTTTCTAGAATTGCTTAGTAAAACAACCCGTGAATCCATGATCATGTTGTTTTTTTCTTCTTTCCACCATTGCATGCAAAACCTAGCTTTTAGGTTGTATCTTGAAAATAAAAACCTTGGCTTGAATCTCGTAGACACGATTCCCATGAATAAAAGAAAAATCGTGTTATGATGTGTGTGCGGATGAACGCGGGCCCTCCGTGTATGCTTGATTGAACGTGGGTCTCACCCACATATGCTTGGTCCGAAAGTCTTGTGCCCGGACTTGAAACTTGAGTAACACCGAACTTGAAATTTATACCGGACTTGAAACTTGTCTAGGACTTGAAACCAATACCCCAGATCAAAACTTGTCTAGGACTTGAAACCAATACCGACTGGAAACTTGTACTGGACTTGAAACCAATACAGATCGAAACTTGTCCGGACTTGAAACCAATACCGGACTTGAAACTTGAGTAATACCGGTGTTCGGACCTAATCCTAGCTTTTGTGCATTTCAACGTGTCTTGTCGTGCGTGACTACACACTTCATGCGATTTTCATACAAGTTCTAACCATCTTTTATTTCATTGTGGAATGAAGAAAAGAATTCTGTTGAGATGTCTTAGGAGATAAATTGGTGCCAAGTCCGGGAAGTGTTGACAGCTTCAAAGATATGCCGAACATCGATGATGAGTTGTTCACCTCGCCTTTTCCAAACATTAGAAAACATCCTTCTCATAAGATAGTCCTTCTTTCCGATTCAGAGAATATGGATGCTGATCCATTTTCTTCTTCAGCACTTATGATGAGATTTTGTCTCCGGAGAAACGAATATCCGCCTTCCCTTATTGACTTCAAGATTTGTCATACTCCACTTTGGGTTCTTATGAAGGATGGATGAGACGCATGTTGAGTAATAAGGGCATTAAAGACAATTTGACCAAAGCGCAAATCCTCAATGCGGTCATGGCATCAGCTGCTCTTGAAATTAAGAAAGACACTTTGCGGGGTTTGATTACCTTCATTTCTCGATGGCGTCTTTCTACTCATACAACCATATCTAGGTGGGGAGAGATGACTATTACTCTGGAGAGTGTAGCTGCATTAATGAACCCGTGCATTTCTTTGGAAGTCTTTCTTACAAGCTCACTGATACGGAACAACGTAACTATGATGTCATACTTCAAAAGGTGGCGGGTTTCGACAGTCTGGACAAGGAGGAGAAAAAAGATACGAGATGCTTTTACACTAGTGGGTGTCGGGTGGTCCCTATAGACCGAGAGGCCGGATCAAGAATTGGAAAATGAGCTCGGCGTGATTGCGTTCTGTCTTTATGGCTATCCAGAGATATATTGACGACAGTGCTCGGAAAGAAGACCATTAGAGGTGACCTCGTTAAGATCGCTATAAAGATAGCAAAGGTAAAGTTCTTCCCACAGGTGCTTTGTTCCTTGGATCGTTTGTACTCTCATCCGGACGCCTTAGCAATGGACATGCATGTTTCTAACGCGTACAAGAAGGTGGAATCGCACGTTCACTTCGATTTTCTTCAGGCATTCTTATGGGAACACTTCAAAAGCTATGCTCTGCTCCCGCAAATTTGCTCAAAGAACTTGTATGGTGGCTCGAGAATACTCCATTTGGAATAGGAGGCGTCCCGAGGAAGGCGCGAAACTCGTGGACATATTTGACAATGTGTCTTCGTAGATTTCCGTCCATGGGGGCCGATCCACCCTTCCATTGTTCAGCCAAAGACTTTTGCTATTGCTTCGATGGTCCCGATCCGTGTTGTTGTACCGATGTTAAGACTATAAGATTTGGGAAATTTTTTACCCGCATGTGCATCCTGTGATATGTCCGTCTTTATTCAACGAAGAATTTCTTGTGACTCCGTACAATATTGACAGGGCGGCTCGTCAAATGGGATTTGATCGGGTGTCCCATTTATCCGTCCACCGGGGGTTCCGAAAGAATTCCTCCCGGATATTCTTAACGCCGCGTGTTTTAGAACGGGTGAGCCTTCCTTCTGGCCTATTGGGAGAAATCCGGTGGTAACAGATAAGTACAAGGAATTTTGGAGGAGGTTGATTTTCGGGAATTCTCGGAGATTGTTGTGACAGGTTCCCGTGGTGAACCATCTTCTGACATTTTGAAAAAGCATTTATGGTTGAAGCCACTTCCAGCCAAACGGACCAGAGCTGAGGATTGCAGTCCCCAAGCAGGAGAGAGATCCAAAAGGCAGGCTTGTGGTTCGGTGATCCTCAATTCCTCCAATATGCAGGTATTTAAATCTCTTCCCGTTGGTTCCTTCATTTCTCCAGAGTAAATTCTTCTAAGAGTGATCCTTGCTTGAAATCAGGGAATTCCGAAAGAGAATGTCTTCATAAGGTTGGCGCGCATTGAATGAGAAGGTCGGGTAGCGTTGGACTTCATGTTGAGAAGTCCCGCGGTACTAATCTTCATCTTGAGGAGTCGAAAGCGAGACCGATCTTCATCTTTGAAAGTGCGGAGAAACCGCTCCTTTTTCCAACCATGACAGAGGTGATGCAAGCTCGGTTGGACAAGGCGCTTCCCTTAGTGATCTTGTTGACGGGGTCGTGATGGAAATTAGCACCCGGAGCGAAGTAGATGTCGGAAGGAATATAAGAGAGGCAACATCCGCTATAGTTGAAGCGGCTCCCCTTGAAGAACGTTCGAGCGTGCTTCGGCCAATAAAGCTGTCGTGGTGACTCCTTCGAAAGGCCTCCCGTAATTGACAAGGCTCCTGTGGTTGGTGAAGTATCGGTGATGCAGCCTGGGGCTTTGTTCGATCCTCCTTTTACTGTCCCTTTTCCAGGTCATGTGTTGGTTGGTGGATTCAGCGTGCCGGCTCAGTTCGAAGAGTTGTATAAGGCGATATAGGAGAAGAACGACCACATTGCTACCACTACGAAGCTCAAAAGTCGTCTTGCGTTGGTCAACCGTGTCCAAGAAGCTTTATTTTTTATCCATGGGATGAGCGTCACGACCGGTCGAACAGTTTCTGAGGAGAAGATTGAAGACTGGAAGTGCCATCGAGACGTGTTTGCGCATCATGCCCTTCAATGCTCCTTGGTTCTTCAAAGGGTTCTCCAAGATTCGTGGAGCTCCGTAAATTACAAGGCAGAAGTCCCTTCAGTAGACTTGTGTTACTCGCCGGGGAAGAAGAGGTTGAAAAGTTGTCTAAGGAGTTGAAGCTGAAGTGTTTGTTCTTCAAAGGATGAAAGACTCTCTTGCCCAGAAGGACGAGGATTCTTCTTTGAAGGACTTTCCTTGAAAGATTCTCACCACCTAATTGTCTTTTCTTTTAGATGTTTTTCCTTTGAGTGATAGTGAGGATTTCCTTTCACAATTTGACCTCCGGTTTTGAATTAATAGGTAATTGAATTGGTTTATTTTGAGATAGTTTTGTAAATAACTTTTCTGAAAGAGGTTATTTTAAATGGAATTTGAATCTTGGTCATGAATGATTGCACATGTCATATGAAATTGCAAATGTCGTGTAAAAGGGAGGTATGAAGGGAAGCAAACATGCGTTTGATCACTGAGTCTCTTTCTCCATGTGCGGGATGCTAAGTCCCCAGTGAATTCCAAAACTATTTTTCTTGTAAAATTGCTGAATAGAACTTACTTGTTTTTGAAGTCTCACTTGTATCAAACCGAAGTAGCCTCTCCAAGGAAGTCGTCCGCATTAATTATTTAAAGAATGAGAGTTATCCCTCTGAACCAAGTTTCTCCTGAACAATGCGCTTCAAAGTGTTGCACTCACTGGTAGGGTGGTGAAGGAACCGGTGGAAGTGACAGTACCTCGGGTCCATTATTTCTTGATCGTTTGGTGGACGCCATACAGGAGGTAGTTCCACCTCTCTATTCCGTACCCACATCTCCAGCAACTCCAAAATCTTTTCCATCGGGAACGGAAAGTGTAGGTACTTGAGTCCGGCTTTTCTGCGTTAGTGGGCGTTGTGATGTCTACGTGGCTTTGATGTGGAGCACGTTCCGAGAGATGAAGTTGGAAGATTTGCGAGTGCCATCATATCCGCGGATCGCTTGCATGGGTAAAGGGATGTGGAAGGTGTCGTAATATCACTGCTGAGTGATCGAATTGAACGCTCCCATCCTCTGTATTCACGTATTTCCTGATCGATCTCTCCTTCCTCAAGCATTTCTTCGCTTTGTTGGAAGGTCGATGCGATTGGACAGTCTTAGGGCTTGACAAGAGTTTTGAGATATAAATCTTCTAGCAAGGCCCGTAGGCTGCAGGCTCCCTTTCTTTATCCGCGGACATTGTAGTATTCCGGACAAGTCCCTTCCTCTCATGGAGTTCTGGACCATGTTGTTCATCTTTCCTGAGTCTCCCGCGGTTACGCGCTCTTTTTGCCTCTCCACCGGTAAAGGTGTGACTCGACTAAGGATTGACATTTCTTGCACCGCTCGAGTAGATGCTGCCGACCCTTCTTGTAATTGTCTTTGCTATATCATTCAAAAGGCGAAATGTCTCGCTCTGCCTTCTGGTGATACCGGCTTGATTTGCCAAGATATCCTCCAGCATTCTAGCTACACTTCCCATGATATTTGAACCACCTGTGCTTTCCGGATACATTGCGAGATGGAAACCGAAAAATTGAGAATTCAATTTTGTGCAACCGAGAGATCAACCTCCCACTGTGGTACCCAAATTGTTTATGGGTGAAAACTATTCCTGCCGGATTTGGTAATTTGGGGTGTGGATGAGGAATGAATCTAAAACCCTAAACAAATGCAGTAGCGGTGAGTGCTTGTAGATTCGGAAATCAATCTGTGCAAGTCCGGCCTAAACCAAGAAACCACTTGTTTCGGTCACAAAGTGAAGGAGATGGGGTTGATCTTAGGGAGGGAAGCGAAGAAGGTGTTGATATTGTGAATGTGTTGGCTTGTTTATGACTTGTAACAGAAAACTGAACCGACTTACAGGATACAAGCTATTAGTTCCGGTATTTTGTATTAACACTTGGTTTCTGTTTTTTGTCTGGACTTGCTCTGTTGGTGGAAATAGGGAGGAGAACCTATTTATACAAGTCATTGAGCCTTATTCACGTCTCTCGTGGGAAGTGGAGGAAGTGGAGTGATGGAGTAGTGGAGTTGTATGTCGGTGCTACGATCGGTCTTGCCCACTTCTCCTTTCATCACTAACCGTCCATAACTTCCTAACACGTTCTTGTGATGGCGCGTTGCACGCCGCACGCCTGTAAACCATGAGAACAATACCCCGATATGTATCCCCAGTTTGTAACATGATTGATATCTGGAATATGTGGATCGTGGATCCACGAAAGGTAACATGTAATGCTAAGTTGAATAACCTGCGTTATTGGAAAGTTGATACCTGTGAAGTATCGTGTGTATTTTTAGTGTGTCGCATCATGGTGTGGTAAAGTGACGGGAGATGACGCCTCACATATTGTCCAATTAACTCCCGAGGGTTGTATAACCAAGCCGGTGAAGTTGGACGGACGCAGATGATCTTTGAGACACTCATCTGCGATCGTTGGTGGAATTAGGGTTTTAGAAGAGGTGTGTAAGCATCCCTCTTGACAGCTGGTCGAATCCGACTTGGGATATGACTTTGCTTGGCCGACCATACATGCATGTAGACGGCATGACGGTGTAGGCGCCTATACCCATTACCTCACGAAAGTATGATCTCGGGCCACTCAATCCAAGGTGAAGTTGAATGGTCGAGATCAATTTGTGACAGAAAACTTGATGCCGCAATAGCCGCGCGTCATGCCCACTTCGGCGCACGTTCCAAGGTGACTAATCTTGGCCGGTCTTGGCCGATCGGTCAGTGTGAAGGTGGTAGGCTGGTGTTCACGCCTATACCTGAATATCCCATGAAAACGTGATCTGGGCCACTCAAATTGTCCGGCGAAGTTGAGGGGTTGAGATCAGTTTGCGGTTTGGGAGGTGTGACCACGCATGTTTGGGCGCGCGTCTTGGAACAACCAGGCATGATATGCCTTGGCCGATTAGGTGAGGGGATAGATGGGTCCACGGTGGTCATGCTGGTATGACCAGACCTGCTTAATCTAATTTTGGACCCTCCATTCGTGCCGAGAAGATGGACGCTCGTGATGCTCAAACCCTAATTTGGGTTTTCTACGTGTAGCCATGCTCTGTTTGGGCGCACGAATTAGGATAACCAACCATGGTTGGTCCGACCGGTGCTCGGTATGTATGCAGGGCCCACGGTGATTGTGTTGACATGCTCTGGGCCCTTTGAATCTACATATACACCCTTCATCTATACCTGCGAAGATGGATGGTTGAGACTGTTTTGCGACACATGTAATATGCCGCTGTTTATGGGTGAAAACTACTCCTGCAGAATTTGGTAATTTGGGGTGTGGATGAGGAATGAATTTAAACCTTAAACAAATGCACTTCTGCCAGCGGTGAGTGCTTGTAGATTTGAGAGATCAATGCATGCAAGTCCGGCCTAAACCAAGAAATGGCCGTTCAGGACTTGTTTCGGTCACAAAGTGAAGGAAATGGGGTTGATCTTAGGGATGGAAGCGAATAAGGTGTTGAGATTGTGAAGGTGTAGACTTGCTTATGACTTGCAACAGGAAAGTGAACAAGCTTACGATTGGTGTGGAGGCTCTGGGTGTTTTTCTTGTTGCTTTTCTCTGTTGTTTGTAAATAGGGCGGAGAACCTATTTATACAAGTCATTGAGTCTTATTCACGTATCTAAGTGGGAAGTGGAGGAAGTGGAGTGATGGAGTAGTGGAGTTGTGCGTTGGTGATACGACGACCAACCTTGCCCCTTATCTTGTTCATCTCTAACCGTCCATGACTTCCTAACACGTTCTTGTGATGGCGCGTTGCCATGCTTTGCCGCTGTAAACCGCCGAGACCAATACCCCGATATGTATCCCCGGTTTGTGACATGATTGATGTCGGAATGTGTGGATCGTGGATCCACGAAAGATAGCATGTAATCTTGAATTGAATAATTGCGTTATTCGGGAAGTCGATACTTGTGAAGTATCGTGTGTATTTTATGTGTCGCATCATGGTGTGGTAAAGTGATGGGTAATGACACCTTACTAACCAATTAACTCCGACAGGTGGCTGTATAACCAAGTGGTGAAGTTGGACGGATGAGATGATCTTTGAGACACCCATCTCGTGACCGTTGATGAAGTTAGGGTTTTGAAGAGGTGCGCAGGCATCACTCTTGACTTGGTCAAAACCAAGCATGGGATACAACTTTGGCCTAACCGAGCCATACATGTGTGTAGATGGCATGATGGTGTAGGCGCCTATACCCCATTACCTCATGAAAGTATGATGGGTCACTCAATTCATCCGGTGAAATCGAGTGGTCGAGATCGATTTGCGACAAAAAAACTAGTGTCGCAAGGGCCGCGCGTCACGCCCTCTTCGGGCACACGTTCTGGCGACCAATCTTGATCGGTCTTGGGCGATTGGCCACAGTGTGAAGGTGGTAGGCTGATGTTTACGCCTATACCTGAATATCCCATGAAAACGTGATACGAGCCATCCAAATCGTCGACGAAGTTGGTGGTCGAGATCGGTTTTGCGGTTTGGGAGGTGTGACCACGCTAGTTTGAGCGTGCGTTTTGGATTAGCCGGGCATGATATGCCTTGGCCGTCGGGTTAGGGAATAGATGGGTCCACGGTGGTCATCTTTGGTATGTTTGGACACCTTAATCTAATCTTGGGCCCTCCATTCATGCCAGAGAAGATGGACGCTCGTGATGCTCAAAACCATAATTTTGGGTTTCAAAGTCGTGCGTCATCTCTTGTTTGGGCGACGATTTTTTCACGACCAAACATGGTTGGTCTTGACCGATTGGTCAAGTGTGTAGGCGAGCCCGGTGATCGTGTTGACATGCTAGGGCCCTTTGAATCTACATCTACACCGTCCATATATACTGCGAAGATGGATGGTTGAGGACTATTTTGCGACACATGTAATATCCGCAAACCCTAATTTAGGGTTTTCCGTCCATAATGTTTGGTATGAGCGTTTTTTTGGCAAAGCTAGGCCAATGGCCCGGCCGTGCGGGTTCGCATTGGTTCGGTGAGTGGATATTTCCATACGCAGGGGTGATGGAATTGATGCGGGTCATCCAATCATGCTTATGGAGTTGGATGATCTGCGATCATATCCTGGGCCCCGATACAGTCGGTCAGGATGCTCAATCGGAGCTAGTATAACACTGTCAGGAGGCTCATCGGGCTAGTATAACACAGGAGAGGCGCAATCGGGCTAGTATAACACAGGAAAGTCGGCTGTACGGGTATTTCGTACATGGATTCATTATAGTGCTTGGAGGTTCGTGTTACTGTAAGAGTAACAGTCGTCATGCCACACCGATAATGAGTCTTTGGAAATACAAGGTGATTAGAAATTCACGAGGATGGGATTGTTGCCACATGCTCCAACCTGGAGGAATTTCATGTATTCACGAGAATGGGATTGTTGCCACATGCTCCATTCTTGGTGAATTAAGTGAGGGAGTATCCAACACTTATTAATGGCTTTATCTTTTACAAGATGTCAGCGCATAATTTTTCCGGATTTTACAAATTTAATCCTTAAACGAAAATCCACCATCAACAGCCGCAAACCCTAATTTAGGGTTTTCCGCCCATACTGCTATGGTTTGGACGTTTTGGCAAGCTAGGCCAGTCTGAGGGGAGGCCAGGCTATGCGGGGTCGCGTTGGTTGCGGTGGATATTCCATACCTGCTTGGGGGTGATGGAATTGATGCGGGTCATCCAATCATGCTTGTGGAGTTGGATGACTCATGGATCATATCCGGACCGATACTGATCGGTCCGGATGCTCAATCGAGCTAGTATAACACAGGAGGGGGCTCAATCGGCTAGTATAACACACCGGAGAGTCAGCATGTACGGGTATTTCGTACATGGTTTCATTATAATGCTTGGAGGTTTGTGTTGCTCTGCGTAAGAGCAACACTCGAGTCATCATGCGCACCGATAATGAGTACGAAATACAAGGTGATTGCGCATTAATTAATAATGCTAGAAATTCACGGGGTATATGGGATTGTTGCTACATGCTCCAACCCTGGATGAATTTCGTGTATTCATGAGAATGGGATTGTTGCCACATGCTCCATTCTAGGTGAATTAAGTGAGGGAGTATCCAACACTTATTGATGGCCTTATCTTTTACAAGATGTCAGCGCATAGTTTTCTGGCTTTTACAATTTTAACCTTAAATGAAATTCCACCATCAACAAAGGTATGGGACAATCATAGTTCACGGACGCAAACACA